>CM046455.1:64215840-64598795 GCA_025506515.1 Flaveria trinervia
AAAAGTAAATGGATACCAAAAAAATGCAATTGGGTGGAAATAGTGTAATCTTTCACTATGACATTAATGTGGTTCATGATTGAATAGCAAAGTTCATGATTCAAGAGCTTTGCCTTTCGACTACTTTGAAGTCCCTATTTTTTCAAGAAAAGCATTAAATTTTAATCTTAGTTTGAAAATAAGTTATGACGACTAAATGACAAAGAGGTAACACCCAAACATAGGTTACGTGGAACAAACTTTATATCCACTATAACTACTGAAGATTATCGTAAATTTGATATTTTAGTTTGGTGAAAAGGCAAGGAATCCCAATTTCCGATTCTAATGGCTTTGGCCCATAATTAACTAACCGTCCAAGCTTTTATCATAACTTCAAAATATGCCTTTCTGTTTGTGGTAAGGTAATGTCTTTACGAAGAATACGAATCACTTTGGAGGCGATGGAGTTATGCATTTGCCTAAAGAATCACTTGGATGCGATAGATCATATACAATACCAAACAAGTCTAGAAAATGAATAGCAGTTTAAGCAAAAGTACACGATGAAGAGATGGCATAAGGAGTCTGTTTTGGCATGTCACACCCCAACCTTGACGGCGTAAACATCGAGGTGTGAGGGTTAAGATTGTTCACAGCCACATAATGCTATAATTAAATGTAAATATTAAAATTATAAGTTTCAAAAGATATAACAATCATAAGTCTTAAACATGAAATAATCCCAAGCATAACATAACAAAACATAATTATTTTATTCCATTAATTAGGTCCAAATCCTAGATTATTGCAAGCTTCATTTGATCAATTTAAACTTAGGCATTTCTTGAAACATGATAAAAATGAAAGGTCAACTAATTGGTGAGTTTTCAAGGTTTTAATACATAATATAACAAGGTAACAAGTAGCAATTCATGTCATAGGTTATAAGTTAGTAAGGTTATAGAACACATATCGTTACAACCAAACCTCGACTTGATTACAAGTATATATGATTGACTAAATGTATTTGGTTTCCATGATGAACAAGCATACGTCATCAGGAGTCGGCAATACCTCAGCTTTAGCACCAAATAGGCTTGTCAGGCCCAAAGATCTAAGACGTCGCCAGGCTAGCAATAGTTAATGATTGCAAACAAATATGTATCTCATATAAACACTTACACCACACAAATAACCATGAAAAAATATAAAGATGAATTGCAAGTGCTTTACAAGTTCAAACGTTTATCAATGTATGATGTATAAGTATCATGTTTCACCCCAAAATAGTGTAAAAACATAAAAAGGGGCAAGGAAAATCACATGACGTATATGTGTATAAGATGATTATAGAAGTTAACGATGTTCCAACGAATTCTTTTACAAGGTACCTAAACGTATACACATTACAAGTTTAAGTTTACTAATATGATTAACGTTTTAACACGATCTAGGGTTTCAAAGGGAAATTTGGGATTGTGATAAATAGGCTAATAATAAAAATAACCACTTTCATTTTAATTTAAGGGAAAAGAAAACTCACACCAATTAAGTAGTTTATATATAAAAAATGAATTCTTAAATTACTTATAAAAATATGCATAACTCCATTATAAAGTGTAAATTTATTTATAAAAATGATGATCTTAATCAATAATTAAAAATGGCATTTGAACCAATAATGATTTTAGTGCTTTAAATCATTGTTTAGAATCTATTTATAAAAAGAATTAACTAAATTCAAATCTTTGTTTTATAGACATATTTAAATATTTAAAGGAATAAATTTACAAAAATAATAAATTTACGTTAAAAGTAATTTAAGTTTACACAGTTAATTTTAACATTTTTCGGTGAATTGAGCGGTGATAGTAATGGCTTCTTCTAAGGTGTGGGTCGGCTACCCACCACAACATCTTGTATTTGGGGTGGTACACCCTTGATGAACTTCTCGATGTTGCGGGGGACAGTGTCGACCATGTGAGGCAGTAGTATACTCAACTCATGATGCCTAGTTGAGTAAGCCAAATGATTACCACCATCTTGCTTCAAGTTCCAGGATTCTTCTTCCAATTTTTGCAATTCACTTCTCAGGTAGAACTTCGCAATGGCGATGTTCTTGAACTCATCCCAAGAGAGTGCCAAAATAGCATCAGCTCCACGATTTCTCTTCTCGCTATTCCACCAGGTAAGTGCCCTTTGTTGGAGCATACTAGTGGCATAACGAACTTTGAGTGCCTCGGGACACTCACAATTGACAAAAGTATTTTCCATGCTCTCGAACCACTCAAGAAGACCAGTGGCTCCTTCCTTGCCACGGTAACACCCGGTTATTTATTATTTTAAAGCCGACGAAGGAAGAAAAAGAAATAAAGTCCAAAGTCGAGGGACCAAACTCGCCAACGAAAGAAAGTCGGGTGAGTGGGAGTATATAAGGGATAGGGCAGCCCTTACCCTCTCCCCCCACACTCATAAATCAGCCAAAGAAAAGATGAGAAGAGAGAAAGGAAGAAAAGAGGAAAAGTGTTGGTTCGGGTTGGTTCGAGTAGCCAAAATCGTCTAGAAGCGAGCCAAAACGAAGCCCTTGTCGTTGTGCTCGTTTGTGTGAGTTATAGGAACCCTCTTTTACTTGTTTTCAAATGATTTTGGGGCTGGAAAACATCTGAAATTGGGTTTTTCTTGTGGGTGTATGTTGACCCGTTTGTGTATGTGTATGTGTGTGTATGATGCGTTTGAGTCTTGATTGTGAGCTTGTGTGTGCTTGAATGGTGTTATGGTATGCATCTCTAAGGTTTAGGATGGTCGATTTGGGATAAAAATGGGTTTAGATGAGTTTGGAGGCCGAAAACCCTCGGGTGCAGTCGGGATGAACTGCATTCTGCATCAGCTAGGGCTAGGCGACCGACTGGAGGCCGAATGGAGGCCATACGGCCGAATAGGGTGCGATTGGCATCCATTCGCATGATTGGGGACCATTCGAACGATTGAAGATCCATTCGCATGATTGAAAGGCCAGTCGCATGGAGGACATGCGACTGAAGGTCCAGTCACATGGAGGACATGCCACTGAAGTGTCACACCCCCGCTAAGAGCGGAAACACGGGGGCGTAACGAGACGGGAATCGTCATAACACATGGTAAGCGATAGAGATGCAATAATAATAATGATGACAAGCGTGTCATGACAACACCCGACAACAAGAGGACTTGTGTCGTGTTTAGTCAGTATTCACGACAACATAGCCATAAGCATAAATATAATATAAGATGAACATAGATAATAACATTGTATGCAATTCCCAAAACCCGAGAACAAGTTACAAAGTATAATGTTGTTTGAAATAGATACATCAATTGTTTTCAAAATGACAAGTTTAGCCCGAAAATGCATCCTAGGGTCTCCACTAAGACAACACACCTAGAACCTCAGCTAGCATGATCACCTGAAAAGATATGCTCAAAATGGTCAACAAAATTGTTGGTAAGTTCGCAGGCTTAAAGTAATAAGTAATTGATGCTGTATAAAGTTGTTGCAGAATACCGTGCATACAGTTATAAGTAAGCAAAATCACATGACAAAAGCTTTACAACCAAACCTAATGACGTACACGAAGAATCTTGTCGGAATATATTCACCCAAGGCCCGTACCTGGCTATTGTTGGTACTAACTAGTATACCAACACGAGGGTGGGGGTGTCAACCCAGTAGTACTACCAATACCTAACCGTCGGTTCCACACTGGAATTAAATGGTTGTAAGAAAGAACCACAAAGCAGACTCAAGCATGTATCAGATAAGTACCCACAAAACAGTAGCACGTTGATTCCAAGTATGTAAATTGTATGTATGTTTTACAGCATAGAAAACGGGCGAGCATACTTTTCCCCCATGTTTGTAAATGTTTGTAAATGTTTGTAAAGTAGTATAAGCACAAAAAGGGGCCACGAAACTCACATGTTAAGTGGTAAGTATGAAAGATCGAGATTTCCAACAGTTGTATGCAGAGAACAGTCAACACCTATTGACAGTTATTGTTAAGCATTAATGACCTGTACAAAGCGTATAGTAATGGTTGGTCGGTTCGGGTTGTATCGTTTCGGTCGTGGGTAGCACACACACACAAGCGGACACACGTATCAGATCTTATGTAGATCCAAGTACTACGAGTAGTTGTCATTGCTTATGACATCCGTGAAATGATCTCGTGGTTATGAAAGATAGCACTTGTTAAGTATTTGGAGTTCCAATTGGATTGTCGATAACTGTAAAATATTAGGTTGTTTTCAATTGAAATAGTATGTGCATGTTGATAGCGTTGACTTTAATCTTTGTGGTCAAGCAATGACACTTTTACTGATGTTGCCTTATCATCATCAGACGTTCAAGGGAAATTCACACTCAACATCACCAGTCACACAACAGGACCAGACGCTCGACTCAATGCTCCATCCTTACGAATCAACCTTCAATCGTACGAATCAGCTTCATTCGTACGATTGAGTCTTCATTCGTATGGCTGGCATTCAGTCGTACCACACAACACACATTCGCACGACCCAAACTCCATGCGCACGAATCAACCCTCAATCATGCGAATTAGCTACTTTCCTGCGATTGAACCTTCATTCGTGCGATTGGACTCCAGTCGTGCGAAACACGTACAATCGCATACATTTAGTCGGTCACCTGACTCAATCACATACACTCATTCGCACGCATGACTCAATCGCATACACTCATTTGCACGAATGACTCAATCGCATACACTCATTCGCACGCATGACTCAATTGCATACAAACTCACAGTCGCACGACATGCCTAGTCGCACAACTCAGTCGCACGGTTGACTTAGACGCAAGATTCAGTCGCACGACTCACTCAGTCGCACGGCTCAATCGCCTGACAGACCCAGTCGCCTGAACTGCAGAATCGCGACTGTGGTCGGGCTGAGCAGCCCCCGAGCTGCTCTAAACACGAGTTTTACACCACAAGGACTTCCAGAAACACTCTACAAACATACACAACATGAAACACAAGCAGAAAGACCTCACACGCACCCACACGACCTCATGTGCTCGGATGAACCCGAGCACCCGAAACCCTAGAAAACACAGCAGTAAAACCAAGCCAAAAACGGGTTGAACAAGGTTGTCTACCTGCTAGGAACGAGTATACACGATGATACCCAAGATTTGGCAGTGAAAACGCAACAAACGTGACGGTTTTAGGTGTTAGATCGAGAGAGAAAGTGGAGAAAATGTTGAAGGTGAAGAAGATGAGGATGAGGATAAATGGCTGGGAATGGGGTTTATATACCTAGTCCAAGTTTGCAAAATTAAAAGTTTAGTCCCTGCACTTAACCCTCGAGTTTCCCAAGAATTTGTTTTGGTTGATTACGATCTTAAAATGTTCGTTATATTAAGGTTAAAAGCGTGTTTAATGGCATTTGATAGTCTAAAATGGTTTTATTAATGACAATGATTGAAATTAAAAATGATATATTTGGTGGTAATGGTGATGAAATCTATAAAAGGTTTATGCTTAACACACGTTCTCGGAGGAAGTACAGGCACAAGGGAAAATAAGCAGACATGATTCCTTAAAGCAGGAGTTCATGAAGAAAAGGAAGAATAATTAAATTATTTCTATGCTTATTTATGTCGTTCGACGGACCTTAAGGTGACGGATGTCACAGTATCCCCCAGTTGAGAGAATTTCGTCCCGAAATTCAGCTGGAGTTAGGTCCAAGAGTGTCATCCACGAATAGGTGTGGGTATTTGAGTTTCATTTGATCTTCCCGTTCCCATGTAAACTTTGGCCCTCGTTTTGAATTCCACCGTACGCGAACAATTGGTATTCTGCTGCGCTTCAACTATTTGACCTTACGATCCATGAATTCAATGGGTTCCTCAATAAGATGAAGCTTTTCGTCGATTTTGATATCGTCAATGGGTATGTGAAGTGATTTGTCAGCCAAACACTTCTTGAGGTTCGACACATGGAAAGTATCATGCACACCATTGAGTTCTTGTGGTAACCTTAATCGGTAAGCCACTGGACCAATTCTTTCTGTAATCTCAAATGGTCCAACGTATCTTGGGGCTAACTTCCCTTTCTTTCCAACCGAACGACTCCTTTCCAAGGAGAGACTTTGAGTAGCACTCGGTCCCCAACATTGAATTCTAGAGGCTTTCGATGATTGTCGGCGTAGCTCTTTTAGCGATCTCTAGCGACTTTCAGCCTATCTTTGATTTGGAAGATCTTGTCGGTTGTTTACTGGATGATCTCTGGGCCTTTTAACTGACTTTCACCAATCTCGGCCCAACAAACGGGTGATCTACACTTCCTTTCGTACAACGCTTCGAACGGAGCACACCCAATGCTGGTGTGGTAGCTGTTATTGTAAGAGAACTCAATCAATGGCAAATGAGTATCCCAACTACCACCAAAGTCGATTACACACGCTCTCAGCATGTCTTCTAGCGTTTGTATTGTTCGTTCACTTTGGCCATCTATTTGAGGATGATAGGCGGTACTCATGTCTAATCGAGTGCCCATTGCTTTCTGTAGTGTTTGCCAAAATCGTGAAGTGAATCGGCCGTCACGGTCGGATATGATTGACACCGGCACTCCGTGTCTTGTCACGACCTCTTTTATGTACAATCTCGCCAACTTGTCCATTTTGTAGTCTTCTCGGATTGGCAAGAAGTGTGCTGATTTCGTCATTCGATCCAGTACGACCCATATCGAGTCATGCCCGTTGCTCGCTCGAGGAAGTTTGGTAATGAAGTCCATGGCTATGTTCTCCCATTTCCATTCGGGAATCTCAGGTTGCTGTAATAGTCCCGATGGTTTCTGATGTTCAGCTTTAACTTTCGAGCATGTCAAGCATCTGCTGACGTACGTGGCAATGTCTTTCTTTAGGCCTGGCCACCAGTACAGGTCTTTGAGATCGTGGTACATCTTGTTAGCGCCAGGATGAATAGAATATCGTGTCTTGTGTGCTTCATCCATGACCAAGGTACGTACACCTCCCCACTTGGGTACCCATATACGGTCCACGAAGTACTGCACACCATCGTCCTTGCACATCAGTTATTTATCCAACCCTCGGAATTCTTCTCCCGCAAGGTTTCCTTCTTTCAACGCCTCACTTTGTGCAATTTGGATCTGAGCTTTCAAATTTGTTTGAATGATCAATCCCAAAGCTCGAGCACGTAGTGGTTTCATGCGTTCTTTGCGGCTTAGAGCATCAGCCACCACATTAGCTTTCCCCGGATGATATCGGATTTCACAATCGTAGTCACTAAGAAGCTCTACCCAGCGTCGCTGTCGCATATTGAGTTCCTTCTGATCCAGAATATGTTGAAGGCTTTTATGATCTGTGTATACGATGCATTTGGTTCCATACAGGTAATGCCTCCATATTTTAAGTGCGAATACTACAGCACCCAACTCAAGATCATGAGTCGTGTAGTTCTTCTCGTGCACCTTAAGTTTTCGCGAAGTGTAGGCGATCACCTTATCTTTCTGCATTAGTACACATCCCAACACTTGATGCGAAGAATCACAGTACACCACAAAATCATCAGTTCCGTCTGGGAGGGACAATATCGGTGCATTGCACAGCTTATCTTTCAGCGTTTGGAACGCCCGTTCTTGCGCATCTCCCCAATCAAACTTCTTGTCTTTCTGAGTCAGCAACGTCAACGGTTGAGCGATCTTTGAAAAGTTCGCAATGAAACGACGATAGTATCCGGCTAATCCTAAGAACTGCCGTATCTCTGAAGGTGTCTGGGGTGTATCCCATTACTTTACTGCTTCGATCTTGCCGGGATCTACATGAATCCCGTCTTTGTTAACCACATGACCCAAAAACTTCACCACACGAATCAACCCTCAATCATGCGAATTAGCTACTTTCGTGCGATTGAACCTTCATTCGTGCGATTGGACTCCAGTCGTGCGAAACACGTACAATCGCATACATTCAGTCGGTCACCTGACTCAATCACATACACTCATTCGCACGCATGACTCAATCGCATACACTCATTCGCACACATGACTCAATCGCATACAAACTCACAGTCGCACGACATGCCTAGTCGCACAACTCAGTCGCACGGTTGACTTAGACGCAAGATTCAGTCGCACGAATCACTCAGTCGCACGGCTCAATCTCCTGACAGACCCAGTCGCCTGAACTGCAGAATCGCGACTGTGGTCGGGCTGAGCAGGCCCCGAGCTGCTCTAAACGCGAGTTTTACACCACAAGGACTTCCAGAAACACTCTACAAACATACACAAACATGAAACACAAGCAGAAAGACCTCACACGCACCCACACGACCTCATGTGCTCGGATGAACCCGAGCACCCGAAACCCTAGAAAACACAGCAGTAAAACCAAGCCAAAAATGAGTTGAACAAGGTTGTCTACCTGCTAGGAACGAGTATACACGATGATACCCAAGATTTGGCAGTGAAAACACAACAAACGTGACGGTTTTAGGTGCTAGATCGAGAGAGAAAGTGGAGAAAATGTTGAAGGTGAAGAAGATGAGGATGAGGATAAATGACTGGGAATGGGGTTTATATACCCAGTCCAAGTTTGCAAAATTACAAGTTTAGTCCCTGCACTTAACCCTCGAGTTTCCCAAAAATTTGTTTCGGTTGATTACGATCTTAAAATGTTCATTATATTAAGGTTAAAAGCGTGTTTAATGGCATTTGATAGTCTAAAATGGTTTTATTAATGACAATGGTTGAAATTAAAAATGATACATTTAATGGTAATGGTGATGAAATCTATAAAAGGTTTATGATTAACACACGTTCTCGGAGGAAGTACAGGCACAAGGGAAAATAAGCAGACATGTTCCTTAAAGCAGGAGTTCATGAAGAAAAGGAAAAATAATTAAATTATTTCTATGCTTATTTATGTCGTTCGACGGACCTTAAGGCGACGGATGTCACACGATTGAAAGGCCAGTCGCATGGAGGACATGCGACTGAAGGTCCAGTCACATGGAGGACATGCGACTGAAGGTCCAGTCTCATAAGTGCTCATCCGTATTAATCCCATTCGCATGAGGTTCATCCGCATTGTCCATTCGCACGACTGGACGTTCATTCGCATGAGTGTCCATCCGCATTAGTTCATTCACATAGTGATCAGTCGCATGGAGGTCATGCGACTGAGGGGTGTCTATACGCCTGAATAGGGCTGTGCACCCGAGGAAAGTATAGTTTGACTTCTGACTTTCGAGGGAAAGTGCAGATGTAGGTTCTGACAGAAAGGTTCCCGTAAGAGCACGTAAGATAGTTGTTATGGCCTTAGAGAGCAGGTAGGGCATAATGATGATGATGTTGCATGTATATGCATTTTATGTGTGTATGATGTTGCTCTATATGACGTGATATCTGTGCATGTTATGTTCCTTATTATGATGTATGTTTATCTTTCCTGTGGCTTTACGTGTTATGATAATGAATGAACAAAGTATTATGTAATGTAAAGTGAAAGATAACGAAAGAGGAACATGATGATGAATGCATGCATTAATGAATGAATGAAGGAGGAACATGATGATGAATGCATGCATTAATGAATGAATAAAAGAAGTCTTGCAAACATTGGATATCAGGGTCCTTCTTTGTGATCGACCAAACGTGTAGTGCCTCTACCGCTTACCTCTAGTACTGTGGCATACGATCAGCTATTCATTTATTGACTTCGGCCCAGTAGCTAAATTGTACGGGGTGTAGCATATGGTATTGGTACGAGAGATATCCGATGTGCAAGTAAAGTTATATCAAACGAATGAAAGTATGAACGAAGGAATGACAAAGATATAATGATGTTATCTGTATGTACGTATGATGTATGATCACATACGCTTGTAATGAAAGGTTTTAATGAAACTAAAGTATGTTTCTTATAAAAACTAGAACTCACTCAGCCACGCTGACTTTTTATATGTTTTCCAATTGACAGGTAGTGGTTGTTGAGGATGGCACTGCGATGCTACTCAGCTCTTTTGGGATGGCATCCAATTATAATGCTTTTGTGATGTAATGCAAACATGTATTTTGTAATCAGATAAGGATGTATTATTTGCAAAAGTGTTTATAATGAAATGAGATGTCTTTTTGAATGTATCTGCTACAATATTTTCTTAAGACAAATGTATTTATATGTTTTATGCACGATGAATGACCAACTGGAAGCGTCCCGGAGATGGGGCCTTACAAGTTGGTATCAGAGCCAAAGTTTAAGTGAAATGGGTAAATTTTCAAAATAAACCTTTACTTAACTGAGAATGGGACGAAAAGGGAATGGGATGCCAATCTGAGTAGCTGCGTGCCATAAGGTATTTTCGTAAAGTTAATCGGTTTTATGTGCGCATGGTATGAGTTATGTGTTGTATGTGGATTTAAATACTGATGTAGTCAGGACAGGTAATGCTTGGGGTGTGAAGAGTAGAGTAAGTGGCTAATCACAACTAGCCACTGTAATTAGGGACTTACTATACTTGCCATAAACTGAGCTGTTCCCTTGAATGACCGTGTTGGTGTTGAATCTTTCAGTGTGTGTGTGATGGCCGGAGGTAGATCTTCGAAAGCTTCAAGGGGTGGAGGTCACGATGCTGAACCGCGACCCAAGAAAGGGAGAGCCAGTTGAGAAGATGGTTCATGAAGAACCAGAGACCCCTCATCCGGAGGGGGCGACGAGAGCAGCAATCTAAGAGCTTCAATAAAGGAGGCGGTGGTGGAAGAGGTCCATCAGGTCATGCAGACGATTCTACCATCTGTGGTAACCGAAGTGATTAAGGCAGTAAGAGAAGGGGAAAGAAAGGAGAGAAACAGGTCCTCGGAGGACGAGAACAACCAGAGCCGGAAACGGTTCTCTCGGATGACGAAGAAGAGGAGGAAGAAGAAGAGCCTGTGCCGGAGACAGCACGAGGCTGTAACTATGGGGTGTTTATGAGATGTAAGCCCCCTACTTTCGACGGTAATGGCAATGTTGCCGCTGCTCACCGATGGGTGAGAGAGATGGAGGCCGTTCTCGACATCAGCAAGTGTCGGGAAGATCAGAAGGTGAAGTTTGCCACTCATTCATTTATGGACTCGGCACTATGCTGGTGGGACAACATTGTCCAAGCAGAGGGTAATCGGTCAATCGGGAGAATGATGGCCCGAGTTGAAGAAGATGGTGATTGATGAATTCTATCCTCAAAGGGAAATAGATAAGTTGGAGAGGGAGTTTCTGCAGTTGGAGGCTGGAACCATGACACACCAGCAGTACAAAACAAACTTCAATGAGATGGCACGATTGGTGCCAGATCAGGTGACGCCTCTATCTTGGAAGATCAAGAGGTACATTCTGGGCTTACCGGGGGATGTCCGCAGGCATATGATCGCTGCCCTGCCAAGCACGTTTAGGTCGACGGTTGATTTGGTAGGGAGACTGTATGACGAGTGGGAGGTGGTGGTGACTGAAGCGAGTAAGAAGGGTGGTGGTGATCGGAACTGGAATGGGAGGAGGTTTGGTCGGGGTGATGTCTCGGCGGGTAACAAAAAGGCGCGGGTGGATGACCGCTGCGTGGCCACATCGGGAGCGGGATCGAGGAGGTGTGGCAAGTGTGGGAAGGAGCATGCAGGAGAATGTAGGCTGGGTTTGAACGTGTGCTTCAAGTGTGGGAAGACAGGGCATATGGCAACTGATTGCCTGGCATGCAAATGTTTTAATTGTGGGGAAAGTGGTCATATGAGCAGAGATTGTAAGAAGTCGAGGGCTGAGGGTTCTGGGGTGAAGAAGACGGGAAGTGAATGACCGAGGGCGAGCGCCAGGGCATTCACTATGACACAGGTGGAAGCTAGGACGGACCATGATGTTGTGTCTGGTACGTTTCTAGTGAACCAAACTTTAGCTTCTGTGTTATTTGATTCGAGTGCCAGTAAAAGTTTTATTTCTGCTGTTTTCTGTACTAAGCTCCTGTTAGTAGTAGACGTGTTGATGCGCCCTTTGATGTAGAAACTGCCATAGGTAAGTCTACCAGGATTTCTGAGATGACAGAAAACTGTGAGGTGGAAATAGAAGGTCATAAGTTTCTTGTTAGACCGTTCGTGATGACCTTGGGTGGTTTTGATTTGGTTCTTGGGAGGGATTGGTTGGCGGACTCCGAGGAAAACATTGTGTGTCGCAAGAAGATGATTCAGTTGACAGCGCCTAACGGGAGTTTGGTAACGGTTTACGGGGATCGAGTCACGACGATCCAAGGGTGATTTCGATGGCGGTGGCGGGAAAGTGTATGAGGCGTGGATGTAGTGCCTACTTGGCCTACGTGAAGGATGTGGATACGCCAACACCACAACTATCCGATGTACCCGTTGTGTGTGACTTTCCAGATGTATTCCCAGAAGACTTATCAGGAGTGCCACCTGACCGTGAGATTGAGTTCCAGATTGACTTGATACCAGGTGCCCAACCCGTTGCCAAGGCATCGTATCGATTGGCTCCGACAGAGATGAAAGAGTTGATGGAGCAGTTGCAAGAACTGCTTGACAAGAGGTTCATTAGACCAAGTGTCATGTTTGTGAAGAAGAAAGACGGTAGTATGAGGATGTGTATTGACTACCGAGAATTGAATAAATTGACGGTGAAGAACCGCTACCCCTTACCGAGAATAGATGATTTGTTCGATCAGCTTCAGGGTGCTAGTTGGTTTTCAAGGATAGATCTTCGATCTTGCTATCATTAGTTGAAGGTGAAGGAACGAGATATCCCTAAAACAGCTTTCTGCACGCGCTATGGTCATTACGAGTTTCTTGTCATGTCTTTTGGTTTGACCAACGCACCAGCTGCTTTTATGGATTTGATGAATCGTGTGTGTCGGCCGATGCTGGATAAATCAGTGATTGTGTTTATTGATGATATCCTGATTTATTCAAGGAATGAGATTGAGCATGCCGGTCACATTCGGGAGGTTCCGGAGACGCTGAGGAGGGAGAAGATGTATGCTAAATTCTCCAAGTGCGTGTTCTGGTTGCGCGAAGTTCAGTTCTTGGGTCATGTGGTGAATCTCGACGGGATTATGGTGGACCCGGCAAAAGTGGAGGCGGTTATGCAATGGAAGTCACCAAAGACGCCATCCGAGCTTCGTAGTTTCTTGGGCTTGGCGGGCTACTATAGAAGATTTATCCAAGACTTCTCTAAGATTGCTTCTCCACTAACTAAGTTGACCCGAAAGGATGTGAAGTTCGTATGGGGTCAAGCTCAAGAGAAGGCATTCGAGGAATTGAAGACGAGATTGACTCAAGCTCCTGTTCTGTCATTACCCGATGGAAGTGAAGATCTAGTGGTCTATTCTGATGCTTCCTACTCGGGGTTGGGGTGCGTGTTAATGCAGAGAGGAAATGTTATAGCCTTCGCGTCCCGACAGTTAAAGGTTCATGAGGTCAACTACCCTACTCATGACTTGGAGCTAGCAGCCGTGGTCTTTGCACTAAAGATTTGGAGGCACTATCTTTACGGTACGAAGTGCACCATCTTCACTCACCACAAGAGCTTGAAGTACTTCTTCGAGCAGAAGGATCTGAACATGAGGCAGAGACAGTGGTTGGAACTTATAAAGGATTATGATTGTGAGATCCACTACCATCCGGGCAAGGCCAATGTGGTGGCTGATGCCCTTAGCCGGAAAGCGAGGCCCGAGCTGATTCGGGTGAAGGCATGTCAACTGATCATGACCTCTGATATAATGAAGCAAGTCAAAGAGTTTCAAGATAAGGCACTGAAGGAAGATCATCTTAACTCTGAAAGAATGAGAGGTCTGGTTGGGGAATTGGTGAAAAAACACTCGGTGTTAGAACCCGATTCAGTCGTGTGTGGATTCCTCATTTTGGGGATCTACGGGTGAAGATAATGGATGAAGCTCACAAGACTCGATACTCCATTCATCCTGGTGCCATGAAAATGTACTGTGAAATTAAGAAAGATTATTGGTGGCCGGGTATGAAGCGTGACGGGTGGAGTATGTGAGTAAGTGCCTTACTTGCTTACAGGCGAAGGCAGAGCATCAAAAGCTGTATGGGAAGATCCAACCTTTGGATATACCGGAATGGAAGTGGGAGCACATCACCATGGACTTCTTTACGAAGTTGCCGCGTACTCCGAAGGGGTATGATGCCATATGGGTAATAGTTGATCGTCTGACGAAGAGTGCTCACTTTCTACCAATCCACGAGACGTATTCATCTGAGAGGTTGGCTGATCTGTTCATCAAGGAAATTGTAACTCGTCATGGTGTGCCGGTGTCTATTGTGTCGGATTGCGACACTCGGTTTACATCTAAATTTTGGAAGAAATTCCATGACGCTATGGGGACGAGGTTACATATTAGCACGGCTTATCATCCCCAGGCTGATGGTCAGTCAGAAAGGACCATTCAGACACTGGAAGACATGCTTCGGGCATGTGTGATTGATTTTGGTGGAAGTTGGGATGACCACCTACCGTTAGCTGAATTCTCCTACAACAACAACAATCATGCCAGCATTGGTATGCCACCATACGAGATGTTATACGATAGGTGATGCAGAACGCACGTTTGTTGGGGTGATATTGGTCATAAGAAATTGGGGAGCGTTGAGGTAATCGAGGCTACGACTGAGAAGCTTGAGAAGATTAAAGCCTTTATGAAGGCAGTCAAAGATAGACAGAAGTCGTATGCTGATAAAAGATGTAGGCCGATTGAGTTCCAGGTGGGTGACCGGGTTATGTTGAAGGTCTCACCTTGGAAGGGTATCATCCGATTCAGGAAGCGGGGTAAGTTGAGCCCAAGGTATATAGGCCCTTTCCGAATCATCGCTCGAGTAGGAGAGGTGGCCTATAGACTGGAGTTACCAGATGAGTTAAGTGGAATTCACCCGACATTCCATGTATCTCATCTAAGGAAGTGCTTAGCTGATGAAGACATGATTGTCCCACTAGAAGATATCGAAGTAGACGAAAGGCTCAATTACGTGGAGCAACCAGTGGCGATCATCGATAGAAAAGAGAAAAGACTGAGAAATAAAGTGATTCATCTTGTGCGCGTACAGTGGAAGCACAATAAGGGATCCGAGTCAACGTGGGAGACTGAGAAAGAAATGAGACAACACTATCCACGTTTGTTCGAAGAATAACAGGTTTCGGGGACGAAACCTATTTAAGCGGGGTGGACTTGTAACACCCGGTTATTTATTATTTTAAAGCCGACGAAGGAAGAAAAAGAAATAAAGTCCAAAGTCGAGGGACCAAACTCGCCAATGAAAGAAAGTTGGGTGTGTGGGAGTATATAAGGGAGAGGGCAGCCCTTACCCTCTCCCCACACACTCATAAATCAGCCAAAGAAAAGAGGAGAAGAGAGAAGGAAGAAAAGAGGAAAAGTTTTGGTTCGGGTTGGTTCAAGTAGTCAAAATCGTCGAGAAGCAAGCCAAATCGAAGCCCTTGTCATTGTGTTTGTTTGTGTGAGTTCTAGGACCCCTCTTTTACTTGTTTTCAAACGATTTTGGGGCTGGAAAACATCTGAAATCGGGTTTTTCATGTGGGTGTATGTTGACCCGTTTGTGTATGTGTATGTGTGTGTATGATGCGTTTGAGTCTTGATTGTGAGCTTGTGTGTGCTTGAATGGTGTTATGGTATGCATCTCTAAGGTTTAGGATGGTCGATTTGGGCTAAAAATGGGTTTAGATGAGTTTGGAGGCCGAAAACCCTCGGGTGCAGCGGGATGAACTGCATTCTGCATCAGCTAGGGCTAGGCGACCGACTGGAGGCCGAATGGAGGCCATACAACCGAATAGGGTGCGATTCGGGTCCATTCGCACGATTGGGGATCATTTGCACGATTGAAGATCCATTCGCACGATTGAACGGCAGTCGCATGGAGGACATGCGACTGAAGGTCCAGTCGCATAAGTGCTCATCCGCATTAATCCAACTCGCATGAGGTTCATCCGTATTGTCCATTCGCACGACTGGGCTTTCATTCGCATGAGTGTCCATCCGCATTAGTTCATTCGCATAGTGATCAGTCGCATGGAGGCCATGCGACTGAGGGGTGTCCATACGCCTAAATAGGGCTGTGCACCTGAGGAAAGTATACTTTGACTTCTGACTTTCGGGGGAAAGTGCAGATGTAAGTGTTGACATAAAGGTTCCCGTAAGAGCACGTAAGATAATTGTTATGGCCTTAGAGAGCAGGTAGGGCATAATGATGATGATGTTGCATGTATATGCATTTTATGTATGTATGATGTTGCTCTGTATGACGTGATGTCTGTGCATGTTATGTTCCTTATTATGATGTATGTTTATCTTTCCTGTGGCTTTACGTGTTATGATAATGAATGAACAAAGTATTATGTAACGTAAAGTGAAAGATAACGAAAGAGGAACATGATGATGAATGCATGCATTAATGAATGAATGAAGGAGGGACATGATGATGAATGCATGCATTAATGAATGAATAAAAGAAGTCTTGTAAGCATTGGATATCAGGGTCCTTCTTTGTGATCGACCAAACGTGTAGTGCCTCTACCGCTTACCTCTAGTACTGTGGCATACGCTCAGCTGTTCATTTATTGACTTTGGCCCAGTAGCTAAATTGTTCGGGGTGTAGCATATGGTATTGGTACGAGAGATATCCGATGTGCAAGTAACATTATATCAAACGAATAAAAGTATGAATGAAGGAATGACAAAGATAATAATGATGTTATCTGTATGTACGTATGATGTATGATCACATACGCTTGTAATGAAAGGTTTTAATGAAACTAAAGTATGTTTATTATAAAACTAGAACTCACTCAGCAACGCTGACTTTTTATATGTTTTCCAATTGGCAGTTAGTGGTTGCTGAGGATGGCACTGCGAGACTACTCAGCTCTTTTGGGATGGCATCCAATTATAATGCTTTTGTGATGTAATGCAAACATGTATTTTGTAATCGGATAAGGATGTATTATTTGGCAAAAGTGTTTATAATGAAATGAGATGTCTTTTTGAATGTATCTGCTACAATATTTTCTTAAGACAAATGTATTTATATGTTTTATGCGCAATGAATGACCAACTGTAAGCGTCCCGGAGACGGGGCCTTACAGCCACTTAACTAGTGGGCTTGCAAGAGCTAAAATGATTGAAAGTGCAATTTGGGTTGTTGCACCCTTGGTTAGCACTATTCTCTCCTTGATCATTCCCATTTTTGCTAGAGTTTGTCATCAAAGTGCTATTGAGTTTAACAACCATGGTCGGGATGACAACAGCCATTTGCCGGGCAATCATGGCGGCTAGCTTACGATCAGAACTTCCACGCTTTCCATGATGACGAGGCATGCTGGAATATACAAAATGAGTTAGACATGAGAAAGAGAATAAGAAGGGGTATATTTCAAACAAGGATAAGTCAAGAGTTGTAATACACATAGAATGGTTCCATTTGGTAACGCATTACCATTTGGAAACATTGACACGTCAAGGTAAATTGACCCATTCGCCTTAGAAACTTGTGTATGTTGACCATAGTTTATCACTCATCCCAAAAATCCCCAGGTATGCATAACTAGTCCCGTAGGATTTATGCGATATGCTTGCCTTAGCCCAAGGGCCTTTTGCTAGAAAAACCAGGATACAGGTGTCTATAAGTCACATAAATTTCTTAGGTTCATAAAATCAAAACCTTGATGAGATTTTCATAGATTAGACATAAGTCTAAAGATTCAGGTCATAAGCATAAGTATACGATTCCACGTGTCATCAAGAATAAGATTAAGAAATTTCATTTGTCGGGGAGAGTCAAAGGGTCAAGGATAAGTTTAGGGAGACAAGTAATAAAGTTTTAACAATTATAAGGCAATCCTATGCTAAGGCATCAAGTTGCACATAAGAAGGCATAGCATTATGTAGCATGCAATCAATGTATATATTTACAAGAATATAAATATTATTCTACGAGGTTCATGCATAAACTATAGTCTAGGTTACCATTTCTAATAACCTAAATCCCTATAGTTATGGGCTCTGATACCAATCTGTCACACCCCAACCTTGACGGCGGAAATGTCGAGGTGTGAGGGTTAAGATTGTTCACAGCCACATAACACTATAATAAATGTAAATATTAAAATTATAAGATTCAAAAGAAATTACAATCATAAGTCTCAAACATGAAATAATCCCAAGCATAACATAACAAAACATAATTCTTTTATTCCATTAACTAGGTTCAAATCCTAGATTATTGCAAGCTTCATTTGATCAATTTAAACTTGGGCATATCCTGAAACATGATAAAAATGAAAGGTCAACTAAAAAATTGGTGAGTTTCTAAGGTTTTCATACATAACATAACAAGGTTACAAGTAGCAATTCATGTCATAGGTTATAAGTTAGTAAGGTTATAGAACACATATCGTTACAACCAAACCTCGACTTGATATAAGTATATATGATTGGCTAAGTGTATTTGGTTTCCATGATGAACAAGCATACGTCATCAGGAGCCGGCAATTCCTCGGCTTTAGCACCAAATAGGCTTGTCAGGCCCAAAGATCTAAGACATCGCCAGGCTAGCAATGGTTAATGATTGCAAACAAATATGTATCTCATATAAACACTTACACCATACAAATAACCATGAAAAAAATATAAAGATGAATTACAAGTGCTTTACAAGTTCAAACGTTTATCAATGAATGATGTATAAGTATCATGTTTCACCCCAAAATAGTGTAAAAACATAAAAAGGGGCAAGGAAACTCACATGACGTATATGTGTATAAGATGATTATAGAAGTTAACGATGGTCCAACGAATTCTTTTACAAAGTACCTAAACGTATACACATTACAAGTTTAAGTTTACTAATATGATTAATGTTTTAACACGATCTAGGGTTTCAAAGGGAAATTGAGATTGTGATAAATAGGCTAATAATAAAAATAACCACTTTTATTTTAATTTAAGGGAAAAGAAAACTCACACCAATTAAGTAGTTATATATAAAAAAATAAAATTTTAAATTACTATAAAAATATACATAACTCCATTATAAAGTGTAAATTTATTTGTAAAAATGATGATCTTAATCAATAATTAAAAATGGCATTTGAACCAATAATGATTTTAGTGCTTTAAATCATTGTTTAGAATCTATTTATAAAAAGAATTAACTAAATTCAAATCTTTGTTTTATAGACATATTTAAATATTTAAAGGAATAAATTTACAGAAATAAATAAATTTACGTTAAAAGTAATTTAAGTTTACACAGTTAATTTTAACATTTTTCAGAAATTATATATATATATATATATATATATATATATATATATATATATATATATATATATATATATATATATATATATATATATATATATTAAAGGCTGAAAACAAATAAAAAAT
This sequence comes from Flaveria trinervia, assembly GCA_025506515.1. NCBI lineage: Eukaryota > Viridiplantae > Streptophyta > Magnoliopsida > Asterales > Asteraceae > Flaveria > Flaveria trinervia. The sequence goes on from CM046455.1 coordinate 64,235,285, forward strand.
ATGGTTGAGGGGGCCCGGGTTCGAGCCCGGGACCTCAAGGTTGGGATGTTAGCAGGTAACCAGTGAACCATAGGCCTCGCGATGGACACCACGTCTTAAATCTTAAATACCAACTTAAGCAAAAACCCCCCAAATCCTTAAGAACCCTAGATTCGTTTAGCCCCAAATTGAAGGTCAAATCAACATTGTGAACCCAATTTAGTTTAGGGCTTTTGTTTCCCTCACAAAACTGAGTTCGGTGATGTATTTAATCTACCCGTTTGTTAGTGGTTTGGTATTGCACGAGACGAAGAACCGACCGCGGCCACGTACGGCTTGATTGATGCCCAAATGATGATATTAAACTAATTAGTCGCACATAGAACTTCCAATAGCTCTAGAGGTGAAAATCCCTCTATCAATTGTAGATTATCAAATTCAAAAAGAGGTCTTCGAATGGGTTGTAGGTCGCGGGTGAAGAGAGGATCGAAGGAAGTGTTTGTGTTTGTTTCAGGTGTAATTGGTGGTTGTAATCGATTAGTGATATATAGATGATTATTTAAGTTTGATTAATATGTTTATTATTAGAGTTTAATTGATGAACGGTTAGAGAGTTGATGTCGAGCGGTTTCCAAGCTCAATCGACACCTTTAATCTTGAGTTAAGGCTCATAAAGTGTTTGAATCGGTTTCAAGATGTGACTAGAATTGATTAGGCATCAAATTCGGGGGTTACAAGTTGGTTTTGGGGATCGTCGGAGTTTGGCAGGAAAAACGGGTTTGAAAGGGGATGGGGTTTTGGGTTTTGATTAATTACACCTTTGGTCTCATGGTTTGTAGTTTTAACATTTTATGTACAAACCTTGTTTATAAAGTTTATAAAATATTAAAAACAACCGCCAAGTTCTTAATTAAGTTTTAAACACTTTTAAGTTAATAATTTTTTTTATTATTATTACTATTATGATTATTATTTTATTATAATATTATTTTATTGATATTATTATTATTATTTATCATTACTATTAGTATTATTATAATTATCATCTTGGTTATTATTATTATGATCATTAGTGTTATTGTATTTAATAGTTATATTATTAATTTTTTTTATTAGGAATTTAATGACGAACCAACAAGTAAACGTAATAACCCACAAATTTCATAAAAGGCACAACTAGTCCTTATAATAGTTTAACAAAGTTAACTTTTTAACTTAATGAAAATACGAGATGTTACATGGCATATTCGATGAAAAAGTAGCATTCGATGAAGTGTCTCATAAAATTAAACCTACTGGCTTGGACGACCACCAAAATAAAAATTATATTAGTTTTAAATATTGTATTTTTTTCTTTGTATACTATTACAATAAATTAATCAGGAATTTGATGATTATTTAATATTATTATAGTTGTTACCAAGTTGAAGTGGCCAAAAAAATGATACTAGACTCGGTTCTGTACCCAACCCGGACCATAACCAACCCAACTGGTTCAAGTGGTTAGGGTTTTCATAAAGTTGGACCAAACCTGGGTTCATACCCGGTTCCAAATAAATCCAAGCCTAAAAAATCTGGTTAGGCTAATCCTAGTTTGGAATCAGTTTCTAGTTGGGCCACCCAAATTGCAGGACCGTTGAAGGGTGGTCAAATACAACACAACAAAACAAAGAGGAGAGTAACTAAACTTAATCAAACTATGAACTGGATTATCCACAAGTAAAGACACTAAGAACACAAGTAATTTAGAGACAAAACACAAGAGCAAGATACACAGTGAGATGGTTTTCAAGATTGCAGTATATTGCTTTCTCAACGTTCTATTTCAAGTGTTACAAAGCATAAAGGTAAAGTTACAAGAACATGAGATACTTATACTACATCCTACAGCCGACCATACTATGAAAGCCAACTGGATACAATTGACTAGACTCAAAACAAAATTAATTGTAGAGTCAAAATGGCAGAGATTGCCTTTTTGACTTTATGACTATGACATACCATAGCTCACATCCTTATCTATTACAAAAAGGATAAAGTACATGAATTAGAAAGTTTACAGACTGAAGACCTCAATGTACAGTTACCAAATGCATGGACCTTTTCACCAACTCATGTAAGTTGGTGACTTTACAGAGTTGCAACGGAAAGGGGTCCAGCTTTATAGAAAAGTACATCAGATAAAGCATGTTGTTAAAAGTCTTCAGATGAAATCTGTGTTCAAGTGTAGAGCTTTGGAAGACTTTGTCTTTGAAGCTTCGGAAGACTTCATATTTGCTTTGGAAGATATTGGTCTTGGCTTCGAAAGATTTCACACTTAGAATATTTCTGTTGCTTGTGTGAAACTTCCAATCATTCTTCTTCGGTACTTGTGCAGCATGCATACAGAAAGACTTTGGTTGCTTCAGCCTCTATACATATTCTCTACAAATCCCCCTAGGCTGATGCTACCAAAACTCTTGAAGACTTCAGATATCAACAGTCCTTATCAGGATAATAACTAGCCCTTTCTTCATAAGATGATCAGGATCCTTCAGACTATCAAAGTATCTTCTCATGTCAAAGAGGTCATGCAGAGGCAACTGGAACATGTCTTGCCAAGTGTAGAAATTTTCAATTCCATGATCTCTAATGACATGCCACCTTTCTGGATTTGTAGTGTATGTCAGGACATGATGGTTCTTTCTGATGCAAGAGGAGCTATTAGAATGGGAGATGATGGAGCATCCTCTGGCTGCACATCCTCAGGATGTTCTGACTCATCCTGAGGTTCAGAAAAGGATGCAATCTTCTTCTTCTTCTTTGGCTTTGGTTTAGAATCCATCATTTTTTTTCTTTTTACAACTTCTAATTGAGAAGACTGGGCTGTAGTACTAGATTGATCTTCATTATCTTTCTCAGTTGGGTCTTCTACTCTCACAGGTTCAGATTGAGAGTGAGTCTGACCCTACTATGGATAAGAAGATGAAGCTTGCTAAGATTTAGCAGGAGGTCTAGGTTGTGATGTCTTTGGTTGTTCAACCTTAACCTCCACTTCAGGTGGGGCTTGACTTGGAGGGGAATGTAAGTCAACTAGCTCTCCACTTTTTATCTTTTGCTTTATCACCCTTATATGCTCATCCATAGTGGATAGAGACATGGGGCCAAGTCTTCTTCCGGAGAATCCATACAGCTTCAAGAAGCTCATCATCCTCTGCCTGTCAGCAGCTTTCTTCATGCTTTTGTGGATGATGGCTCTTAACTTAGCAACTTCTTCCCTTAGCTTTCTTTTGGTTCTCTTTCTCTCCTTGACTATCTCAAGTTCAAGTTGTTTAAGATACTCAAACTCCATATAGTCAAAAGATAAAGGAAGAAGTGATTCTATCTGATAGAGGCATGTGCACTTAGGTAGTTGATCATCTTAATCCTTCTTCTTCTTTATCTACCTGAGGTTCTTGTTGAACCACATCCTCATACGCAGGGCTTTCTTGAACTGGGGAGAGAGTAGGCACTGCTTGTATAATCTTTTCTTTCTTCTATCTTTTTTGATTTGTACTAGCAGTTCTGCATCTTCTGCCTCTTTCTTCTTCTTTGACCTTTCCATGTCAACCAGTTCATTGAGTTTCTCAAGGGGAGAGAGATGACATTATCTACGTCATAGTTACTTGTCTGCAGGTAGTTTATCTTGACTGCCCTGAACTCATCATTCTGAGTATCTAGTTTGGGGGCAGCCCCGATTGTAGTCTCTATGAGTCTTGCAGACCTAGAAGAGGAACTTTCTCCCCTCAGCTTCCTTTTCCTCTATCTCTTCTCCTTCTCAATCTCCTCAGAAGTTATTTTTATTTTCCCTTTGTCACTCACAGACCTTTGTGACTCAGGGTGGAGAGAGCTTTGGCCTTTATTGCTTGATGTAGCTTTCAAGCTCTGGCCAGAGAGAGGTTGAGAAGCACCTTCACCAGCAAGTGTCTCAAAAAGGGAATTGATCTCTGCAATAGTTGTTGGTGATAAGACAGGGCTCTCAGGTTCAGTCACTAGGCCTTCAGTCAAGGTTGCCCCTATGAAGCTAATCTTAGGGTTTGCCTTAACATCCAGTTGACCAATGACATTACCTGATTGCCATAGTCTTCTTCTAAGGTTGAACTCTGTAGTGATCCTGTCTTGGATTCTTTGGGCCAACTTGTCAGCTTGTCTTGATTGGCTTGGATTGACAAGTGGCATGTTGACTAAATCCAGACCTTCATAGAAGTTCAAGGTCTGAAAGTTGAAGATGTCCTGCTGCCCTTAAACTCTAATGATGATTAGGGCTTTCCTGTCGTTGTCATACCTCCACCCAATGATATGCTTGAAAGATGGTAGAGATGAAATAGCCCTTGGTATCCCATCCTCAAATAGACTCTGTATGAAGGAGTCTATGTAATTTGAGGAGGTTGCTGAGAATGCACAATTCCAAGTGAAGATGGTGAGTCCTCAGTGTCCGTTCTCTCTGAAGAACTCCCAGGTTCGATATGACTTGCTCTGTTGGACCAAAAGAACCAATGAGCCAAGATCAGAAAACCTCTAAGTCCCACATAGTATCACAACAACTGCTGAAAGCTTCATCAGCAGTTTGACAAGTGCTGAAGACTTCAACAGCTGAAGATCAAGTGCTGAAGACTTCAACAGCTGAAGAACTAAAGTGCTGAAGTACAACAGCTGAAGAACACAAGTACTGAAGCTGAAAGACCAAAGTACTAAAGTACAACAGCTGAAGAGTTTACAAGTGTGAAGATCAACAACTGATGTACAAAGTCTGAAGACAAAGACTGAAGACATCAGCTGATGATATCTACTGAAGTCATCAGCTGATGAAACATCTGAAGGTCAAAGTCTGAAGATCAAGTACTGAAGCGTCAGTAGTTTGTCACAACTGCTGAAGATTACTTCTTCAGTAGTTGTGATATCAGTAGTTTTATATTTTTAGTTTCAGTAGTTTTGTAAAACGACTGAAGAGCTTGTTCTTCAGTCGTTGTAGTTTCAGTAGTTTTATATTTCAGTAGTTATAACAACTGATAACACTTAGAACTTTTTGTAAGAAGATGTCAGCTGTTTTGACATCTTCAGTAGTTGTGTTTCAGTTATAATAAATCTGTTAGATGTCACTATCAAGTGACATCAGCAGACGTCACATCTCTTATATAAGAGGTGTCGACCTAATCATAACTGTGACATTCTGTTACCACGAAAGCGAATATTGAATGAAAATATTTGCAGATATTCTCTCTCTCTATAACGTCTTTGTTCTTCATTGAATATCGTTTTGTTCTTGTGAATCGACTAATTCATTGTTTGAATTCCGCTGCAATACTCATCAATCAATCAAACATAGATCACTGATCCTAACAAGTGGTATCAGAGCAGGTTAATCATTGATCGATCTAACAATTGATCATTGAAACTGCTAATTGATATCCATGTTTGATTGAATTAGCGTATTTGCAAGAACTGGTTATAGATTATTGAATTTCTGCCGCTTTCGTTCTTTATTTTGAGATCTTCTGGTTCAATTGGTTGTTGCGTTTTTGTTCTAAATCTGTTTTAGCTTAACCAATTTGATTGAATCCGAGATGACAACTCCTTCTAATGATCCTCACAATACCGGTTCCTCAACCAAGCCTCCGATGCTGGTTAGGACCGAGTATAACATATGGCAACGAAGAATGCTTCATCACCTGTCTGTTAACAGTTCAGGTTGTTGGACATCTGTGGTACATGGACCACATAAGCCTATGGTGAACAATCCGGAAACCAATCAAATGGTTCCGAAGAAGAAGGAACAATACTCTGATGAAGATCGGAAACTATTTGAGATTGATGCTAAAGCCCATGGAATTCTGGCCATGGCACTGCCTAATGAAATCTATTCAGGGCTTATGCATCATGAAACTGCTCATGATCTCTGGAATGCCCTGAAGGAACAATTCGGTGGCACTGATGAGGTCTTAGCAAACAATAGAGAGATCCTTGCCCAACAATATGAGACATTCTCTCATAGAAAGGGTGAGACACTGACTCAACAGTTTCAGCGCTTTTCCTGCTTGATATCTGAGCTGAAAATGGTGAAACAGGAATACACCAATAGCCAGATGAACAACAGATTCCTCAGATCACTACCTGAGAGATGGGACACATACACTATTGTCCTACGCTCCAGTGCAAATCTAGAAGGCCTATCTCTCACCCAACTTCATGGGAAACTGCTTACATTGAAAGAGAGATAGAGCAGAAGAGGAAACTGTCCTTATCAGGAAAGCTCACTGATGACTTTGTACCAGACAATACTGCCTTGGTTGGTCATGAGTCAGAATATGCTGCATCTGAAAGCAATTATGATGAGCATATAGATTTCTCTTCAAATAGTTCTGATCATGCATTTGTTGGTATTGAGAGTCATTCTGGCAGTAATAGTGACAATTTATGCTTCATCATGGATGATCTGAAAGGAATAGCTGATGATGATCTAGAAGAGATGGATATTCTGAGCCAGATGGCACTGATTAATATCAGATCTCAGAAGTTCTACAAGAGAACTGGCAGGAAATTTCCTGGACTCTCTGGCAAAACCAAAGTTGGTTTTGACAAGAGTAAGTTGAGGTGTCACAAATGCCAAAGGCTAGGACACTTTGCAAGAGAGTGTAGATCAACTGGATCTAACTCTTCTGCACCCTTTGTGACTTTTCCTAGTACTAGTCCACAAAACAGAGGGCAACATCCTACTGGTTCTGGTCATTATTCATATCCTAGATCTCCTGCATACTTTGTTCCCCAGGGTCAAAGGTCATATCCTTATCCCTGCTATTATGTGCCTCAACCAAATTCTGTTCAAACTCCAATTGCACAACAACCACAAGCATTGCCTGAACCACAACCTTCCCAATCTCATCAACAAACTCAACCTCAACAACACAGCTTCTTCACCCCAGGAGTTGTTGACTGGAGCAGTTTACCAGATGACATGTCTGGTCATGAACAACTGTTCTCAGGTGCTGGTCAACACGGTGGTGACAGTCCATTTGGAAATCTAGCTCTTATGGCTTTGGATTCTGCTGATACTTCATCTCTAATGCCTCTACACCAAAGGTATCACAGGTATCCTCTGAGGCAAAAGCCAATTATGTTCTGACACATGTATAGCAGCATTTGCATCTATTAGAGAGGCAAATGTAGCTTTAATCAATAAGAACATTGAGCTAGAACAAATAATTTCCAAAAACAAAGCTGAATTTGAGTATGTGCTTAATGATAAAAATGATGAGATTTACAAACTGAAATGCCAAATCACTGATGATAAGGCTAGGGAAGAGATACTTCTAGAGAAGTATAAAGATCTCAAAGAAACCCTTGCAGTTACCCAGTAGAGTGTGATAGATGGGTACAATCATGCAAAGGTTTTGAAATGCTTCTTAGTAAGCAATCTGCTTCCAATATGAAGTTTGGCATTGGTTACAATCACACTGCTCCACCTACAGATTTTACTCCAAGAGCAGAGGTAGAATCTGATGGTGAGAGTGATAACCAATCCATCTCATCATGTGATCTACTTTCTGATACAACACAATCAGAAATAGCAGTCAGCATCAAGCCCTCTCTGAACCTATCAGCTGATGTTGATGGTTCAAATGCTGACACTCACATGATCAATGAGTTGATCAACTCAGGAGTTAATTCTGAAAGTCCTGAAGGACTAGAGAGCAGGATTAACACCTGAAATTCAAACTCCAACTGCTGTCAGTACTGAAGAGAAGAAAACTGTCAGTAGAAAGAGTTTGAAGACTACTAAAGAGGTAGTCAAGAAAGCAAACAATGCTTCCAAAGCATCGAAGAGCAAGTCTTCAGTTGCTTCACCTCTTTAGTTGATGATCAACCTAAGATGAAGAAGAAACCATGTGAAGTATGTGGTTTGTTCAATCATCTTACAGATGATTGCTGGTACAAAAGAGGTTCCAAACTCAAACAAAAAGAAGAAACTAAAGAGAAAATGGTAAAAATGAAAACTGAGTTTGAGATCACATTTGTATCAGCAACATCAAATCCTGTAACCCTTAAGTCCTCAAAGAAATCCAAAAAGGTAGGGGTTAAACAGGTGACAGCTGAGAGTGCTCAGAAGAAGAAGGTGCAACATAGGAACTTATCAAACTCCACTGGCAATGTGTCTGATGAGCTGAAAGCTTTATCACAAAATCAGACACAGTTGGTTATGATGGTTCAACATCTATTGGGTAGAGTTAACCAACTAGATGCTCCTATGTTGAAACCACAGAAAAGGAGATCCAAGCCAAAGGATTCCTCTTCTTCACCATCTTCTTCCTCTCAGGCTGTTGTTTCAAATAAACCTGTTAGTTTACCATCTATTGATGAGACCAGGCCCAAAACCAAAAAGGTTTGGGTCTCCAAAACTAACTGATTGTTTATTATTGCAGGGTTCTCCAACATGCCCAAGTAGCATGGTATGTAGACAGTGGGGGATCTATGCACATGACTGGGAACAGCTCTCTTCTTCATGACTACTCTCAAGGAAAGAAGGGTTTTGTTTCTTTTGGCAATGATGCTAGAGGTTACATCATTGGAAATGGCTTTGTCTCCAATGGAGAAATCAAGTTTGATGATGTTAATCATGTGGAAAATCTCAAGTACAATCTTGAGTGTCAGTCAAATGTATGATAAAGGCCATGTTGCTCTTTTCACCAGTCAAAACTGTAGGATTCTGTCATCTAAAGTTTTGCACTTGATTAACAAGGTGTTGGATGATCACACTCTCCTGAGAGCCAACAGGACAGGAAGAGTGTATGCCTTAGATCTTTCCAAGAAAATAGATCTCAAAGGCAATCCTTGCCTATTTTCCAAAGCCTCTTCTCAAGAATCTAAACTGTGGCACAGAAGGCGGGTCATGTTAATTTCAAAAACATGAATCAGCTTATCCACAATAGTTTAGTCAGAGGCTTACCAATAAAGGAGTTCCACTGTGATGAAACCTGCACTGCTTGTTTAAAAGGAAAACAACACAAAGTCTCATTCCCTCCTATTGAAGAGCCTAAGTCCACTGCCTGCTTGCAATACTGCATATGGATCTATTTGGTCCTGTGAGAGTAATGAGCATGGCCAAGAAGAAATACTGTCTGGTAATTGTGGATGATTACTCCAGATTTGTATGGACTTTCTTTCTACATTCAAAGGATGAGGTTGCTCAGAAGGTTATTAACTTTGTGTTGTATATTGAGAAGCAGTATTCCCTTCCAGTCAAGTGTATCAGGAGTGATAATGGAACTGAATTCAGGAATCATACACTTGATGACTTCTATCTCTCAAAGGTAATCAAAAGGCAGTTTAGCATCCCAAGGACTCCAGAACAAAATGGAGTAGTGGAGAGAAAAAACAGGACCCTCATTGAAGCTGTAAGGTCCATGCTGGGACTCTGGTTTGCCACTGACCTTTTGGGCTGAAGCTGTCAACACAGCTTGCTATGTGCAGAATAGAGTTTTAGTAAATCAGAGGTTGATGAAGACTCCATATGAAGTTCTCCATCATTTGACTCCTCTGATTTCATTTTTCAAAGCATTTGGATGTCCCTGTTTTATTCTCAACACAAAGGATCAACTCCATAAATTTGATCCTAAGGTGGATGCTGGGTATTTTGTTGGTTATTCATCTACTTGCAAGGAATACAGAGTCTTCAACTACAGAACAAAGATAGTTGAAGAGACTCTGCATGTGAAGTTTAATGAATCTCCTTTGGACAAGATTCCACAAAACCCTGTGGAGTTGTTTGATTTGGACATACTGCAATATGTTCCTTATCAACCTCCAGCTGTTGCAGATCCTGTGGCTCAATCATCTTCTGCAGCATGTCTTCCACCTGGTGGTATTGATGATGATGATGATAATATCAATACTCACCTATTCAAGTTTAGTGACCACTGCTGTGTCTGCTAAACTTGATGTTCCTGTAGCTTTAGCAGTTCCATCCACAACAAATGCTGATGAGATCTCTGTTTCCTCTGCATCTTTTGAGTTACCATCAAATTCTTGGTTTCAAGAGTCTACATCAACATCTGCTGCTGCTGAAGGTTCTACAAACACTTGCACAGATCTCATTGTTTATCAAGAACTGAAGAATCACCCCATGACTCAGATTATTGGTGATATCAATGCTGGTGTTTCAACCAGAAGTCAATTGTCTAACTTCTGCTTCTATGCTCTCTTCATCAGTCAGCTAGAGCCAAAGAACTACCATGTTGCTTTGAGAGACAATGGATGGGTTGAAGCTATGCAGCTTGAGCTACTTCAGTTCAAGAAACAACAAGTGTGGGAACTTGTTCCTCTTCCCGCAGGTAAGTGTGCAATAGGCACTAAATGGGTGTTTAGGAATAAAACCGATGAAAATGGGCTTATTGTTAAGAACAAGGCTAGACTGGTTGTACAGGGGTTTTCACAAGAAGAAGGTATTGACTATGATGAAACCTTTGCCCCTGTAGCCAGACTAGAGGCAATCAGATTGTTCTTAGCCTATGCTGCATTCCACAATCTTAAAGTTTTTCAAATGGATGTTAAAAGTGCATTTTTATATGGTAAAATAAAGGAAGAAGTTTATGTGTGTCAACCACCAGGCTTTGAGGATAATAAACATCCTGAATGGGTGTACAAACTTGATAAGGCTCTTTATGGGTTGAAACAAGCTCATAGAGCCTGGTATGAGACACTCTCTAGTTTTCTTCTTAAGAATAATTTCACTAGAGGCTCCATTGATAAAACTTTGTTTATTAAGAAGGTGGATCAGCATAAGCTACTTGTTCAGATTTATGTTGATGATATTATTTTGCATCCTCTGATCCCCAGTTGTGTGATGATTTTACAACATTGATGAAAAAGAGGTTTGAAATGAGTGCAATGGGAGAATTACAGTACTTTCTAGGCTTGCAAATCAAACAAAAGCTGATGGAACTTTTATTCATCAGTCCAATATACAAAAGATCTTTTGAATAAGTTTGATTTACAAAACTGTAAGCCCTGTTCTACTCCCATGTGCAACACCACACAACTGGATGCTGATCAGAAAGGTAAAGCTGTTGATGAAACGCTTTACAGATGTATGATTGGGTCCTTGATGTATCTAACAGCTTCTAGACCAGATATTATGTTTGCTACATGTGTTTGTGCTAGATTTCAGGCGCTCCTAAAGAGTCTCATTTGATTGCAGTCAAGAGAATCTTTAGATATTTGCAAGGTACACAATCTCTGGGTTTATGGTATTCCACTGGACACTCTTGCAAATTAGTTGCTTTTTCAGATAGTGACTATGCAGGGTGCAAGTTAACTAGAAAGTCAACTTCTGGTGGTTGTCAATTCCTAGGCAACTGTTTGATTTCTTGGCAGAGTAAGAAACAAACATCTGTTGCTACATCAACTGCTGAGGCCGAGTACATTGCTGCTGCAAGTTGCACTTCTCAGGTACTCTGGCTTCAGAACCAACTTCTGGATTATGGCATTACAGAGACTAAGACTCCATTGTTAATGGATAGTGCTTCAGCTCTGTGTATTGTCAAAAATCCAGTCCAGCACTCTAGGACCAAACATATAGAGATCAGACATCATTTTATTCGGGATTGTTTTGAAAAAGGTCTGATTGATCCTAAGTTTGTGCCTAGTGCTGATGAGCTTGCAGATATTTTTACTAAGCCTTTGGATAGTTCTACTTTCCAAAACCTTGTGTTAAGGCTTGGTATGCTGCAGCTAGAATAAGTGACAACTACTGATGATTTCAGTAGTAATTACTGATGATCATTGGTACATATGTCACATATAAGTACTGATTAGTCCTTTTCCCTTCAGTAGTTTTATAACTACTGATGGCTAAATGCCTCAAGTACTGAAGTACTTTATCTGTTCCAACTACTGATGTAGTTAAAACTACTGATGTAGTTACAACTACTGAAATCAGTATAAACAGATAAGTACTGATGTCCTATGAAACACCTGAAAATCTGATGCAAAGTCTGATGAGTAAGTATTGAGGACAGCATGAAACAGCTAAAAGGCTATGAATTGACGACAACTACTGAAGAGAACTTTCTCTTCAGTTGTTTTAACAACTGCTGTTTCATTCTAAACAACTGAAGCAAAACCATGTCTTCAGTAGTTTTATAACTACTGATGACTAGTACCAAGTCTTCAGTTGTTTACAATAGCTGATGACAAAACCACTGTCTTCAGTAGTTTCACAACTACTGATGACAAACACCAAGTCCTCAGTGTTTCAATCATCTGAAGTCAAAACCACGGTCTTCAGTAGTTTTCTAACTTCTGATGCCTAACACCACGACTTTAGCTGTTTCAACGTCTGAAAGGATAATACCATGTCAACAGTCGTTTAAAACTACTGATGACTAACACCACATCCTTCAGTCGTTTTCTTACCCGTACCCTATAAATATCCCTGACCTAATCCTTCAATGCTTCATCTTCTTCAAACCTAACGTTCCTCTCCAAAACTTCTCTCTTCTCAATGGCGTCCATGCAAATAAACCGCGACACAACTGTGTTGCCTACCTTAGTAAATCGCCTGTCTGGGCTAAGTTCGATACTGCTATCGATCTTATGGTTCAGTCCCAATAAAAAACGGCATTTCTTCTGAATCCCATACTACATGCCGAATCCCTCCAACAGTTTTGGATGAACGTTACTATTACCACTGGGGAGAACAACACACCATCTCTCCAGTCGGTCGTTAACAACAAAGAAGTGGTCATCACTCCTGCAATAATCCGCCAAATTCTTCATCTGGATGATGCTTCTCCTGCTGGATATCCGAAGGGCACCACAGATCTATTCTTTGCCCAACATGGATATCAAGGCAATCTCAGTGCCTCCACTATCATGAAGAAACACTTCCATGATGCCGAACGCCTAATTTTTCACATGGTGAATGTATGTTTGGCTCCTAAGACTTCGTCTTGGGATCAAATGTCGTCCAAGTGGCAGCAGGTAATGTATTCTATTCTTGAGCAACAACCGTTAAACTTTTCAGAAATAATATTTTCGGAGCTCAAGGATATGGCTCAAAAACTAACTGTTAACCGTTGGATACTATATCCACGGTTCATAATGGCCATCATTACAAACCAGCTTAATACTGAGGGACTTGTTGGCTTGGGAGTCCCTGCTACGGCTGTTCTGCCGGAAGTATACTCCGGCACAACTCTATCCAGACACTCAAATTGGCTGCCAAGCTGCGCAAACCCACGCAGCTGGAACCCACAGCCACCACCTCCAAATCAAATGTCCCCACCAAACCCACCACAAAGAAACCCAAAACGGCTACTCAGGGAATTGAGTCCCCTGAGGATGCCCATGCAACACAAACGCAGGAGATATCCACTGGTCCAAACCCCCTAGTGGATATAAGGACTCTTCCAGCCATAGCCGCTCAGGATTCCTCTCAACAGGAGCCTGCAGCAACCACAACAAGGGGTACCTACACATCTGGGATCTTCCTCACTTGAGGGGATTGCCATTGAAGAGCACCAACCTCCCCAGGTGCACACTGCTTCTATCCCTTCACCCCATACAACCGCCCCTCACAGCCCAACTTTAATAGTTGCACAAGTGCTGACTCAACTGCACTCCTCACCCCCTCCCCAGAAACCACTTACTACTAGGAACACCTCTACAATTGAGGGGGAGGTACACAGTGCAGTTGAGAACCCACAGCACAGGGGTTTACCACTTCTATCTCCTGGTGTAGATAAGGAGATTAGAATATCTAGTGAGGCTGCCACCTCTTCTGAATCAGCACATGATCAGAATGAGGCTGGTAACATTGCTAAGACCTCCCTAGAGGCAACAGCTGATGATGGACATTGTCCTGAGGCTGGAAGTCCCCAGTACCAAGAAAAAGGGGCACATGCATCAACTGGTCTACACCCAGTGCATGTAAATCCTGCTCCAAGCAGGAGGTCAGATGATTCAGCTTCGGTTGATGATGACCTGGGCTTTTTCTACATGTTCTTGCCCAGAACACAATCCTTGAAGAAAGTCAGTAGGCTGCAAAACCTACTTGACCCACTCTCACAAGGAGAAAGACCATCTGCCTCCACCAACCCACAGATGGCACTTTAGTTGAAGGTTCCCCAAACACTGAGCCACTCCAAACTCAACCACCTGCCTCTGCTTCAGGCCTATTTCTCAGGAACAGAACCCTCCTGAGCAAATAGGTGCTGTACTTCAAAATTCCCTCCCTCTCATCACACCTATAATCACTGATATTGTGACTAAAGCCATTGATGAGAGGCTTTCTCAACTTTACACCCTTGATTGATGCTGCTGTGCAAAAGACACTTTCTGTGGTACAAACCCTTCCTCCAATGCATCCAAAAAGGGGGAGAGTACTGCAGTGAAAGAAAAGAAGAGGAAAAGAACAGAGGAAGAGAAGGAAGAGAAGCAAGCCCAAGAGGAGGAGAAAGAAAAGCAACCACTATTCACTTACAAGCGAAAGAAAAGTGCTGAGGATCAACCTACTGAAGACAAATCCTTGGAAGAGCTGGTAAAAGAAGCTGACACTACACACAACTGATCCATGGATAAAATAATTGAACAACTCTTCAGGCAAGGGTTTGATACAGCCACATTGGATAGTGAGATCAGAAGGTTGGAAGTGCAAGAAATTCAAACCCGATGGGCTGGGTATGATGCTCTTGAAAAATAGAGATTGGAGATCATGATACGCTTCATTGAAAAATACTTAGGAAGATCTTTAATGGAGATTCGCGCGTGGACCAGGGACAGTATTCTGGCTATAGCCACCAGAATCTGTCTGTCTGAGCAATTCCACAAGGGGATTATTGTCGAAGCCCTTGATGAGGCTGGGGCTGGTAAAAGGTTGGAAATGGCTAAACTTACAAGGCGAAACTTACTACAAAGATGCTGGATCAACCTTCCCTTCCACCCACTCAAACACAGCCTACCCCTCAAATCTCCAAACCAATCTCTAAGCCAAAGTCCAAACATCCTCTTTCTTCAAAACCAATTCCCTTACCAACCCAACCATCATCCAGTGATGCACCTAGAAGGAGGAGAAGGGTGCTGAGGATAGAAGAAGAAGAAGAAGAAGAGGATGAAGATGATAGTCTGCCACTCTCCGCTGTTCTAAAGCTACCAAAACCAGAAGTCAACCCATGATCACACCTGACTCTCAAAGGTAGATGGTTAGAGTCAAGATACAAGATGAAGAACAGCAGAAACAGCATGATGAGCAACTGTTGAAGATGGTTGACAAGGAATTTCCTCAGTCATCATCTATTCAAGCCATGAAAGGGCATGCTCAGAGGCTGTACACTCTCAGGCACACTTTTCAGTATCAGAAGGAGAGAGTGAGAGTATGGCCAGACCCCAGGGTGAGTTCTAGAATCCACAAAAGAACTATTCCACACAGATACAATGGCCAGGTTAGAAAAACAATAGATTCTACCATCATGTTGGCCATTGTAGTCACACCCTGGGAAATCATTGATGAATTCAAGAAAGCTCATCAAGCAAAGATGACCCCTCAAGCCTTAGTAGAAAACAAGATGATAAAAAGGGGTTGTTATATAAAAAGCTTGAAGACATCCAGAAGAATGAGCTCCAGTTACTCCTTGAAGGCACCCATCCTGATGAATTTGTCTATAGGGAGGTAACTACAGTGGAGCTGAAAAATGGCAGGACCATGAAGTACTTATCTGAGTACTATGGTCCAGAGTTCTTCTTCGAAGGAGGAGTAGAAGAACTCTCCAAGGAGGAACAAGTTGTTCTCCTTGAGGCCTATGTTTGAGAGTCATACAGACTCATTATGGGGAAGTAGATCTCATGAATGGGATAACAACTCTGTGTCCAGTTCCCCAAAACAGAGTTCCCATTCATATCTTGCCAAACAAATATCGAGACTTCTTCCCAGGCCGGAGCTTACATGGGTCATCTTCTCTACTGATCAAGAAGGAAAAAGACCAACCTTTTGCCAACAATAAGTGGGATAATAAATAAATTAGAGGTTTTGGCTGCATTGGTTCAGGGGGAGTTTGTTGGACCAAAAGAACCAATGAGCCAAGATCAGAAAACCTCTAAGTCCCACATGGTATCACAACAACTGCTGAAAGCTTCATCAGCAGTTTGACAAGTGCTGAAGACTTCAACAGCTGAAGATCAAGTGCTGAAGACTTCAGCTGAAGAACTAAAGTGCTGAAGTACAACAGCTGAAGAACACAAGTACTGAAGCTGAAAGACCAAAGTACTGAAGTACAACAGCTGAAGAGTTTACAAGTGCTGAAGATCAACAACTGATGTACAAAGTCTGAAGACAAAGACTGAAGACATCAGCTGATGATATCTACTGAAGTCATCAGCTGATGAAACATCTGAAGGTCAAAGTCTGAAGATCAAGTACTGAAGCGTCAGTAGTTTGTCACAAATGCTGAAGAGTACTTCTTCAGTAGTTGTGATATCAGTAGTTTTATATTTCTAGTTTCAGTAGTTTTGTAAAACGACTGAAGAGCTTGTTCTTCAGTCGTTGTAGTTTCAGTAGTTTTATATTTCAGTAGTTATAAAAACTGATAACACTTAGAACTTTTTGTAAGAAGATGTCAGCTGTTTTGACATCTTCAGTAGTTGTGTTTCAGTTATAATAAATCTGTTAGATGTCACTATCAAGTGACATCAGCAGACGTCACATCTCTTATATAAGAGGTGTCGACCTAATCATAACTGTGACATTCTGTTACCATGAAAGCGAATATTGAATGAAATATATTTGCAGATATTCTCTCTCTCTATAACCGTCTTTGTTCTTCATTGAATATCATTTTGTTCTTGTGAATCGACTAATTCATTGTTTGAATTCCGCTGCAATACTCATCAATCAATCAAACATAGATCACTGATCCTAACATGCTCCCCCATTTTGGTAGCATCACCCACTTGCATAGGTGAGCTAGGAGTTAGGTTAATCACATCCACAGGTTCTTGTGTTCCTGGTTGAGCTATTCTTAAAGGTCTCCCAGCTAGTTTTTTCTTAAGATATGAAATCTCAAGTTGCTGATCATTGACCCTGTTCTACAAGGTAGTCACTTGAGATTCAAGGTGACTAACCTTGAAGACTAAATAGGTGCATGTTTAAGACAGCTTTTGCACCTTTAGTCTTAAATTCCTTTATCTTCATCAGAAGAATCATTGGGGGATAAGATGATTGGACCAAAGTCCTCACTCTTACCACCAGCTTCAGGTTCTTGGCTGCTGGATTTCCTCTGCTCACTGGCAACCTCAGTTGAGATGTCAGTGGGCTGAGTTGCCATGGTTGAGGTCTTAATGATGTAATCACTTTCAAAAGTGAGAGCCTCTTCCATATGGACATCCTGAACAGGTTCAGAAGTGTCCACCTCAGTAGTAGGTGACTAATGTGGGCTAGAAATAGAAGCCTCAGAAGCACTCATCTCTCTTTGAGTAGGGGAAAAGAAGAGAGAATCATGGTACTCACTAAAACCTAGTTCTTCATCAGTGTAGAAATCAAGGTTGGGGATTGGTTGGTTGAGATCTAAATGCTGGGGATGGTAACTGTCCCCTGAAGGTTGATCACTTGATGTTGAGACTCAGAGTGATGACTTAAGGTAGTTTGGCTTATGAGCTCATCAGGCTAAGCATAAGGAACCTCAACACTGATCCTTGAAAAGATGGGAGTGGTCTGCTCCTCAGGAGAAGTGGGAGCTCCAATGTCCACAGCCTCCTGTATGGGTGAGTGTATAGGGACCTACACAGACTGAATAGCCTGAGTAGGGGTTCGTTTGGATTTTCTTTGATAGGTGAGGGTGATTTATGGCTATGTAGGTGGTAGGGATGTAGAAGGTGTGGGTTCAATACTAGCTGGTGTTGCTAGGTTATCACCTTGAGCAATGAGCTCTAACATTTTTGGGACCAGGGCTGTTTCTACCCCAGAGAACCCAACAGTGGGCTTTCTCAGTATTTTAAAGATGTCATCGGGCTTCATCTGTTCCAGTTTAAGAATGTTACCTGTTCCCTTTAACTATGAGCCCAGTTCATAGTTAAGAATGTACTGGACATATCTAGGGAACATGTAATATTCTAAGGAGTCTAAGTTTGCAAGTAAATTAGCATAAACAAATTGAGAATACCTAAACTTGACCCCTGAATCATTCCATGGATAGTGAAGGAGAGATCCTCAGAAATCTGTTCCCATCCACCATGCTTGTTTGATAAGTTGTGGATAACCACATGGAGCAAGAATCTCCACTGGGATGAGACCTTCCCTTTCCTGAAGGTCTTGACAGAGTAATCTCCCTCATACCCCATCTGCTCAAAGAATGATTGACAGCTTCTTTTGGAACGAACACCTCACCTTCTTCATCATCCAGCTGAAGATGCATGTTGATCATGGCAGGAGTGATGAAGACTGTTCTCCCCTACACTGTGGCAGACAGTGCCTTCTCCCTATCCATTACGACCTCTTGGCAGGTCTTCTAGAATTCTAACAGATGATCCTCATAGAGAGGAGGATCAATGGTTAGGTAGGTGAAGTAGTTTGACAAATCTAAGTAATGGCAAACCTTTGAGAAATGAGGATCTTTCTTAGAGCTTAACAGAGCAACTGATTATATTGCCTGTGTAACTGCATGGTTAAGTTCGGGTCATTTATGTGAAGAGGGTTGGCCATTTTGAGAAGCTTAGGGATGAAGAAAGATGAAAGAAAGTAATTTTAGAGAGAAATTTTGGGGTTTTAGGTTTGGAGGAAGAAGCAGATGATAGAAAGAGGGGGAAACCTTGGGTTTATATGTGAAAAGGATTTCAGATAATGTTTAATGAAAGAGAATAAACTTTGAAATCCGGATGTCGGTCCCACCTCTAAACAAGTAGTTTACTTTTGCTCAAAAAGTAGTTTTCTTAGAAGTCAAAAAGCTTCCGAAGGTAAATTATCTTCGGTAGTTTTAATGAAAAAGCTTCCGAAGCTAAAATGACTTTGGAAGATTTTCCTAAGAGTTATGAAGATTTTGACTTCGGAATAAAATCAAGACTTGAAAGTTTTGTTTAAGAACAAAACTTCCGAGAGTTAATTTGCCTCAGAAGAAAAAGGTCCTTGAAAACATATAAGTGCCAAAGAGAATTTTAAGCTTCGGAAGATATTTTAGAAATTTCTTCCGAAGGTTAAATACTTGGGCAGTTATTTGTTTTAAAAGCATAAATTTCTTCCGAGGTTAAAAACATAACTTTCGAAGGATCAAAATTTTCATAAATCTAAGGAAAGTCTTCAAAAAGATTTTCATCCAAAGAAAAATAAGAGCTTATGAAGGTGATGAACTAGACAACTTAGGACACATATGTTTTAAGAAATAATAAGAATTAGTTTTAAGAAAAGCCTACTCAAAGTTGCTCATCCCAATAGTTGATACAAGATATTTAAATCTCTGTTCATCAAAAGCCTTTGTAAATAGATCAGCATATTGTTCATCTGTGTGAACTTTGACTAGTTTAATTAATCCCTTTTCATAATTATCTCTTATTAAAGGATACCTGATGTTGATGTGTTTGGTCCTTGATTGCTGCATAGGATTCTCTATGATTGAGATAGCACTATTGTTATCTATGTGAATAGGAGTCTCCTTGAAGTTGAACCCATAGTCAAGCATCTAATTCTGAATCCAAAGCACTTGAGCACAGCAGCTTGCAGCAACAATGTATTCAGCTTCAGCAGTTGATGCAGAGACACATGATTGTTTCTTGCATTGCCATGAGACAACCCTTCCACCAAGTAACTGACATCCCCCAGATGTAGACTTTGCAGTCATGTTGCAACCACCATAATCACTATCTGTGTAAACATATAGATTGTAGTTAGTATTCTTTGGATACCATAAACCAAGTGTTGAAGCACCCTTAAGGTATCTTAGAATCCTTTTGACAGTGATAAGATGAGACATCTTAGGGTTGGCTTGATATCTTGCACAGATGCAAGTGGCAAACATAATATCTGGCCTGCTAGCAGTAAGATACATAAGAGACCCAATCATAGCCCTGTATTAGTGTTTATCTACACACTCCCCCTCAAGATTAGGTCAAGGGAGTGATTTCAGGCTATGGGTGTCTTAGCAATCTTACAATCAGTCATGTTGAACCTCTTGAGTATGTCTTGAACATACTTTGACTGACTAATAAAGATGCCATCTTCAACTTGCTTAACTTGAATTCCCAGAAAGAAATTGAGTTCCCCTATGGCACTCATTTCAAATCTATCCTTTATCAGCTTCTCAAAGTCTTTCCAGAGCTTTGGATTAGTTGAACCAAAGATGATGTCATCGACATATACTTGAACTAGCAATATGTCATTTCCCTATCCTTTGATGAAGAGAGTTCCATCTATAATACCTCTCCTCTATCCATGCTTGCAAAGATACTGAGATTGTGTCTCATACCACTTCCTGGGTGCCTGATGCAGCCCATAAAGAGCTTTGTCAAGCTTGCAGACATAATCAGGATGACCAAGATCTACAAAACCAGGTGGCTATTTGACATACACCTCTTAATCAATCACTCCATAAAGAAAAGCACACTTCACATCAAGTTGAAAGACCTTGAAGTTCTTGGATGCAGCAAATGCCAGGAATATTCTAACAGCTTCCGGTCTTGCTACAGGAGCAAAGACATCTGTATAGTCAACTCATTCTTCTTGTGTATATCCTTGAACATCTAGTCTAGCTTTGTTCTTGATGATGAATCCTCTATCATCCTTCTTATTCCTAAACACCTATTTGGTTCCAATGGTAGTCTTCCTATGAGGAAGAGGACAAAGGTTCCAAACTTTTGGTCTTTTGAATTAAAGCAGCTCCTCTTACATAGTTTCAACCTAACTTCCTTCCTTCAAAACCACATCAACTTCCTTTGGCTCTATCTGGAATAAGAAACAAGAATGAAGACAAACATTTACTTCATGGGTTTGTTCTCTTGTTCTTACCCCTATGATAACATCTCCAATGATGTTTGTGGTGGGGTGGGACTTGTGGATCCTTAGTTGAGGGATCACAACAAGTTATTGAGAAAGATCTAAATTAGAGAAATTTAGATCTGGCATAGATGTTTCACCACCACATCAGCACACTTATCAAGAGAGACTTGATCCAACGAGTGTGTGACATCATTGATGTTGTCATCTATGGAGTGGTTATCAGCATCAAGAAAGTCTTGATCACTGTCACCGCTACCATCATTATCTTCTGCAATTGAAGCATCTTTTTCTGGTTGTGGAGCCTCTGAGCTAGAATTTGAAGGCATACCAGATGTATCAGCTGAGTTTGTCATTATGGTGCTCATAGAAACCTCATTTGTAGAAGTAGTCCCAACTGGAGCTGAAAATGTGTTACTTGAAGGTCTTGTCAGCTTAAATCTTGGATTAGGATCACCTATATTTAAATTTTCTGTAGATCTTGAAACAGTCTCATAAGATTTGTTAAAATAGTTGGTATCTAAATCAAGATCAAATAGCCAATCAGGATCAGAACCAGCCACACAGGGTGTATGTTCATTGAAAGTCACATTGGTTGACTCCTTAACAATTCTAGTTCTGAGATTGTATACTCTGTAAGCCTTAGCTTGGGAAGAGTATCCAATAAAGTGTCCATCATCTGATTTCTCAACAAATTTGGCAATTTTATCCTTGATATTCAAGATGGTGCAAGGACAACCAAATGACCTGAGAAAGCTAATAAAATGTTCCTCTTGTGCCAAAGTTCATAAGGAGTCTTGCCATGAGTCTTAACTACTAAAACTCTATTCTACCGATAGCAGGCAGTGTTGACTGCCTCTGCCCAGAAGGTGAGGGACAGCTTAGAGTAAGACAACATGGTTCTTGCAGCTTCAATTAGTGTCCTGTTTCTCCTCTCAGCAACACCATTCTGCTGAGGAGTCCTGGGAGCACTGTATTGTCTTGTAATACCCTTTTCATCACAAAATGCATCAAGGATTTGGTTATTGAATTCAGTTCCTTGATCACATCTTATGATTCTGACCTTGTGATCAGATTGATTCTCAATCTTTAAGATGAAATTCTTTAGAATCTCAGGAGTCTCATCCTTAGTTCTAAGGAAAAAGACCCAAGTGAATCTTGTAAATTTATCTGTGATCACTAAGCACTAAGAGGTCCTTCCTAGACTCATTACACTAGTAGGGCCAAGAGATCCATATGTAACAAGTGTAGGGGTGTAGTGATGGAGTTCTTTTCCTTAAGCTTGTGAGATACCTTATGTTGCTTCCCTTTCAGGCATGCAACACAATGGTCATCACTAGTAAACTCTTTCTTTGGCATTCCAGTTACTAAATCATTCTTAATCAATTTATTCATGTTTTTAAAGTTTACATGGCACATTCTTTTATGCCATAGGAAAGACTCATCATTATTTGCCTTAGACAGATAGCATGAAACTTCTCCAGAGGGAGATGTTTCTTGCAGATCCATCTTGTACATGTTCCCTTTCCTTGGAGCTCTAATCAGAATATGCTCATGAGGAATGACCACCCCGGGTTTGAGAACAATGCACTCATGCTCAGTAAAGAGCATGTTATGTATCTGGTCACAAAATTAGGATACACTCAAAAGATTGTACCGAAGCTCCTTGACAAAGTTTACCTTTTCAATGCTGAGCTTACCATTTGTGACCTTGCCCCTTCCAGAAATGTAACCACCTTCATCTCCTCCAAAGGCAACTGGACCTCCATCAATCCTTTCAAAGTTCTCGAGTAGTGACCTATTGCCTGTCACGTGCCTGGAACAACCACTGTCAATGATCCAAACATTTTTATTTATCTTCAGCTGTCCCTGCACAAAGAAAATGATTAGTTACATTTGGAAACCCAAGCCTTACTTGTCTTGGGGTCATTAAGAGGAACAGAAGGTAATGCAACAGTAATAAATCCTATTGTTGTGCTGGGAGGATCTTGAGCTGTTGTTGATGGAAAAATATCAATCACTTGGTCTTTCTTAGACTTCCACACCACCTTTGGAGTTTTGGACTTGACCTTCAATACTTCGGAAGTTTTGATGACTGAACCTTCGGAAGATTCTGCAAACACTGCAGCAGACTTCAGTGCTTTGGAAGTATTCCTTCCTTTCGAGACCAACTTCTCTTCTGAAGGCAATTTTCCACTTGCCTTCTTCTTGGTTTTGGAGCTTTCGAAGGAAACAGATTTTCCTTCTGAAGCTTGAATTTTCTTAGAACTCTTGGAAGTCTTTGGTTTGATCATGTGAAGAGTACCCTTAGGATTGTATGTACAATCCTTAGCAAGATGACTAGTACTTTCACACATAACACACTCCATTTTCTTCTTCCTAAGAGCCTTCGTCTAGGAATAAGACTGACTTTGGTCACATCCCTTCTCCACCCTCATCTTTGCAGATGCTGAAGCAGTCCTTTTGGGCTGGGAACTGTTTAGGTTGATGTCTTCAATCTTTACTACTTCATATGATTTGAACAAGAACAAGTACTCTTTGCAGAAGAGTTTAGGTTGATGTCTTCAGTCTTTACTACTTCAAAACCTGCAGAAACAAAAACTTTCTTCTGCTTGGAGTCAAAAGTAGCCTTGATCTCTTGAGCCTTCCTTGCTTTCCTCTTACTCTTTCTGATCAAGTTCTTCCTCATTGACTTGGTCATCACAGTCTTCTTCTTCTCCTCAGAAGGATAGTGGCCCTTCTTAGAATCCTCCTCTTCACTCTTCTCAGTGGAATTCTTCACTATCACTTCTTCATCCTCTTCACTCAAAGGATCTATGAGAGGAAGCTCATCTTCACAAGTTCCACACCTAGGTGATCTTACAAACAAGATTGTGTGTGGAGGAGCTATCTCATTTGATCCTAGTCCCTGCTTGTTTTGATAGCACACTTTGTTGTGCAGGGATAAGGATATCATGTTCTTGAAGGTCTCTTCTTCAATAACATATTTATCTGCCCTGGCTTTGTTGATCACAAGCTCAGCCTGGCACTCAGTCAGCTTGGTTATGAGATCCTTGATTTGAGTCCTAAAATATGTATGCTTATGTTTTAGAACTGAAATAGTTTTCTCTAAGTCCTCTATCTTCAGTTTATAATCATTTTTAGACTTTCTAAAATCAGCTTTTAAAATGTTTAAGGACTCAAGATCAGATCTCATCTCCAAGTTATAGGACCTGTATCTATTTACTTTAGCAATGCATTCAGGGGTATAGAGATGTTCCAATACCTTGTCTTCATCATTATCTGCCATCATTACTTGGTTGGAGAAGCATCTTCCACCTGAAAGCTCTAGTCAAAGCATCAATCTTCAATAGCAACAGCAGCCTGCTGCTTTGGCTTCTCATTCTGGGGAGCTTTGTCAGTGTAGTTAGGTCTGGATTGTGTTTGGCGACCATTTGTCCTAGGTGCCTTACACTCCCTGGCAAAATGTCCCATCAAGTTACAGTTATAACACTTGACTTTGCCTTTGTCCAGGCCAAACTTTCCACTGGTTGCATTGCTTGAAAACTTCCTTCCAGTCCGCTTGTAGAACTTCTTGGCTCTATGAGTGAGAAGAGCCATTTGCTAGACTATCTCTATGTACTCCAGATCATCTGGATGGATACAGTCCAGGTCTTCAAGGGTGAATAGAAAGCGGCCACAACTTTCATCAGAAGACACAAAGGCTTGAGAAGAACTTGTTTCTTAGAATGGGCTTCCTTGGGTGTAGTTCTACCTTGGTGTCTGTGGGAAGGTGATGAAAAGGCCCTTAGGTGAGTTGTTAGGGTAGCATATGAGATGATGTACGAGTTCTATGCTATCCTTTTCAACCACATGTAGGGCTGAACCCATTTGATTGTTGGAGTTGCCATATGAACCTTGCATGTTTTGTCCATCTAGTAGCCACTAAGAATCCCATATAACTCTGTCAGAGTAAGAGTTTTCAGATTCTCAATCCTCTTGATCACCACACAATAGTGTGTCCACTGCCTAGGAAGTGAGGACATGAACTTCCTTACAATGTTCCTGATCTCAAGAGGAACTCCTCCATCCATAAGGGTATCCATAATCTCATCATATTTTAAGTATTGTTGAGTCATGGTTTCACCTGCTTTAAAGGTGAAGTTTTCAAACTGCTACTTTAGGAGATCCTTCTTGTTCTTCTTAGCTTCAAAGGAACCCTCATACATCAGTTTCAATGCATCTCACAGCTGCTTAGCTGTTTTGCATTTCTTGAAACCTTTGTATACAGAGTTTGGAAGAGTAGTCTGAAGGTCTATCATGGCATTTCTATCAATCTCTACTCTCTTCCTGTCTTTATCAGAGTAGTTTGCCACATCCTTGGGGATCATACCACTACCAGTAGCAGAAGGGGTGCTTGGTATGTAAGGTCCATTCTCAACAGACTCCCACATTCTTGAGTATAGAGACCTGATAGAACCTTCCATTCTCATACACCAGGTGTCAAAGTCATCAAGAGTGATCACTGGGGACTTATTCATGGTTCCAGTTTCCATATCAGTTTTGGAAATGGCTGCCATTTGAAAAGTTTAGTATTTGTGCGAGTGAGGGATCTTAAGATGGTGAGATCTTATATCAAGAGCCTGAAAGCTCTTATACCAAATGCAGGACTGTTGAAGGGTGGTCAAATATAACACAACAACACAAAGAGGAGAGTAACTAAACTTAATGAAACTATGAATTGGATTAACCACAAGTAAAGACACTAAGAACACAAGTAATTAAGAGACAGAACATAAGAGCAAGATACATAGTGAGATGGTTTTCAAGATTGCAGTATATTGCTTTCTTATTGTTCTATTACAAGTGTTACAAAGCATAAAGATAAAGTTACAAGAACATGAGATACTTATACTACATCCTATAGCCGACCATACTATGAAAGCCACCTGGATACAATTGACTAGACTAAAAAAATCAATTGTAGAGTCAAAAAGGCAGATGCCTTTTTGACTTTGTGACTATGACATGCCATAGTTCACATCCTTATCTATTACAAAAAGGATAAAGTACATGAAGTAGAAAGTTTACAGACTCAAGACGTCAATGTACAGTTACCAAAAGCATGAACCTTTTCACCAACTCATGTAAGTTGGTGAATTTACAGAGTTGGAATGGAAAGGGGTCCAACTTTATAGAAAAGTACATCAGATAAAGCATGCTGTTAAAAGTCTTCGGAAGAAATCTGTCTTCAAGTGTAGAGCTTTGGAAGACTTTGTCTTTGAAGCTTCGGAAGACTTCATCTTTGGCTTTGGAAGATATTGGTCTTGGCTTTGGAAGATTTCACACTTAGAATATTTTTGTTGCTTGTGTGAAACTTCCAAAGCATTCTTCTTCAGTACTTGTGCAGCATGCATGCAGAAAAACTTTGGTTGCTTCAGCCTCTATACATATTCTCTACACAAATGCCATCTTTAATTTTAAGGGTTCATGTTTGTCAAACCTAAGATCATATAAATTTATTTATTTAGTAAATATGTCTAATATCATATTTTTATAGTTTTTCATCCAAATTATTGGTGATTGTATATTTGTTTTAAAATAATTAATAGTTATTTTTAATTGTTTATTTAATATGGCAAATGCATGATCTCATTTCAGAGAATATGTGCTATTTTAATTAGATCCACCTATTGATATCCAAATTGGAACCGCACCCCAACCCTATAAGGAGGAAACAATCGGAAAAATCCTCACTCAACTCAGAGCATTCTTGCTTCAAGTGATTCTTAAATGTCGAACCTAACTTCCCAATTTTATTTTTTTAACTTTTTGAATAGCAAAATATGAACTATTAAAACCACCAAAACATACATATTTAAATGCATATTACTAGTAAGAAACTAGGAGATAAACAATACCCTATATCTATTGCATCTTAATATTTGACAAATCAAAAACATACCATGGCCTCCATTTTACGCAACTATATTTTGATCTGTTTACAATCTATAGAAAGGGGTTCTAACACCGAGAGTGTTTTCACCCAACTCCACAACTATACGTCTCATTCTTTCGAAGTTAAGGTGATCTTTCAACGCCTCGTCTTGAAACTCCTTGACCTTCTTCATCATGTCTGAGGTCATAACCAATTGATAAGCCTTCACCTGAATTGGTTCAGGCCTCTCCTTTTGGCTAAAGGCATCCGCCACTACGTTGGCTTTCTCTAGATGGTAATGGATCTTGCAATCATAATCCTTTATGAGTTTCAACCATTGCCTCTGCCTCATATTCAAATCTTTCTGCTCGAAGAAGTACTTCAAGCTCTTGTGGTTAGTGAAAATGGTGCACTTCATCCCATATAGTTAGTGCCTCCAAATCTTTAATGCGAAGACCACAAATGCTAGCTCTAAGTCATGATTAGGGTAACTAACCTCATGAATCTTCAACTGTCGGGATGCGTACGCTATAACCTTTCCTCGCTGTATCAACATGCAACCCAACTTCGAGTAAGAAGCATCTGAATAGACCACCAAATCCTCACTTCCTTCGGGTAATGACAAGACAGGAGCTTGAGTCAACTTTTAATTTAACTCCTCAAAAGCATTCTCTTTCTCTCAACCCCAAACAAAATTTACATCTTTACATGTCAGCTTAGTCAAAGGGGAACCTATCTTAGAGAAGTCTCGGATGAATCTTCTGTAATATCCCGCCAATCCTAAGATACTACGATTCTCAAATGGCGTCTTTGGACACTTCCATTGCATCACAACTTCAACTTTAGCCGAGTCAATCATAATCCCTTCAGGATTCACCACATGACCCAAAAATTGAACTTCGCGCAACCATAACATGCACTTGGAGAACTTGGCATACAACTTCTCCTTTCTCAACATTTCCAATACTTCTTGAATATGACCGGCATGCTCCTCCTCGCTTTTCGAATAAATCAGGATATCATCGATGAACACAATCACCGATTTATCCAACATTAGCCGACACACTCAATTCATCAAATCCATAAAAGCAACTGGCGTGTTGGTCAAACCATAAGACATAACGAGAAACTTGTATGGTCCATAACGCGTATGAAAAGCTGTTTTAGGAATATCTTGCTCCTTCACCTTCAACTGATGGTAACCAGATCGAAGGTCTATCCTCAAGAACCAACTGGCACCTTGAAGCTGATCAAACAAGTCATCAATCCTCAGCAACGAGTACCGGTTCTTCACTGTCAAGTTATTCAACTCGCGGTAGTCGATGCCTATCCTCATACTACTGTTCTTCTTCTTCATGACAAATAAGACCGGAGCACCCGAAGGAGAGATACTCGGTCTAATGAACCCTTTATCAAGAAACTCTTGCAGTTGATCCTTTAATTATTTCATCTCGGAGGGGGCTAAACGATATAACACCTTAGCAACAGGTTGGGCACTGGGTATCAAGTCAATTTGGAACTCGATCTCATAGTCTGGTGGCACCCCTGGTAAATCTTCTGGGAACACATCCGGGAACTCACATGTGAATTCAGTTTGGATCGTTAAACATCCGAGCATGTTCTTGACGGAAGGATAAACAATAAAACAAACCAAAAGTCAAACAATAATACGAACTATAATTGAATGGTTTCATTGATAAAACCTAACGATTACAAACTCGTTACAACATAAGAATCAAGACTCTTGGCAAGGGGAAGATCGAGCATGATCTCCTCTCTTATCTGGCAGCCCTAGGCTCCCGGGCACACTCTCTCTGAAACCCCTCTCCTCTCTACACATTGAAACTAGTATATATAGGCCTCGGCCCATATTAGATGCAACTGGGCCCATTCGTGCGACTGTACCATGCGTATGGTTCAATCGTACGACTGAACCATGCGTATGTTTCAATCATATGACTAGACCAGACTTATGGTTTAGTCTTACGAATTTCCCAATCCCATCTCTCAGTCGCACGGCTGGTCTATTAGCATGGCTCAGTCGTACGACCGAGTCTCATTCGCATATGATCCTACGAATGACCCAGTTTCATGTCTTTACAATATATCAAGTGTATTACATTAAGCCTAGACTATTCGACAAGTGACAAACACACTATATATGACAATATATGCTCCAACATCACACACAACCGATACATTAGACAGTTATGGTGTTAGTGTATCCACATCCTTCATGTAGGCCAGGTAGGCACTACATTCACGCCTCATGCACTTTCTCATCACCGCCATTGAAATCACTTTTGGAATCGTTATAACCCGATCACCGTTGATCGTCACTAAACTCCCGTTGGGTGCCGTCAGTCGAATCATCTTCTTGCAACATACGATATTTGCCCTGTAGGCCGCTAACCAGTCCATTCCTAGGACTATATCAAACCCACCTAAGGCCATCAAAAATAGTTTAGAAGGAAACTTGAGACCTTTTAGTTCTATGTCACAGCCTTCTATTAGCTCAGAAATTCTAATAGACTTACATATGGCAGTTTTTACATCGAAGGGTTCATCAATAATTCCATTTCTAACAGGCAGATTAACACAAAAAACAATAGAAATAAAACTCTTACTAGCACCAAAATCAAATAATACAAAAGCAAGGTTTGGTTTACTAGAAACGTACTTGACAGAACATCAGGGTTTGTCCTAGCCTCCTCCTGGGTAATTGTAAATGACCTGGTGCTTGCCTTCTGCACTTTATTCCCTGTCTTCTTCCCTGCCCCGGAACTCTTAGCACTCGACTTCTTGCAGTCCTTGCTCATGTGACCCTCTCCGCCACAATTAAAACACCTTACCACCCTACACTCTCTCACCATGTGGTCGGGCTTTCCACACTTGAAGAACACGTTCGATCTCCACTTACACTCACCAATATGCTCCCTTCCATACTTGCCACACCTTTTCGTTCTAGCACCGGGTGTGGCTACCCACCGCTCATCCACCCTTGCAACTTGTTGTTTGTCGGGACACCACCTCGTCCAAACCATTTCCCGTTCCACTTCTTGTCACCACCACCTTTCTTGGTCACCTTAGTCACCACCACCAATCTTCATGCAGCCTTCCCGCCAGATCAACCACCGACCTAAACATAATCGGTTAGATGGCGATCATGTGCTTGCGGATATCCACCGGCAAGCCCTGGATATACTGTAACATCTTTTAATTTTGAGTTAATTTAAAGTTAGCTTTGTAAAATTCTTGTATGGAATAATTGTGTTATTCATGAAACTTATGGGTTGCTTATGCATATTACTTTAATTGGTCTTTTAATCCTTTAAGTTGTAAGGTTTTAATGATAATTATTATTATATAATAATAATAACTAATAATAATAATAATAATAATAATAATAATAATAATAATAATAATAATATTAATATCATTAATAATAATGATAACTAATAATAATAACAATAATAATAATATTGTTATTAATAATTTGTAAGAACTATTAAAAATTAAACATGTATAAAACTTTGATTTAAAAAGTCTAGGGGGTTATAATGCTAATTTTGAAACTTCAAAAGAACCTTTTAACATAAAATAACAAACTGAAAACCACAAGGGCTAATTGTGTAAATGTTGAAAACCCAAACCTTTCCCTCCCTTTAAACCCGATTTTCCGGCGGGGCTCCGGCCATACTCCGGCCGAGCTCCGACCAACCCCAAAACGCATTAATAACCTTCATTTTTTGAACAGAATCGCTCCTTAACGCTTTGTGAACCTGCACGAACTTCAATGAGCTTAATAATTATGATTAAACACCGATTACCACTTAAACAAACACATAACCGAAACCCCTTGAGCTTCATAGCCGTTTGAGCATTAAACTACAATAATAATTTAATTAATCACACATAAACAATTAATTAACTATCTATAAACGATTACTAGTTTCAATTTCACCTGAAACAAACACTAACATCGATTTTGACTACCCCTTTACCCGCGACCTACAACCTTGTCAAAACTAACCTTCTGAGCTCTCTTAGTTCGAATTGATTGAGGGGAAATCATCATTTACCATCGAAGAAGCTCCCCACGAAGTTAATTTAATTGTTGTCTTCATTTGATCATCCATTGAACCCCATGTCGGTCGCGGCTAACCTTCGAGTCGTGGTATCAACAATCAAACCAGTTAACAGGTAATTTATACATCTACACATTTGTTTAAACATGGGGAAAAAAAGCCCCATGGTTAACTCGATTAACAACATCGTTTTATGGCTTGATTTGGGATAAATCGATCTAGGGTTCTTGATTTGGGGGAAATGCATGGGGATTGTGTTTATAAGTTTTTTAAATCGTTTCTTAACACAGCTGAGGCCTTAGAGTAACTGGTAAGATGCGCCCCGATAAACCTGAGGTCCCCGGTTCGAATCCGGGGGACCCCATGTTTTGTTTAAGGTTTTTTAGCCTTCAAACTTAATTTCATATTTCTATTAAATTATAAAAACCATTTTATTAAATCTGATAATTTTAAAAATACTTTGTTATTTTCTATAAATTGACTTCTTAAAAGAAACACTTTTTATACTTTCTTTTTTTACAAATATTCAAAAACAAAATTATTATTATTAAATAATTTGCTTTTTATAAAACTATACTTTAACCAAAACCTTGTTACACAAATGTGATTATTTTAAACGTAAAAATTATTGTTAATATTATATTTATTAGACTCTATTCAACCTTTAGGAAATATTTATAAGTGTTTTAATGTTTACATAAAACTCTATATAAGATATAATAATGTTCTTTGATACTAATAAATATAAATGGTTCCTTTTGTTAAACATAATTATTTGACAATCCCTAATACCATATTGAACCCTAGTTTTCGTTAATTCGTAAAACTTAATATCATTAAACTTAAACTTTGCGAATATATATAATTTTAGGTGCCTTGTGAAAAACTACATTGGATCACTGCTTATTACATTTCTTATTAATCATCATTTTTATACATTTGATCAAGTGAGAATTTCTATACCCCTTTTTCATATTTTCACACTTTGGGGTGAAACATGTTACCTTATAATCGTTGCACTTGTAAAACGTTTGATTCTTGTAAACTTATGGCAATTCACTTGTATGTTGTGGTTAGTTGAACTTTGTTGCTACCATGTAATGTCGTTTATATGTACAATCATGGCCAGACAAGCGTGCTTGGTTGATCCAAGTACACTTAGCTAATCGTATATACTTGTAAACATTTGAGACTTGTAAAACTTTGTCGAGGATTGATTGTGCATTATGTCTTACATCCCTAGTTACTTTGTTCCCTAACTCACAACATGAATTGCCATCTTTTATATACTTATATATTACAAACTATGGAAATCTCACCAACATTATTGTTGACCTTTTATTTTTAACATGTTTGAGGAAATACTCAAGCTTGATTGCCATTTTTGAAGTTGTTCACACCTAGGAATGGACCTAGTTAACTTAATGAATAAGCTTGTTATATTTCTTATTTTGTGTTCTTATTTTGTGTTCTTATTTGAGACTTATGCTTGTATTGTACCTTTCAAACTTATGAATAATAAATTTGGATTTAATAATAGCGTTATGTGGCTGTGAACGATCTTAACTCTCACTCCTCGATGTTTCCGCCATCAAGGTTGGGGTGTGACATATACCTCTTAATCTTTCATGACAGAGGTGTTATCTGATCCAGTACCAGCCATTCCATCTTGTTGAACTTGGTGCTGTATTATTGATGGGTCATAATTTCCGCCTCCACATACATGAACTCCCTCTCTACCTTGTCCAACTCCTTATGAGGACACCAACTTCTTCAACTTCATCCTCCTGATAGCCCTGCTACCCTCAACCTGGACATTGTTGTCCTAGTAGCATAAGGCCGGGTCCATGAACAAATGAGTGGCAAACTTCACCTTTTGATCTTCCCTGCGCTTGCTAATATCAACTATAGCCTCCATCTCTCTCACCCACTGATAAGTAGCAACATTAGTGTTGTTGCCATCAAAAGTAGGGGGCTTGCATCTCTGGAATGCCCCATAGTTACAACCTCATGTTGTCTCATGCATAGGCTCCTCCTCTTCCTCCTCATCACTAGAAACAACCATCTCAGTCTTCGGTTAATCTCTCTCTCTCCCAAGGACCTATTCCTCTCCTTCCTCTCACCTTCCCTCATAACCTTAATCACGTCGGTCACCACAGACGGTAGAATCGTTTGCATAACCTCGTGAACTTCCTCCACAACCGCCTCATTCACCAAGGCTCTTAGATTAGCACTCTCATCCCCACCCTCCGGATGAGGGGTCTCGGGCTCTTTATGAGTTGTCTCATCAGCCCTAGCCTCGACTCTTGTGACCTGTGGTCCAGCACCACGTCCAACACAGCGTCCACCTCGAGAAGCCTTTGAAGATCTACCTCCAACCGTCCTCTAACACGGTATAAGATCCAAACACTAACATGGTCATTCAAGGTAATAGCTCAGTTTATGTCAAGTATAGTAAGTCCCTAATTACAATGGCTAGTTGTGATTAGCCACTTACTTTACTCTTCATACTCTAAGAATTTCCTATCTTGACTACATAGGCATCTAAATCTACTGAGCACACAAATCACATAACATTCGCACATAATACCGGTTAACATTAAAGAAAATACCTTATGGCACGTAGCTACTCGGACTGACATCCTTCCATTTTGTCCCATTCTCAGTTTAAGTTTAGGTTTTTGAAAATATTTACCCATGTTTCTTAAACTTTGGATCTGATACCAACTTTGTAAGGCTCCGTTCCCGGAACACTCACAGTTGGTCAATCATTGCACATATAGCATTAAACATTCATTAAATTTTCTAAGATACTGAAATCATTTATCTTAAACCCTTTTATATAATAATAATTGCTTTTGCAAAATTATACATCATTATTAAATTACAAAACATCATTTGTTGTATTACATCATAAAAACATTATCATAATGCAAAATGGATGCCATCCAAAACAAGCCAAGTAGCTGCCCCCGTGCCATCCTTAGTAACTCTTACATGCCAACTACTAATACATAAAAAGTCAGCGTTGCTGAGTGAGTTCTAGTTTTATATAAATATAGCACTTTACTTTTTTTAAAGTCGTTCTTTACTTTCATGTGAGATCATGCATCATACGTACAAATAGATAATCTTATTATTATCTTTCATCATCATTTGCTAACATTCATTCATATATCATTGTACCTCGTTGTTGTCATTTGTTCTCATTTATTATCTTCCTTACCGTACATTTCATACATATTTATCTTTCTTACTTATATTTCGAACCAATGCCATGTGCTATACCCCGAACATTGTGTACGAAACTAGTTACTGGGCCTGAGGTCAATAACTAAACCCCGAACATTATGCATGAAGCTAACTCCAGTACCTGGGCCAAGCGACAAGGGTCCCGTACATATGGTAACACAAGGATTAGAACCCAGTGTGCATCCTTCTAGGGTAGCTATCCCGCACACAGTTGAGCTAACACCCTTCATTGGGTGTGAACCTCCTTACATTTGCTTGCAAGAGTTTTCATACGTTCATTCTTACTTCCATTCATTCTTTCTTATGTTCCACTTTTCATTGTCATTAACTTTTTCTTTCATTACATAATACTTTACGTTCATTAATAATATACCACACAAAACCATAGAAAATTACATAATGAGAAACATAAGAAAACATAACATAAACATAAGCATGCATGACATCATCACCATCACCATAAGACATCATATAATCATCATACATCACCCAAGGAACATCCCAAGTCATAACCTAAAACTTCCATTTTCTCTAATATTTTAGAAATAATTCTAAGGCACTAGGCGCATGGACACTATGCAGACGCATGACCACTATGTGGATGCATGGCCCTCTAGGCACATGGGAACACTTAGGCGCATGGGAAACTTTTACGAGCATGAACACTATACGGGCACATGGCCTTACTTAGCCAACTTGGACAACATTTATGGCGTATGGACACTATGCAGGCG
Organism: Flaveria trinervia; assembly: GCA_025506515.1. Classification (NCBI taxonomy): domain Eukaryota; kingdom Viridiplantae; phylum Streptophyta; class Magnoliopsida; order Asterales; family Asteraceae; genus Flaveria; species Flaveria trinervia. The sequence goes on from CM046455.1 coordinate 64,270,238, forward strand.
CATGGGCCTGAGTTAGGTGCATGGGCACTTTGGGCGTCCGGGCACTATTTGGGTGCATGATATTTGAGCGTTTTGGGAACACTTAGGCAGTTGGCAGTTGGGTGCATGGACTACTATTTAGGCGTATGGGTAACTACTTGCAACTAACATCAGCATAATTCAGACCCAAATCCATTTCTAACATGTTCTAAGCATAGTTCTAACATTCTAAGCAACACAAGCATGAATACAAACATGAACAAACTCATAAATCATCCCAAACATGCATCCACCCCTATTTCACATACGTATACATATGGGTATACATACCCAACATCATAAAAACATTTAAACATGCATTTACAATCCCAAAACTAATTAAAACATATAAAAGTGGGGTTCTAGAACTCACCTCTTGCAACTTTCAAGCAAGACTTCTTCACACCCGTATGCAAATTGAGTTCAAACACATAAAAACCCACCAAAAACACATAACCAAATACATACAAACACACATAAGCATATAACTGAGACTAGAATCATCTAAGAACAACTTAAAATGCATGAAACTAACCTCAAATCCCAAATTCTTCTTGTTCTTCTTCAAAACCTAAAGCTTCTCTCTCTAAATCTGGTTGTTCAAAAGGTGATGTGCAAGAAGTGGGCGACCATGCCCACTTTTTGTACAAAATATATTATATTATTTTGTACCTTTTACATACTTCACCCCTCATATTGGGTTTTATTGCATTTCTCTCGTTTTCTTTGTTTCTTTAAAATTTATGCGTGTTATAGAGGGTGTGAAACAAACGATTTAGAAGAAGATGAGTTTGTTGACGATAGTTTTCTAGATGCCAAAATCTCACCAGAGTACAGGGAAAGGAGATAGCACACGGTTGTTCCAGGGAGAGTAGTTGAAATGTTCTTCAGCAATCAGATGAGTTCCCTCGTGGAGGGGAATTGCCAAAATCGGGAATCATAAAGGGCGGAGAATCGGCTTGGAGAGTTCCAAGGAAGCATGCTGACAACACAATCAATACACAGACTATGGATAATTATGATATGGAATATTCCTATATAAGTGTAAATTAGGATTCTCCTTTCCATGAAGACTGGTCACATATTGGGCCTCTTCAATGATGGTAGGGGTCCAGCGGGCCTGGTGCATTCAATTTCTATTTGCTTAGGGGAGGAGGATCCATCTATTGATTTAAACCGAGAGTGTTCATCAGGTGCTGTTACCTCAAAAGAGGATATTTGTGGACGATCACAGAAGAAAGGTATGCAGTTAAAATACTCTAAGACCATGGTTTCTCATTCTCTGAAGATGAAAGATTTTATATGGAGGGCTCGTTCCATGGTGTCTAAAAATCATACTTTAAACCTCTAAGAAGAACAGAATCATGAACGGGTGAGGGAAACGCCTTAACATCCACAGGGGGCAGTACCAAGGTAGAATATACATGTCAGATTGGTGAAATGTTAGGTTTTAAGATGGATGGTCAGGGCAATTGGGTAAGAGAATTGATTATGGGAGAAAGGGATGGAAAATAATCAAATGAATTAGTTAAGTATAAATATTATGGGAGCAAAAGGGAGTTTAAAAGAGCATGGGTACAAGCATTAAAAAAGGAGCATAATATTTCTTTTATAGCTATTCAAGAATCACATATTGAGTCACCACAATCTGTTGATTTTTTGGGGTACATCTAGGGTAGATCTTAAGTTTGTTGAAGCCTTAGGTAGATCTGGTGGTTTGGTTTCAATGTGAGATCCATCGTTTTTCTCAAAGCCTTGGGTTATAAAAAATGTCATTATCTTATTATCATTGGTTTTGTCTCGGGCATTCAAACGGAGGTAACGGTCGTTAATGTTTATGCTCCTCAAGATCCGACAGCTCCTCTTGCCTTGTGGAATGATCTGTTACATCTAAAGCTAAATCAATCTGAGGTGGATTTTTTCGAGATTTTAATGAAGTCAGAATTCCATGAGACAAGTTTAAGTTAACTTTTTTTGTAATGAATGTTGCTCGTTTTAATTCATTTGTTCTTGATGCAAATTTATATGAATATCCTATGGGTGGGCGGTGTTTCACCTATATGTCACCAGATGGTTTCAAGTTGAGTAAAATAGATGGGTTCTTGATTTGTTTGGAATTCTGGAATGCATGGCCGAATGCTGCTTTTGTAGCATTGCCAAGAAAATACTCGGATAATTGTCCTGTTATTCTTAAAATGTTGGAAGTTGATTTCGGTCCTACTCCTTTTCGCTGTTTTAACTCCAAGTTGGATTGTCCCAAGTTTAAAGTTGTTGTGTCATTGGCATATAATAATGCTTTAGTTTATGGCCCCCCGGATAAAAGATTGCTAATGAAACTAAAGGCTGTAAAACTGGCAATGAAGGACTGGAGAAGATTGGTAAAGGAAATTGAGTATGTTCGAGTGAATGAATTGGATCAAAAATTATTCATTAGACCTACAAGCTGAGTATAGATATTTAAATGAGGAGGAGAGAATTAGTAGGCTGAATTGGATACACGAGTTAAAAGGTGTAGAAGAGGCAAAATTTAAAGATCTTCAACAGAAAGCAAGAACAAAATGACTTGTAGATGCGATGAAAATTCTTCTTTTTTTCCATAGATAAATTAAAAGTAATATCATGAGTTCTAGAATAAATGGTCTAGTTGTTAAACGGTCGTGGGTTAAATCTCCGGTGGAAATAGAAAAGGAAGTTCTAGATCATTTTAAAAATCAGTTCACCGAACCGTGCTATGATAGACCGACTTTTATCATTAGAAAGTTTAAGATACTCTCGGAGGTGGAAGCTCAATCCCTAATAACCTATTTTACAAAAAATAAAATAAAGGAAGCAATATGGGAGTGTAGGAGAGACAAAGCTCCAGGCCTTGATAGTTTTAGTTTTAATTTTCTCAAAACATTCCGGTCCATCAATGTGGGAGATTTTTGTTTAGTATTGGATTATTTCTTCTTTATAGTATAGATTAGTTCTAGGTGCAATTCATCACTTATCTCCCTAATTCCAAAGTGTGTTTATCCTATGTCATTGTCATATTATCGTCCATATAGTCTAGTGGGTTGTATAAATAAAGTAATCACGAAAGTACTAGCAATCAGGTTCAAGAGGGTGATGCATTCAGTGATCAGTGAGGATAAAACGACTTATATGTCGGGGAGAAATATCCTTCATAGCCATCTTATTGTAAATGAACTTATCTCTTGGTTGAAAGCATCCAAGGGCAAGGATATGATGTTCAAAATTGACTTTGAAAATTCCAATGATATAGTTGACTGGAGTTTTCTAGATTCCATTATGCACCGGATGAGTTTCCCTATATGATGGTGGGCATGGATTAGAAATTGTCTTCAGTCGGGCCGTTCATAAATCTTAGTATATGGTTCTCCCAGTGCTGAATTCCAAGCATCGAAGGGTTTGAGACAACGCGACCTGCTATCTTTATTTTTATTTATATTGGTTATAGAAGCGTTCCATATAGCATTTAGTTCTGCTATGGAAAATGGTATTTTTGAGGGAGTTCGCATACCCAATAATGGGCCGGTCATTTCGCGTCTGCTATACGTGGATGGCGCTCTAATAGTTGGGGAGTGGTCAGGGAAAAATGCTAAGAATTTATCTACAATGCTTCGATGTATTAATCTGACTTCTAGACTTAAGGTGAATTTCATTAAAAGTAAACTATATGGGGTGGGAATAGAAGAGTCAAAGTTGACTGGGTCATGAGATTGATATTCTCACTAGGATGAATATGATGATCTAGTTAATGATTGTATGGCGGAATCAAACAATCAAGAAACATTCAATGCAAGAAATACTCATAAATGCTTGTTGTATTAATGAAGGTGATTGATTATAATAAATGCTAGGGTTTGAGCATTAAATAGTAATAATACACCTTGAGAATGTAAGACACAAAATATTCTAATTGTCGATCAACAATCACCTCACATACGAGGTTTTTTATTTTATTTATAGGCTGACAAGATGACTTTTTACAAAATGACTAAACTACCCCTGACCTATACATCAGAACTAGTCTAAGTCTTCATTAGCATTTCTTTTGTTCACCCGCATTGAAAAATATAGATGAGTTGAACTTGATCAACATTTCTTCTTTTATCTTCCGCATTGGTAGTTGGTCATCCGCATTGACTGATGCGGATGAACAAATACTTATGCGTATTTGTTGTCCGGGCATCCGCATTTGCAAATGCAGATGTGCAAAACTTGTCTGCATAATGTGGATGTGCAAAACTTGTCTGCATGTCTTTTAGGCTATCCGCATTTGTTAATGCAAAAAAACAAACAGTTGTCAGCATTTGTTCTATGTCTTCCGCATATACAAATGCGGTTAGCCAACACTTAGTCTTCTCTGTAGATTCTTCATCCGCATTAGTACTTGGACTTGTGGGATTACCACCAGAACAATCATCAAATCACCAATTGAATTGGCATGTATGATCCTTTTAGGGTCCAACAATACTCCCCCTAAGGATTATACAACCTATGTTCTTCAATGGTTTGGTGGTGGTTGAGGTTGTGAAGATTTTGTTGGGTCTTGTGAAGGCTTTTGAGGTGCTGCTTGAGATGGATCCAAAATGCCCTTTATCATGTTAACAAAGTCATTTGCATCCGACATCTTCTCTCTATTCAGCACGTGAATCTTCATCTGACTTATAGTGTAGATGGCTTCTAATGGTAGTTTCTTGAGAGATATTGGTTCCCATATGGATACAGTAGACATCCTATCTCTATGAATCAGGAAAGCTCCATCCACATCAACCTCTAGCTTCACAATATTTCCTAGTTACAGAGGAGTCTTTTATTCTTTCTCTTTTCTCTTTTGGCAATGATTTGATCATATGCCATTTTCAGTATTTTAATGCACTTTAAGAAGAAGTGCATGTCTTCTTCTCCCAACTTGTTTGTTATTTCTCTAATTGCCTGGTATAAATGTAGTGGATGTATGATTCATCAAGTAGTCTCACCTCATATCCATAATACAGTCTAATCTCTACACCTTCCTTTCCTCCCCATTAGAGATTGGAATGGAGGAATGAGTGCTAGACACCATTTTTTTCTTCAATGACTCAATTGGTTTCACTTTTAGCTCTGGAAAAACAACTTCTTCTTCTTGTTTAGTTCTTCTCTTTTCAAGCGGGTTCATGAAGTATCTATCTTTCCTCATGCAGATAGCCTTTAGATATTTGAAGTTGTCTGTCCTTTTAAACATTTTGAGAATCTCTTCAAACTCATATCCCCTAAACATAGCCTTGTGATTTATCAGTTCTAAATTGGCTAGTTCCTTCAAGTCATGAATCTCCAGGGCATTCACAAGAGCAGAGTACTCTGTAAAGAATTGAACTACCCCAGAGATCCTTTTCAACGTAAACATGTTCCAGTCACTGTCATACTTCCAAGCAGTAATCTTCTGATCAGTCCTGCCTTTGGGAGTAGACACACCTTTAATCATTTCGGTAGTGGTTAGACCTTCTTGTAGTTTCAGTTGTGAAGGCTCTGCAAACCACTCAGGATATATATGTAAAACAGGTGCCAAAGAGTCATGGTCTCTATGGTTGAGCTGCATGTCTTGAGCTGACACTCTAGTTCTAGGCTTTTTACTAGTAATATCTTCTTCTAGTTTCTTTAACCTTTCTTTCTTCTCATTATTCAACCTAAGGATGGTAGCCCTTAGGGAATTGGTTTTCATATTTCTAATCATTCTCTTTGTGAACCCTTGACCAGAGAGATAATCTGTTAGTGCTCTAAGAAAGATTAACATGTTGTCTTTAGTTGTCTTTTAACATTTTGTAATAGTATAGGGACTATTTTTGTAATTGTTAGTTCCTTTGTGTTTCATTATAAATAGCTTAGACTGTTAGTTAGTAGTAGAGTTTTGAAGATAGTGAACGAACTACTGCTCATTACTTGTAATTATCTTTGCATGATATTAATGAACCTGTGAATTTGTTAATATCTTGTTTGAATTCGATTACTTTATATGTGTTTTCTTTGAATTGTGTTCAGATATCATCACAGATTTGCTCAATTGATCCTAATCAATTGGTATCATAGCTGTTGGTAGCTGTTAATTGAGTAATTTTGAAGTTTATCAAACTTTGAAACTCAAAAAGCTTACTGATTCTGTGATTGACAGACAATTCAAATGAAAACTTGTGGATTTCAGATGTGTTTCATCATCAGAAATATGATTCGAACCACAATTAGCAGTTGAATTCATCAAATTTGAGTTAATTTGGTGAACTCGTAAAGTTCATTGTTTTTTTCGAACTAAAAATTGCAAATTAATTGATTTGTTGTTGATATTAATAGAAATTGATTTCAGAAGAATGATTATCGGCATAAAACTCATCTAATTGAAAAGTTTCAATCTATTTCATCAACTTTTGAAGATTTTCAGAAGATTCGAGTCTGTTATATTCATATGTACATGATGAATGTGACGCATTAGGGTTGAAGTTTGCTGAAAAATTGTCCAAGTGTTAGGCGTTTGACTACTGTTTAGTTGCACTAACACTGTGTACACGTTTTCAGTTCAGACGTTTGACCACTGTTCGAGAGAGTCCAGGCGTATCATTGTTGAGAAGTATTTGAACTATTTAGACGTTTGACAACTGTGTAGACGCATTACAACTATTCAGACGTTTTACAACTGTTCAGACGCATCAATTTTTAGGCGTTTTGGAAAAATTTGCTAAGGCATTCCCTTAGACAACTTTCAACTTAGATGCATCAACTGTTGAGGCGTTTGAATACTGTTCAGGCGTTTCAACCTTGATACTTAGAATTTTTTTAAAGAAAATTCTTTGAAAACTTTTTCATTTTTTTTAAAATACCAAATATAAGAAAACAACAAATATAAAAATGGTGAAATCAGGAGATTCTGAAAATAGTTTCCAAAACTTAAAAAACAGGGCTGATTTTAAAAATTGGTCAGTTAGGTTGAAACATCAATTAAATTCCATTGATACTGATCTTTGGAAATCAATAGAAAAAGGACCATTCATTCCAATGATCACTGATGGACCTGACAGAGGATTGGTATACACTAAAGACTCTCAGGAACCATATCCTGAAGATGGTCTTCAAGGAGATGACTTGAGAAGAGTAAAAAATGATGTCAGAGCATACTCCTTGATGTGTAAAGGACTACCTCTGGAAGTTCTTGCAAGGCTTGATGGATATCCAACTGGATATACCATGTATAAAGCCTTAAAGACTATATGTGAAGGAGGAAAGGAGATTCAAAATCTCAAGAAACAAATGTTGAAAAGGCAATTGGAACTGTTTCAACATTTATCTGGAGAAACTATAAACCAGATGATGAACAGATTTGTCCAACTTACTACTGAGATGTCAACAGCTGGTATTAAGCCTGATCTTGAAGATCTAAATCTTAGACTACTCAATGCTTTACCATCATCATGGAAACAAATAGTAACCTTACTAAAGCATACTGAGAAGTTCCTTACGGTTTTAGATCTACTTATTGCCAAGATTGAGTCTATAGAAATTGATGAAAGCTCAAGGAACAATGATAGAGCAGCATCAGTGTCTCAGTATCAGTTTGTTGCTTCTCCAGCAAACACAGTTGAAAATGCTTTAATGCCAAAAAGTGAGAAAGTTAAAGAAGAAGAAGGAGATTTATTTGTCGGAGCAGGATTTTTCACTGACTCATCATTTACTAGTGCCCCTGCTTACAAAACACAATCTCATTCTCAATCTCCTCCTAAATCTCAGTCTCAAACATCAAATGTTCAATCAGAGACTTCATCCTCTAACTCTGCTAAATCTAGCAAGGTTAAAGATGTGATAAGCATCCTATTAGAGGATGAAGAATCAAAACTACATTTACTGCATTTATGGCTAGTTTTCAAGGATATTAAGGTAGCCATTTAACTCAATTAGATCTTGTTTTGTAGGATTTATTTGAAATGGATCCTGAAGATGTGGAAGAAATGGACTTAAATTGGCAAATGGTAATGATTGCTTACAAGACACAAAAACACTCATATGTCAACAGGAAGTACAAGCCAAGTGGTAACAAGACTGTTGGATTCGACAAGTCAAAATCTAGGTGTTTTAACTGTAACAGCTATGGCCATTTCTCAAGAGAATGCAAAGCTCCAAGAAATAATGGAGGAAGTGCTCAATCAAGCAATCAACAGTTTCAACAAGCTCAGAAGACTTATCAAAAGCCTTATCAAAGTCTTCCTATGCCTGAGCTTAAAGATGAAGCAAAATCATCTGATGAAACCAAGAAAGCTCTTGTAGTCAACATTAAAGATGGTTATGATTGGAGTGCATATGCTGAACAATTTACTAATGATTTAACATCTAGTTTATCTCTTATTGCAGAAATTAAGGAAGAAGATTGGTCAGAAAACAATGATCCAAAGGTGGAAGGTGACAATGATGAAGATGACTATGATTAGAGTGACAAATCAGATCATAAGGAGGATAATGATGAAGTAGCTCTAATGGCACAGTCTGATCAACCAAAGGTTGACACTTCATCTTTAAAATCTGAAACCTCATCTCCAAAATTTCCTGAAATACCATTTGAAGTGAGAGAAAAGCTATGCACGAAATCATTCTTTGAACATGTTGAATACTACAGAACATACTCATATAAAATTTGTGAGAAACTCAAACAAGAAGAATCAATGCATAACAAATTGAAAGTTGATCATAAAACAGCAGAGCAAAAGATTATCTCTCTTCAAACTTCATAGAACAAAACTCTAAAAGAATTAGAAAACATTTCTAAACAATTGTAAGAGATGACTAAAAATCTTGAACATGAGAAGATAGCACATGCTGCTACTCAAATAGATCTTGCTAAAGTTAAGAGTTCAAAAATAATTGTAGAAAAACTGGTAAGTGAGAGGAAAGATAAACAGAAAGCAGGATTAGGCTTCACTCATGAACCTATGCCTGAATCTGTCACAAACACTTTACCAGAGAACTTCAATACACATGATCATTCTCCTGAAAACAAAGCTAAACTTAAAGCTTTTCAGGTTAAAAACAAGAATTATGAAGAAGAAAAGGAAAATATAAAAGTGTTTGTTGAAAATGATCAAGAAAAGATTAAAAATGGTCATCCTATCAAAATAAAATCATATGAACCTAAACAATCAAAACAAAACACTTCTGATCAAATTAATTTTGTGTTAGAAGAAGTGAAAGTTCAAAGCAAAGACAAACAGGTAGGAACATCAGAAGATTCAAACACAATTAATCTCAAACAATTCAAATCTGAAAAGGAATCTTCTTCTGATGATGTTCAATATGAAAGCAAACCAAGTTCTTCTAAATCAAAGAATCAAAGGAGAAGAAAGAAATCATCAAAAATCAAATCTGAACTAAACAAGAGTTCAGAAAAGTTGATCAAAGCAACAAATCAAACAACTAAACTCAAACCGATAAAATTTGTGTCAGCAGGTTTGTTAAATATGAATTCTCCTTAAAACAAAAAGGTGAATTCTATGAATAAATATCACTCTGATTTGAAATCAAGTTCAGATTCTAAGACTTCTGCTGTAGCAAAAAGATTTGTTCATAAGAAATTCGAGAAGGAAGATCATGTTAAACAGATGAAAAACAATATGACACAACATCAAAACATGAAACATGAAAAACAACAGTTTAACTTTTTGACATCAAAATATAAAAATGAATCAAACAAAGTGTCAATGTCAAAAGTTAACAAACAGTTGTTTAAAACTCCTTAAAAGTACTATGAAATATGTGATATGAAAAATCACAATACTGTTGAGTGCTATTTCAACAAGTACTGTCACATATGTGACATGAGAAATCATTCTACAGTAGATTGTTATTTTAACAAATATGTACTTATTGTGATGAGAAGACTCACAATACTGCAAATTGTTACTTTAGAATGAGATCACCTAAAAGAGAATTTGCAAACTCAAACTTGAGCAAAGGTTATGTTAATCCTCAATTTATGAGAAATCAAACTGATAAATTTCAAAGATTAACTAATCAACCTTCTTTAGGTTTGAGATTTTTCCAAAAGAAAAATTATGTGAGATCTAAAAATGTGGAAGAATAATTCATACCAAGATCGGTAAAAATGACTAATAAAAATGCTAGTCATCAATTTGTGTCAAAAATTGATAAATCAAAAGGTATGAATGCTTTCAAAAATAACTCAAACAATTTCCAAAACAAGATTGGTAAATTCATCAAGAATAAACCTGATTTGAACAATCTTCATTACAAACAATTTACCATTGTTGATAAATTTGGAAAATCCAAGACCATCTCGGCTTGGGTGGATATATCAACTTAATTTTCTTGTTGTGCAGGTACGCCCAAGAAGACCACTCAATACATGGTATGTGGATAGTGGGTGTAGCCGGCATATGACAGGCAATCCTGCCTTGTTACAAGACTTTAAGTTAAAAGATGGAACACATGTCGCCTTTGGTGGTGATGCTGGTGGAAAAATAACTGGAGAATGAACAGTATCAAATGGGATAATAAGCTTTGATAAAGTCAACTTTTGCCTTTTGCTCACAGTTGAACTTTAATCTTTTAAGTGTATCCCAAATTTGTGATAAATCATATTCTGTTCTTTTTGATGATTCATTCTGTTATATTTTGAAGCCAGGTTTTTAGATAAGCAAAGAGTGGGTAATTGTTACAGAAAAGGGATATAGATGTATACAAACTAGATATGTCTCAAGTTGATCCTTCAACCGAAACAACTTGCCTAATTGCTAAAGCATCAAATGATGAAAGCCATCTTTGGCATAGACTTCTCGGACATTCAAATTTCAAGAATATGAACAAGCTCGTAACAGGAAATCATGTTATTGGACTTCCATCTAAGAAGTTTGCAACAACTGATCACTGCTCAGCATGTTTAAAGGGAAAACAACACAGGGCGTCTTATAAGACCAAACTCATAAACTCAACTTCCAACCTCTTCAATTGTTACATATGGATCTTTTTGGACCAACAATGTCAAGAGTGTTAGACGGAAATCATATTGTTTAGTTATCATTGATGATTATACAAGAATTTCATGGGTTTTCTTTTTGTATGCTAAATCTGAAACGACTGAATTACTAAAAGAATTATCATTAAAGTTGAAAATCAATTAGAAAATAAAGTGAAAATAATAAGAAGTGATAATGGAACGGGATTCAAAAATGCTAACATTGAAATTTTTGTGCTCAGAAAGGGATAGCTCATCAGTTCAGTGCTCCCAGAACTCCTCAACAAAATAGAGTTGCTGAAAGAAAGAACAGAACATTGATTGAAGCTGCTTGTTCTATGTTAGCTGATGCAAAGATTCCTATAACCTTTTGAGAGGTAGCTATATCAACTGCGTGTTTTGTTCAGAACAAAACCTTAATTTTGAAAGATAAAATGAAAACTTCTTATGAGTTAATGTTTGGCAGGAAACCGAACATAAATTTTCTAAAATCATTTGGTTGTCCTGTTATGATTCTTAATTCAAATGATCAGTTAGGAAAATTTGATGCAAAATCTGATAATGGATTTTTTGTTGGATATTCATCTATTTCAAAAGCCTATCGAGTGTACAACTCTAGGACAAATATAATTCTTGAAACATTTAATGTTAAATTTCTGGAAAATTCTTTTCCATCTGTTGCAAATGGTCCTGCATGGTTATTTGATTTAGATTCATTATCAAACTCTTTTCAATCTAACTTGTTTAATCAATCAAATTGTTTTGATTCTACAGGTAAAAAGAACTCTAGAGGAGATCTTGGATCTTTCAGTGAGGACTCAGATTCTGATGACCCAGATGATTCTAGCTCAGACTACCCATTTTTATCATTTGTCAAGGATTCATCAATATGATTAAATGAAAATGATCATGCTAATTCAGCTTCAAATCATTCAGTCTCAATTGATCAGGAAGGATCACAACCTTTTCCTAATGATAGTAATAATTTCGTGCAACCTGAGTCTGGAACATCATCCATCTCTGGTGATGTAGTTGATACTGGTAACTTTGATTACTTTATTAACTCACCAACTCAAGTTCCAAGTTTTAATCCACATTCTTCTAACTTGTTACATAAGCTCTCCAACTTAAACCAAATAAATCTGGATGTTAATATTCAATGTGATGAGATTCCAACATCTCGTATTCACAAGAATCATTCAAATTTCTCAGATTATTGGTCCATTGAATGAGAGAACAACAAGGAGTAAATCAGAACAAGCAAACTTATGCTTATACTCTTGTTTTTTGTCTCAAATTGTTCCTAAAAATGTTACCGAAGGATTAAAGGACAATGGTTGGATAGAAGCTATGCAAGAAGAATTACTTCAATTTCGCAAACAAGAAGTGTGGAATTTAGTGGATTTACCTAAAGGAGAAAATGCTATAGGCACGAAATGGTTGTTTAGAAATAAGACTGATGAATGTGGTATGGTAATAAGGAACAAAGCAAGACTTGTTGCACAAGGATACACACAGGAAGAAGGGATAGATTATGATGAGTGTTTGCACCAGTTGCAAGACTTGAATCCATTCGAGTTTTCCTGGCTTATGCTTCACTCAAATTTAAGGTGTATCAAATGGATGTAAAGGGTGCATTTTTATATGGTCCTATCACTAACGATGTTTGTGAAGCAATCTCCGGGCTTTGAGGATGCAGAATTTCCACATCGAGTGTATAAGCTGAGTAAAGCTTTGTATGGACTTCATCAAGCTCCTAGAATTTGGTATGAGACATTATCACAACACTTAATTCAACATGGATACACAAGAGGGAAAATTAATCCAACTTTATTCATAAAGAAGGATAATGATGATCTCTTATGTGTACAAGTGTATGTTGATGATATCATATTTGGTTCTATAAGTTCAAAGTTGTGCAATGAATTTGAAGAAATCATGAAATCTCGATTCCAAATGAGTTCTATGGGAGAGATTAATTTCTTTCTTGGACTTCAAGTCAAGCAAACTGACGATGGAATCTTCATCAATCAAGAGAAGTTTGTTGACAAGCTCTTGAAGAAATTTAAGTTGCAAGACTGGCAGTCCATACGAACTTCAGCAGATGTTAACACCAAGATTGAACCTGATCCAAAAGGAAAATCTATTGATCAAAGGTTATACAGATCAATGATTGGTTCTTTGATGTATTTTACTACATCTAGACCAGACATTATGTATATTGTTTGTGTTTGTGCCAGGTATCAATCAGACCTGAAAGAATCACATTTAATTGTTGTCAAAAGAATATTCAGGTATCTCAAAGGTAAACCGGCCTTAGGGCTTTGGTATCCTTACGAGGGTAACTTTGAATTATATGGATATACAAATAGTGATTATGGTGGTTGTTGTCAAGATAGAAAATCTACTTCGGGTGGATGTCAATTTCTCGGTCCCCGATTAGTCTCATGGCAATGTAAGAAACAAACAAATGTCTCTGTTTCAACTACAGAAGCTGAGTACATTGTTGCATCAGCAGGATGTTCTCAAATCCTTTGGTTGCAAAATCAACTACTGGATTATGTGTTCAATTTTCTTAAAACACCTATTTACATTGATAACATTGCAGCTATGTTCATTACAGCTAATCCTGTCCAACATTCAAAACAAAACATATCGAAATTCGATATCATTTTCTCAGAGATAACTTTGAAAAGGGATTGATCATTTTGATTCAAATTGCAATAGAAAAACAGTTGGCCGATCTATTTACTAAAGCCTTCATACCAGGACGGTTTGAGTACTTAGTAGAATCAATTGGTCTTATCAATCATATGTGAACTCCCTAATTCAACAGACTATCATAAGTGATACTCTCAATGTTAATTGCCTTTTTTTGTATGTGTGTGTTTTCTTTTTCTTAGAAAAACCAAATACAAAAGCATATATAACAAAATTCAAAAAATAGAGTCTTTTTCTATTTGTCAGTTCTTTGTTTTTGTTTTTTTAAAAAGAATTTAGTTTTGCAATATGTGAGAAATGAGAGTACATTAGTGAGATCAGTTGCATATTTCACTCATTAATAAAGTCTGACATGATGAGATATGATGTGTAGACACTATCATGCTACTATACTGAAACAGTAAATTCTTGTGATTACACTAAATATGTATTCATCTGAGTACTTTTGAGATGTTTTGACTTATCAGATTGACTGTTTGTTGAGTAACAACACTCACACCTGATGGTGATGTAATTAATCATGAGATCTGTTACAAGCATCATTTCATTTCTTTGTTATGAGTCATCATAGACCTGAAGTGCTGAGATATCCTTTGTTGTAAGTCATTACAGACCTGGATATTCTCTTTGATGAAAAATATGCCAATGTGCACAATCTATTCAAATGGATAGTTAGAGATGATCAAATGGTTATCCATGATTATTCTCTATTCATTTCAGTAACATGAGATCTGATTACACATATGTTTCAGGTAATAGTTGAGTATATGTTCTTGCTTGCATGTCTTGATGATAGTTGAGCTCTCTGAATATAACCTAATCAATCCAAGAATTGAAAAAGTAAGTGAGCTGATACTATGTCAAAAACACTCATTGTCTGTCCTTAGATCTTATGTCTCCTTTGCTGTGATGTCACTAACCTGGAACACACTTGATCAGGATTTATTCACTGTCTATGACTATCCACAAATGTTTTCTTTTAATGTGCTGATCTTCATTGATATGATCTCACTGCAGACATTAATTCTTGTTGATATTAGATTTTGATTCTGCTTTTATTATTTTATGCAGACATTAATTCTTAGGAAACTTATAAGTTGTTTAAACTTAAAAGTTTAGGGGGAGTAATTAATGAAAAAGTTTTCTCAGAAAATCAAAATCAAAGAAAGTTGAATTGAAAGGATAATGCTATATGTTCAAAGTTTATGTGAGTGTCATCATGAAACTTTTGAAAATGATAATATGAACCTATATAAAATTGCCAGTGGAAATGCTTCTCTCAAAGTTGAGAAATAGAGATTTGATTATGTTTTGAGACTAAAATGAAGGGAAAGAAAAGAAAGAAAAATTTCAAAGTTAAACATCAAGTGAAAAAAATTGAATTTGTTGAAAACTAATTTTGAGTGTGGAAAATGTAAAAAGTTCAAATTTGAGGGACTAAAGTGAAATTTTGGATAATTCAAATTTATGCTTAAAATGTTTAAATATCAGTATGAAATATTACAATATGTTTAAACAATATGCAGGTGAAGAAGAGTGAAAAACACCAAGTGTGAATCATGAAAGTCAACTCAGTCAACTCATGCGCCTAAATTGTCTTCATACGTCTAAATAGGAGCATGGTGAAATTTCAGAAATTTATACAAGTGTTTGGGCGTTTTTCATATTCCCATGCGCCTAAACAGTTGCAATAAGCATAAAGTTCAACCAAGTGTTTGGGCGTTTTATTAATCTCATACGCCTAAACAATGAAATGAGTGATTTTATACAAGTGTTAGGTGTTTTGAATGTAATACGTCTACACAGTGGGTGGAAAGACAAAGTGTTAGACGTTTCAGAAACTTCAGACACCTGAACAGTGCTAAAGCACCTAAACAGTGCTTATGCGTCTGTACAGTGCTCATGCGACTAAACAGTTCTCATGCGTCTAAGTCCATACGACCAAACAGTGTTCATGCGTCTCATTAATTTGTGAATTTTAGGGTTTCATACGCACAAACAGTGCTAATACATCTAAAATTTCACTTAATATAAATAGAACACTTACGCTTATTTCCTCATTCACACTCAAAATTTCACAGACAAAACCCCTGAAATTGCGACTATCACCTATCTTCATACTCTCATTTCATCTGCAATTGCATCAAATCCTGTTGATTATAGATAGTATTTGGATTTATAAACGTAAGTTTGTGATTCAAATCTGTAAATTTTTGGTTAAATCAAAGTATTGATATAGGCGTTTGAATGCTATTTGTGCGTTCGAATCCTATATAATTTAAGTTTAACTAATCAAATGTGAATATTATCTAAAATTGACACTGGATTATTGATAAGAATCTATTTGCGAATATGTTGATGTAATGTTTTTAATCTGAAAGTGAAAATGATTTGATGATTGTTAAATCAGTTGGTTCTTCAATAGAAGAAGAAGAAGATGATGAACAGACACTAAAGTTTGAACAAAATAAAAAAAATTAATCTTTTTTAAAAGAAGTAAATCGAAATTGAAATGTTAGATAATGAATTCAAAATGAATAAAGATTAATGTTTTACAACTTGAATCTCAATTTAAAATTAAAAATAAAAAGGTCAAATTCAAAAGTCAAAATCAAAAGTCATATGTAGAAATAAATTTCATTAATCAATATTCAATGTTCTCATAATACTTTCTTTGTTTTTGTAGATGGCAGAATTAACGTTTGAGCCAAAGTATAATGTGGCTGCCTTCTTAAATGATGAAAACAGAGAAGCCATTGGATATGAAGAGATTATTAGATTTCTGCTCAGAACAAAGTATGTATATGCTATGTGTGCAAGACCAATGATCATGGAAGAATGATTAAGAGATTCTGGAGAACTGCATAGATTGAAAGAGATGATGAAGGAAACAAAGTTCTAAGAGCTTTTATTACAACGGAAAGAATGCTTGAAGTATCTGAAGAAGCAATCAGGATAGCTCTAAGACATGGTGACAATGACCCTAAAGACTTATTAGAATATTCCTTCAATGAATGTAGAGAGGTTTTTTACAAATGGGTCATCCAGATTATTTTCCCAAAAAGCAATTTTTCAGAGCTCGAGTGTATAAGCATTGGAAGCTTTTATGCTATATTTTTCAACATTGCATGTCTTAACGAAGTGCGGGTTGGGATTCATTCCCTGTAGACATTGCATCTCCCATTATTGCCTTAGCTACAAATAGAAGATTCAATATGTCTAAGTGGATAATGAATGGTTTCATTTTCAACCTTGAAAGAGGAGTGAGGAATAAATACTTGATGTACCCAAGATTCCTCCAATTGCTCATTAATGAAGCAAATCCAGATTTGTATGCTAAAGGAGTTACTGGTGAAAAGATACAATTAAAGCATATGTCTGAATCTGTATATAAAACTATCAATGATCTCTGGTGCTCAAAACATTCGTCTATTTGAATATATAAGGAATGTATCTAATGATGAAGTTGATATAAATCAACAACACTTCCATTTATCAGAAGATGAACCAATAGATCCTAATGATCTCATTAAAGATGTTGTTGAAGTTATAATTGATGATGATAATGAAGATAATGATGATGAAGATTCAGAAAGCTCATCAACAAGTGAAGAAAGTGATGAAAATGATGATGATGATGTAAATGATGGTGCCACTAAAGCACATCAAGAAGAAACTAAAGAAATAAATGAGGAAGATACGGAGATGAACCACAAAATTGGATGAAGGAAATGTTGATGACATTCATGAGGATGTTGTACATGAAATAGATTCACAAAATCAAACCTTTGATTCTGATTTTATGAATGATATATTATACAATCCAGTATTTGAAATTGATGTTAACGAAGGAATAGAAGAAATTCCTGTGAGTATGACACACAATGTGTCTATACAAACAGAAGAGACAGTGGACATTGATGAGAAGGAAAGATTGAAAGAAGAAAATCTTAGTAAAGAGAAAGAGCTTGAAGAGTTGAAATTGGAGAATGAAAGGATGAAAGAGATAAACATATCTCTTGAAAAAGAAATTCAAAAGCTTAAGGATGAAAACTTAAAGTTGACTGAAGAAAATGCCTCAAAAGATGAAAAGATTGTGAGGTTTGCTAAAGATAAAGAAGATGTAATCAAGATATTTGAAGTTATGATCAAAGACTATGACATTCTTGAGGAGAAGTTCAAGAAACTAATTGAAGAAAATAAAAAACTCAAAGATGATTTGCTAAAAGAAAAAGAAGCCTAGAAGCCTATCTCACCAGTACAAGTGATAAGTACTAACATAAATGTTGATGAAAATCTTGAGCATATAAAAGGTAAAAGAAAAGTAGATGAAGTTGAAGATACAATTCTAACTGAATCATCTTCTAAGATGCAAAGAACTGAAGAAACTGTTGAAGAACAGAATGTACAAGAACAGATTGAGGCTTTAGAAGATATTGAGGAAGTATACAATGATGATTGGTATGATGAAGTTCTAGATGATGAAGATATTGATGAAGCTTAATTTGTATCACATTTCTCTTCACAAAATATACTCATGAACAAGATGAAGTACCACAAGACTTTGAAGAAAGATATAATTATCTTGTGAAGATGAAATACAATCGTGTATATTTGGATGGACTGACTGTTTCTCAGATTAACGATGAATATGAGAAATGCTTTTATGCAGAGTCAGTTGCACAAGTAGATCCAAATTAGATTGTTATTGAGCATGGTGAATGGACAAGAGCAAAAGAAGTGATCAATGTAGAAGAACTATCTAGCTCTAAGTTGCACCATCCTGATCCAGAAGATATGAGTATTCCATCTCTAAGATCATGGTTGCAATCTAGAAACTACCCTTGGAGGAAACTAAAAAGATTACAATCTGTATCACTGAGGAACCTTGTCAGAAGTTTTCAAAAGACTGAGAAACAATTGAAGAAAATGATAGTACTTGATACTGATAATCCTCAGTATCTTGAAATAACAAAGAGAACAAGAATGTTAAAGCCATAGGAGATCAAACAAATGTCAAGAATTGATGATGCACATGTTCACAGAAAAGAGTTGATTGAAATGTTTGCTGATCCAGAAAGACAAACTTACAAAGCCTCTACTGAACAAAGGCATATTTTTGATAATTCAAGAACAAGTGGAGACTTAGTAAGAAACATATTACAAAGAGGACAATCAGTTGTTGAACTGCTGAATGCTATGATTGCTCCAGATTTTACCAACCAAGTAAAGATTATTGCATGGAAGTATGATGAAGTATTCGATGCATTTTTTATAAAGAGAGTAAATGTTGTGTGTGATGTATATCACTTTTACTCAAGTATCATAAAACTTCCAGTGCAAGATCTAAAAGAGCTGATAGATTACCTCTGATCAATCCTTCTGATTCAAAACATGGCAAGATGTTTGTAGAATTATTAAGAAGAGGATTGGATCGATCAAGTAATTTTCTTAATACAAGATGTGAGCAAGAAGATAAAGAGTATTTTGTTACTATGAAGAATAATAAAAAGCTCAAGGGATTACAATCAGAGGAGGAACATTCTATGATTGAATTCTATGACAAGTATTTTGAGAAGGTTACAACCCCTGGTCTGAAAGTGATAGAGGGTAATCAAAACTCAAAGCCAATCCTGAGATGGTTTTATAACATTAAGACGTTTGGGCTTGAGTTGGTCCGAAATTTAGAAAGATGGGATGAAGACATGATTACTCTTTTTGGTGCTTTTGAACTCAAAATGTTACATCCAAGTTATATTTCATTTATGTCTATACAAAGATTTGAGGAAGTATCTCCTGAAATAGCAGAGCAAGACAAGAAATATTTCATTTTCATTATTAATGTGATGAATGCAGCTATGGAAAGAATATCTCTAAGAAAGGCTCTTGCTTATGCAAATATTGTGAAGAAAGATATCAAGGATATTGAATTTATGAGAATCTCAAGGAAAGGTGTCTTAGAAGTATACTCAAAGGATAGTTCAAACCCTATTGAGTTATATGCAAACATTAACATTACTTGCTTATCTAAAGACACGTTGGAAAGAATGAACAAGATGGAGATAAAGACAAATGAAGCTAAACCAGAACAAGGTATTCTTGCAAGAAAATTCAAGTTTGCAATTTCAAATGCTTTGAAAGAATAAGAGATGTACAAACAAAAGCCGATGTTTAAGGTCAAAGAAGAACCAAAAGATTTCTTTGAAGGATGAAGACAAAGAGTTGATGATAAGTTGAATATGGAAAAGAAGACAGAAGACCATGTCAATCTTAGGGGGAGTATTGTTAGTGCTCTAAGAAAGATTAACATGTTGTCTTTAGTTGTCTTTTAACATTTTGTAATAGTATAGGGACTATATTTGTAATTGTTAGTTCCTTTATGTTTCATTATAAATAGCTTAGATTGTTAGTTAGTATTAGAGTTTTGAAGATAGTGAACGAACTACTGCTCATTACTTGTAATTGTCTTTGCATGATATTAATGAAACTGTGAATTTGTTAATATCTTGTTTGAATTCGATAACTTTGTATGTGTTTTCTTTGAATTGTGTTCAGATATCATCATAGATTAGCTCAATTAATCCTAATCATAATCCTTCATTTGCCTATCAGACATGTTGTGGGGATCAGGATATAATGAGTGAGGAGTGGATGTTTGCTTTTGCATGGAGGATAATTTGGATACTGAAGCTTTGGGAGAAAGAGACTTCTCATACTCAGTCTCATAAGTGGGGTCTAGCAGCTTGTTTAGTTTTTCTTCTTATGCCTTCATTCTCTCATAAGTCATGCCAAACACTTCATCTGGGTCATATTCACGATTGATTAAGAACATGGCTTTCACCTTTAGATAATCAGTTTGTGCCTTTTCAACCATGTCTTGTATAGATTTTTCCTCCTGCATAGGGCTATCAACAGCTATTGGTTCATCAACCACATAACCACCCTCAATTTCTCCTTCTTCAAGGTCTACAAAGTCAACCTTCTCTTTCATTGAGCTTCAGCTTGTTCATGCTCTTCTAAAAATTCAGCAATACCTACGAGGCTTCTAGGATCATCCTTTTAACTTTTGTTACTTGGTTCTCTCTTTTACTATTGGCCTTTTTCCCTTATCCTTCTCTGATAAGTACTTCCTCCTCCTGGTATATGTTTGCATTGATGGATCAGAGGAGGTTTCAGGTTGTTCAGCTTCTTCAGTCATTTGTTTAGCCTTTGATTGTTCTGGTTCATGAATGGCAGTAGGTGATTCTTCTTTCTTTTGTTCCTCTTCACATAGTCTTTTAATATGCTCTTTTTGTTCTTCAGTTAGTGATACAGCAGGTACTAGTTGCATGCTCAATTCCTTCTTAAGTGGAACTGGAGATTAAGGAATAACAACTATAGGCTCAACAATAGTCCTCTACTCAACTATGAAGTCCCAAAAGTCATCATGAATGATAAAATCTTCAGTTGTAAAGCTATCAAGAGCTTTAATCATATCACTAAATTCTCCCTCTTCAGTGTGAATATCAGCTGTTTTCTCTGAATACACGACCATTTCCAAGCTAGGACTCATCATGCTTTGTTTCGCTTGTTTCTTCTCCCTTTCTCAGTCTCAGAGAATCTTATCATTTTAGCAGGAGGAGAGTCATCACTACTCTCTCCTAATGAGCTCTTAGAAGTAGCTTCTTTATCACTGTCACCCTTTCTTTTCTCCTCCCTTGTTTTACTTACATCATCTTTTCTCAACTCTGCTTCAGCATCTCTTTTGATTTCAACAAGCAGTTCCAGCTCAGATACTCTCTTTTTTAGGCTTTCAATCTAGTTCTGCAAGTCAATAATGATGTCAACTTGTTCTTCAATCAATCCTTCTTGTTCTTCCATAGCAATTGTCTGAATAGCTAAAGTTTCAACATGACCACTTATTTCATCTCTAGATTGTTGAAGAGGAGTCTTTAACTTTTCAATCTCTTTTTCTTTTTCTTTCTTTTGAGCCTCATATTTCTCTTTCATCTCTTTCAACTCATTCTCCATCTTATCCAGCTTTAAAAGTTTGTCTTGAACAATGCTAGATCTTCTGTTGAGTAGTCTTTCCATCTTGGCTACCTATTGCATTAGTTCTAAAATTAACTCATCCTTTTCATCAGGTTTGTTGACTCCAGATTCTGCATAAATTTCTAAAGGAGCAGCCTTAGAAGTAACTTCTTTACATGCATTTGGCTTGGTTGATCCTCCTCATCAGATGATGATTTGGATTTCTCTGAAGAGCTGGTAGAATCACCAAACTCAACAGGCTCGATAGTAACTGGAGATGTTTAAGCAGGTAATATAGGTGAATGATGGATTGGAGATATATGTGGAGAAGTGATAGGTTGTGCTTGAGGTGATAGGATTGGTGATCTATGAGATGAAGGAATTGGTGATCTATGAGATCATAGTAATGGTGTTCTTTGAGGAGATGGTATTGGTGAGGGTGCAAGTGGTGAGGCCATACCAACATCATGAACATAGGTCTAGTGTGAAGATCACCCCGTACATCCACTTGGGATGACACTGACCTTTGAACTTCATTTTTTTCTGTTACATGCTCGTCAGCAGTTTGCTGATCATGAGCAGCTGGTTCTTCTTCTTGAATTGGCTCATCAGCAGGAGCCTCCTGTTCTTCAACTTGTTCTTCAGGATTGATCTGTTGAAGCATCCAAGGTAACAGAGGACAGTGGGTTCCACTGTAGAAGTTCCTTGGATCTCTCTTTTTGATGTACTTGTAGGACTTGGCATCAAAATAAGGGATATCCAAAACAAGTCCTTTAGGCACAATGTCAGGAAATGCTTCGTTGATGAGACATTGTAGGAACCTTGGATACATGAGGAACATGTTCTCTTCTTCCTTCCTAAATGTTAGAGACTAGACCATTGAACACATAGGCAGACATGTTAAATGGCCTATTGGTGCATAAAGCACATATAGCTGATGATGTGATTATAGGAATATCATTCCATCCTGTCTTCCTCTTTGACAAACAATGTTGGTAGAGGTGAATCAGGAATCTCCATTGTAAGTCAACTAGTCCCTTCACTATCTGCTTGCCTTCATATCCTCCTTCATAACCAATGTTGGCAAAGAAGGTAGTGATTTCATCATCTTCAAGCTCAAGAGGTGTATTTACATCATCACCAAACTGTAGACATTGTCTCATAGTTTGTTCAGTGATGGTTAGAGAATGGTGATCATTGATTCTTCCTGACAGAGTCTTCTCACCATCTACATTTATCACTATAGAAGTACTCCAGAAAGACCTTATGAA
Source organism: Flaveria trinervia (assembly GCA_025506515.1). Taxonomy (NCBI): domain Eukaryota; kingdom Viridiplantae; phylum Streptophyta; class Magnoliopsida; order Asterales; family Asteraceae; genus Flaveria; species Flaveria trinervia. Next base: position 64,293,248 of record CM046455.1, read on the forward strand.
TCTCTCATAAATGACAGCTCTAACTTTGATTGCATAAGCCACTCATGTAGTAGAAATGAATCTGATCATATCTCTAAGACCTTTAGCCTCAGGTACATCAGGGTCAAGATAACCACTGACATTATGGAGCTTGCTCCAGGTGAGATTTTCCATGTACCCTGCATTAGAGGCATATGAGTTAGATTGATGAAAATATTTATCAGCATATAAGTCATACATTATGCATGTTTCATCAGTTTGACTTTTGATGGTCAAAGATGAATGTTTGAGGGTACTATTCTATAAGAATCACTTCAAAGCTTGATGTTATCAAGAATAATTACTGTCATTTTGTTTTTCATGTTTGAAGATATGATTTTTTATGTTGTTAACCTCTAATCAACTTTTATTTCAAGATTGATTTCAACATTTTCAATTTTATTATGCTCTATTCATACGATGAACATGACTTTGAAGTTTCCTTGTCGATTGTTATTCTTCTTAGTTGCATGCTCATTAAAGTTGAAAATGATCATCTTTTCTTAGATCAAATCTTATTTTGAGTTTTCTTTATTGACTAGGGTTCTAAGTTCATAACCTTCGCCACAACATTAGTGGCTTAGCTCTTCGCGCTTCCCGCAGGCTTTTTTTATAGGGAGAGAGTCAGGGGGCAGTATGAAGATTGGTCCACTCTGCAAAGCTTAGCTTATCAGTTCAAATATCCAACATTTTAGGTTATAAAATTGAAGATTTTCACATTTCGTTCGATACTAATGTTGCGTACAATGGAAGATGAAGACAGATTAGATGAAATGAAACTAAGAACACAGATTGTTAATAATGATGATGATTGATGAAGAAGAACAGTGTGTTTATGCTCGTCGCACTATAGAATCTCTCAAATTTGAAAAGTACTAAATGACCTTTGAGATTTCTTTAATAGTCAAAAATCTTTTACAAGTTTTATTTTACAAGTTTCAGAACAAATGGGTTTTAGACATCTGCATTTGTTTATTGTTGCAAATGCGGGAGTAGAAAACTTAAGAATTTGGTCATCCGCATTTGTTTACTGTTGTAAATGCGGAAATAGAACACTTAAGAATTTGGCTATCCGTATTTGTGTACTATTGCAAATGCGGAAGAACAAAGTTAATCAACATTTGCTCACTGTAGAAAATGCGGCAGAGTAAAATTTCTTAACCCACATTTACTTCAACAAATACGGTTGAACAATTAATTTGTCTGTATTCTTGATCATCATCAATGGTGACAAAAGAGAATAAGCACTTGTTTATTCATTTTTTGAAAGTATGTGTAAAGTGTTGATGTCACACACATCCTGGATGAGCAAAAACAAATGCGGGAATGAAAATATCATCCGCATTAATAAAATGCGGTAGAACACTTTTGTTCACATAGGTTTTCTAACACTCAAACTTTTCATGTATACTTGTAGACACAAATGCGGTAGAGTAAAATCTTTGTCCGCATTAGTTTCACTTTGAAATAAGCAGTTACCCGCATTGGTTATATGCATGGGTTAGCTTCACACGCATTAACCAATGCACTTACCCACATTAGCTTTTGAACTTAATCAAGACTTAAAGTTTTTGTTTTGGTTTTTCTTGTTATGAAGTTGTTGACTATTGTTGGGGTTATCAATTCTTGCTTGGATTGACTTGTATGTCAGAAGTGATACAAGTTTCCCATTGTTTGACTGGTTTGGACTTCTTATGCTTTCAAGAATCTACATAAGCTGAGATACTATGGTATAACTTGTGTATCACACAGACATTTTATTTTGATTTGTTTTAAAGTTTTTAAGGAAGTAATTTGAGAAAATAAGTGACTTATACAAACTAATAAAAAATTTTAAATTACTCCCCCTAAAGTTTGTATCCACATCTGGATAGAAACTTTAAAGATTTAAAAACTTTTGAATATAAATTGATTTTGATTATTAATAATGAAAAGAAGTATACCCTTTATTGGGATCATATCAATCTTACATTACACATGTGCATCCTTTATGATAAAATGGAGATGTATATGAACTTGTTGATTAAAGGTATGTTTATCCTCTTAAACTCATACCAGGTTGATATTTTAATGCATGTGATATTTATCATTTTTTGGTTGATTTGATTATTCAACATGTACCTCACACACAAAGTCATGGAATGATCACCATCCTTATGTAATACATAGTAGAACTTTTTCCCAACTTTCTTGACCAGTTACTTAAGTTATGAGATCTTATTTTCACTAATCCTCATTAGGATTCTTTACTTTGATCCTTTTCATGATGATCCACATTGGGATTCTTTTCACTTCACTTTGGAAGGTGATACATGATTGGATTCTTTTGTTCATTCACATGGAATGTATTATTTTTGTAGATTCATCCAATTTGGATGTGTTCCTCATTAGGAAACTTTTGGATTAATACATCTGCACTATGTGCTTGTTTCATCAGGTCTTTGCTCAGCAAATAGAGATAAATCTTGATGTAGGTGAAAGAGATTCATAAAGTATCATTCCCTGGTGTGTTTAGGTTACTACACATACATACACTTAGATAAGCTATTATGTATCAGTACTCTAAGATGAGAGTTTCACACCATTGAATAGACTTTAATTCATCAACACATGTATATTCTCTTCCAAGTTGAGACTACCAACATATCTTGTAAGTCATGGTAATCTTTCAATTTTAAATTAACATCGTGAATAATATAACGAATGTAATTATATCATATCCCATATATTATTTTCTTCATTAACATTAACTTCTTTTTGTGATTTTCTAATGTTTTTAAAGTGTTTTTGATGTTTTGGTTGCTTTTACTCAAGGTTAATCATGTCAATTGATTAAACTAGGAATTCAAACCTACCAGGTTCAAAAGCCTTGGTGAATAAATCATCCAACTTATTTTCAATGGGAACTTGAATCAATTTTATTAACCCCTTTTCAGCATAGTCTTTCAAAAAATAATATCTAATTTCAACAAGTTTTGTTTTTGAGTGTTGAACTGGATTATTTGTAATGAAAACAGCGGTAGTATTGTTAATATGAATTGGTGTATGCAAGAAGTTAAAACCATAATCAAGCATCTGGTTTTGAATCCAGAGAACTTAAGAGCAACATGCTGATGTTGCAATATACTCCGCTTCTGCTACTGAACAGATACATTTGTCTGCTTCTTGCATTGCCATGAGACCAGTCTAGGACCAAGAAATTAATAACCGCCAGAAGTGGACTTCCTATTGAAGTTGCATCCTCCATAATCACTTTCAATGAAGGCATAGAGATTGAAGTCTCCTTCCTTTGGATACCATAAACCAAGAGATGGTTTGCCCTTAAGGAATCAAAATATCCTCTTAACAGCATTCACATGAGATTCCTTAGAATCAGCTTGATATCTGACACACACACAGACACCAAACATAATGTCAAGCCTACTGGCTATTAGATACATAAGTGAACTGATCATAGATCCATAGTGAGTCTGATCCACTGATTTGCCTTCTAAGTCAGGTCCAATCTTCACTTTAGTATCCATAGGTGTTCTGATAGACTGACAGTCAACAAAGTGAAATTTCTTCAACATTGTTTCCACATATTTTGTTGATTTATGAAAATTCCATTTGTTGTTTGTTAGACTTGCACCCCTAAAAATAATGTGAGTTCCCCATTGCACTCATTTAAAATTTTGAATGCATAAGGTCTTCAAAGTCTTTACAGAGTTACTTGTTTGTTGAGCCAAAAATGATATCATCCATATAAATCTAGACTAGCAACTTGTCTCTTCCCCATTTCTTTTGAAGAGAGTCTGATTAATCTTTCCTCTTTCATATCCATGTTCAAGAAGAAAAGATGATAGAGTCTCATACCACTTTCTTAGAGCTTGATGAAAACCATACAGTGCTATGTCAAGCTTGTACACCTTGTAAGGGAAATTAGGATCTTCAAAGCCAGGTGGTTGACTCACATAGACTTCTTCAGCAATCTTTCCATATAAGAAAGCACACCTCACATCCATTTGATAAATAGTAAACTTCATGGACGCTGATATGCAAGAAAGATTCTTATTGCTTCTAATTTGGCAACATGTGCAAACACTTCATCATAATCAATTCCTTCTTCTTATGTGTAACCCTATGCCACTAGTCTTGCTTTATTTTTTATGACAATTCATCTATCATCAGTTTTGTTTATGTACAGCCATCTGGTGAGAATAGGTATTCTCCTTCTTGCTTCTTGAATTGTAGTAATTCTTTCTGTTAGGAACGTGTACTGGACGAATATTAACAGATCTAGGCGTGTACCGAATCAAATAGTGCGGAATCCTATTTGATTGGTGATCCAATCAGTGAGAATGCACGTAGAATCAATTAAAGATTGAATCTAAACATTAAGAACGATTAGCAATCGATCTACTGTGATCTATGAAGTTGGAACAGGTTGCTAAAGGTCTCTGGACGGCTAGAGTACGTGTAGGTATCGAAATATTCAAAGTGTCACACGATTTAAGTGGTATTTATAGGTTAGGGTTTCTCAATCGTGCGGCTGGACCATTTGCATGGTTCAGTCATGCGATTCAGTCATGCGGTTGATCCATTCTCACGACTGAGTGTTCAGTCGTGCGACTAAGTCAATCTCATGTTACAATCATGCGCCTGATCCAATCTCCTGGTTCATTCGTGCGACCGATTCATTAGCATGATGTTGTTCATGCGTATGGTCCATTAGCATGGGCCAATCGCATGAGAACTTCATATGCTTAAGTTTGAATATGGTTCACAATCATTATATGACTTAGATCTATTCAAACAACCACACACATATATAGTTAGTTCAATAAGCGTTATTACATACCAAGCAATGAAATATTCAACATATAAGCACAACTACACATTGTATTTCATTAAGTACCGTTCAATTACATATGAGTAAGACAATAAAGACATTTTACATTAAGTTCAGAAACTAGGGACACATGTATCTACAAACTCCCCCTTGGACGTAGTTTCATCTATTGTCTTACATCCTTCGTAAGCTCTTCAAACTTCTTGTACTTCTCTTCTCTTGTGACTCCTGCATGTATCTCAAAAGCAAAACAAATTCGTATACGTTCTGAAATTGTAGAGCTTGTACCATATCTTGTGAGTCATGGAACAATGGCCACTTGTATAATGTATAGACATCATCGGCAGACAAGTTAGTAAGCCACATTGGGTCAAACACCCTAATGGTTTCCATAACACCATTCTTGTTCAATACTATGACTGGCTCTCCTATTCTCCTCCATCATAGTACCACCATTTGAAGTGTGGAGTGAAGTCCTGTGGCATTTCCCGTATAGGGATCTTAGACATTGTGTGTGGAGGACTCCACTTCAGCACTATTTTCGGTTTTCTAGTTATGGCATCAACCTCAGACCGTCTGATATACCTTGTTGGTTGTTGAGGTTTGAAGTTGACCCATCTGGTGTGGTACTCTCTTTTTAGAGCTGCTTCAAACCAGCCAGACATTTTACGTGGGTCAGCGTATAGCAATTTCAACTTTGCTAACTAGTTAAGCTCAAAACCAGGAAGAGTCTTCAGGTCGTGTGGGAACCTGAAGTAGTCAATCCCCTTCTCACGTTTAACTGCATAAACATTGAGATCTTCAAAATACGCCCACGCTATGATTTTGCCTGACACCTTATGATGTTTCTTCACTTTGTACAGCTTGGTGTAGACAGTTGACATTGTAGCTCTGCATTGGGCTCTTATTTCTTCAAAGCATGCAGCCCATTCAGCCTCTTTGATATTTACATCGACATCTAAGGCTTGGGCCTTGTCTTCTTTCTTTTCAGACTCTTGTTCCATTTTATCCAGAGTCTCAAAAGTTTCACTGACAAGATTGTCGCCTAGATTGGGAACGACATTACCCTCATTGTTAGTGTACTCTGGATAATATTGATCTGTGACATCTTCAATCTCGATCTCATCGACATCATTGAGCTTGTCATCACTTTCAACATGGACTGTTGGAGCATCTTTCACGATCTCCTCAGAATTGAGTCAGAACATTTCAGCAAGTTGCTCGTCGATGAGATCATGAATTATCTCTCCTTCTTCAGGAGTGGAATTCACTGATCTCCTGACTATCCCCTTCAGATCAAGAATCAACGTGAGTTGAGTCTTAGTCTGTTGGAGGGGAGAAACATCATATTCATCTCCTTGAAAATTTGGATCTGCTTTATTTGAAACATGTAACACGTCAACCATTAGTCAACAATCAAAGCAGTAAACATCAATAATAAACATAAACATTAATTACATTAATTTGATACAATATTCAAATACACATGACTTAAATAACAAAAACAACTATGCATTACTCTTGTCTTGAATCATGTGCTCCTCTTCTGACGGGGCTGAAGTAGAGGCACCTTTGTCTTGAGCTCTCTTGGTCCTCCTTTCGCTTGCTGATATGGCACCCATAGCAGAAGTATCTCCTTCTCCTTTATCATCATCATCACCTGCATCATCACCTCCATCTGTATCATCACCATGATCATCATCATCAGCATCCTCATCATCATCACTGTCATCATTATTTCCATCATCTCCATCACCCTCTCGGATCTTTAGAGGCTCTTCTTTGGATCCCTTCAGTCTCAGCAAAAGCTTCTTATTTTGGGCCTCTAAATCCTGTATCCTCTGTATGGAGGATGTATGTATCTCTCTCAGCTCTTCTTTGCTCTGAGCCTTAATCCTCTGAATGGAAGAGGCATGTGTCTTCTACAGCTCCTCAATCTGTTGGCTCTGAGCCTCGATCCTTTAGGCTTGGGAGACATTGAGCTTTAAGCTGAGAGGCTCTCTGTTCATCCATAGCCAGCAGCTTCAGCACTAACCTGTTAAGGTTTGCTAGCTACTCCTCCAACCCGATAGATGGGTAAGAGGATCCAAAATAGGTGGGACCTGAGATGAGGTCCCTGCTCCGTGACTGGTGGTGGTGGTAGTGGATGTAGAGAAGATGGGGGTGGTATAGATGTGGATGGCTGTGAATGAGCTGTAATGGTGGTGGATAGGAAGTGTGTAACTGGTGGAGTTGTGGTAGGTGAAGTGGTAGTAGGTGGAATGGTGGTAGTGGTGGTAGGTGGAATAGTGGTAGTGGCGGTAGTAGGTGGAGTGGTGGTAGTGGTGGTAGTGGTGGTAGTGGTGGTAGTGTGGTAGTAGGTGGAGTGGTGGTAGTGGTGGTGGTGATAAGCGTCATCCTCCTCCTCTTCTTCTTCTGCATCCCATGGGGCTGAGCTATCCGTTTCTTCCTCGAGCCCCTTGAAGTGGATGCTCCCCCTGGGACGCTGCTAGGCTGATCGGGAGTATAACTAGGATCAGTAGCAATCTCCCTAGACTCGCTAGGGCGTCCTCCAACCTCCCGAATACCTCAGTCAGTGGCAACCACCCTACTCCCCACAGTACGAGTCAAGGGCTCCTCATCTGACTCCTTCTCCTTATTAGGTTGGAAGTCCTGATGGAAACCTGTTGTCTCTGTCCCACCTTGTGTAGATTCTAGAGATGCTATATCAGTAGTGGGGCCCTCAATTGAGTGGGCCCTGCATCTCCACCATCACCGCTATCATCGTCATTGGAATCATCATCCGGGAGCACAAGTTGCTCAACATCCGAATCACTGTCTACATGGCGCCATTTACGCCTCCCTAGCACCACGTAATCAACCTATGCCAAATGGCTAAAGAGTTTCTTCATAGGGGGCTTGACTTGCTTCCCCTGTAGACCTTCATGCGGCCCAAGGTTGTATCATCCATAATCTCCAACGCCACAGCATCGTGGCTCTCCTTGGGTAGAAAGGGCAGCTTCTCATCAATAATCATTTGGAGAAACCTAGGGTACATGCAGAAACCCTCTTTACCCTTAGCCTCCAAATTCTCTATCAGATAAGAGAATATCATGCTCGAGAAGCTGAAAGGGTGGTTCAGAACCAGTGCCACATAGGCATTTTGAATCTGGTCTGAAAGATCATCAAACCCACCCCTTCGCGAAGCCAAGCACTTAAGGATGACATGTACTAAGTACTTGTACTGGGGACATAGGTTGCTCTTGTTGAGCACACCTACATTAATATCCCCAGCGTACTTCATCCTTAAGAAGCACCCTCTCACAGTCAGCGGGTGAAGTCTAGTAGGGTGATCAGCATCGTCACCCAAGGCAAGTATCCTCAGCTGTGACCACGATCGCCTGACCAAAAATACTACTGCGGATGCTGTAAGGCTCGTTGGAACGGTCAACCAATGCCCCCTCCCAAAAGGCCTGCTGAATAGACCTATAGGAAGTGCATGGCATGGATATAGCCCTGTAGATCCTGGATCGCTTAAGGAATGCTATAATTCCCGCAAACGCGGCGCCATTCTGAGTAGTGGCATCTAAATGAGCACATATGTTGTGCTTGGGGTTGATGGACCACTTGTCATCCATAGATCTGTAATACAAAACAATAGATGTTAGATCACCACATATCAAAATCAATTCTAATTAGCTTGGTTGAATTCAGTTGGTTCAATCATTCGATTGAACCATGCGACTGGATTCAGTCGGGTGACTGAGCAGGAGACTGAGTTCAATCGGTTGACTGAGCCTGCGATTGGTTCAGTCAGCCAACTGAGCTCATTCGTACTATCCATTCGGCCGATTGAGCCATTCGACCAGCTCAATCGCGCGATTGGAGTTCATCCTGGTGCCCAGTCGCATGACCCACTGTTCTGTCGATTGAAATTTGAATTCGATCAAAAACTTAGAATTAGACGTCGTGTTTTGGTTCAATAGACTCGCAATCACTTTACTAATAACCTAATGACTTTTATTTCAATATTTTACTCGGTTTAGTTAGGTTATTAGTCCATTTACAGGTTCGGTTCTGGTATGGGTCAAAATTCATAAATTAGGGCACCATTCCAATAGATTTCGGTGAGATGGCATCACATTATCCCTGTATAATAACTCACAATCGTCAGAATATCAAAAGAAGTCAGAAATTTTGTTCTGATGAAATTTGGGCAGAGTAACGGTAAGGTGTGCGATATTAGGGCAATTGGGGGTGATAAGTTAAATGCGATCGACTATGGCCCTATTTATACTGAATCTGATTTCAATCAGGCGACTGGACCCATTTTCTCTGTTCATTCGGGCGATTGGACCTCAGTCGTGCGATTGGTTCAGTTGATCACATTCAGTTGGCTGACTGGACTTCATTCGGGCGACTAACTCATTCGCATGGCTCCATTCAGTCGACTGGCTCAATCTGATAAGCCATTTGGGTGAATGGTTCATACTCATGTGCCATTCAGCTGTCTAGTGCATGAGTATGGTCCATTCGTACGGTTGGTCCATACTCATGATCCAATCGTGCGATTGGATCATACTCATGATTTTGACTTCATGACCATTCCACACTTAATCCCTTTTAACTTTTGATTAAATTTTATGAGCATTCAATCATCTCAGACATGATCATTTTAACTTGAAAAACTTTTGATCACCTCAGACGTGATCCTTTTAAACAATTTGTCACCTCAGACGTGACTAATTTTACATTTGAAAACACGTGCGGTCACCTCAGACATGACCCTTTTAGGTGATTAAAACCCCTATTGAATTTCATGGCGTAGTCCGATATCTAACTAGCTGAATTGACAAAGTTTAAACAAATAAAAGTCTTAAAACTGAAATACAAAACTAAAACTTGTTTTTGAGGTTATGTGAGGTGTAAATCCTAAGATATAAATCTAGTGGATTCATTTTCTAAAAGGCAGCTTCAATTCATTTTGACCATAAATGGACCAATTCAATTTGGAATCATACAGGCAAGTCAAATCATTTGGGACATTTTATCAAAAACCATTTGATGCTCGATTCTTATTTTTCATCTAGAGTCGTTAGCAAGTTTAGGAAAGCATACTAGTACTGTTAGATCCCCACATTGATTTGGACTTTCAAGAATTGTAGCCACGATGATTGTCAGTATACTAGTCCTCTTAAATCCATACACAGACTTTTGACACAGATTGGTGATAGTTTAAGGTTTGATTATTTCAACAAGCATTTGTGGATCCCACACTTATATGGTAATCAATATTCCTCAGGAGATTTTGAGTGGTCTCAGGGTAGTTTACAAGAAGAAACTATTCTTAGAGCTTTCAAAGAGAAGCCAAGCCTCAGGTCAGTGCCACCGCACAGCAAAGAGGCAGCAAACAACAATGAATTCTAGAATATATAGGTTATGCTTATCCTCAGGTCAGTGCCACCGCACAACAGAGAGGCACATAACCTATCTTCTTGTTTAAGCAAGTTTAATCTTTTCGCACAGATCTCACCAACAACATAGGTTATTTGTTTGATTGCTTTTGCATTTTTCATGTGCTTTTGCTCATATTTGGTCTTATGCTCACATTTGTGGCGTTTATTTTGCTCGTCACCCCTTATTGGAATTTTGTTGATTGTGTTAACCAGGGATAATATGATACCCACAGCTTGTTGAACAACTTAGTTTAATCTTGAGATCACCAATAAGGTCTAATCATCTAATGTGTTGAATCTACCGACATATCATTTGTGGTCTAGCAACCTCTAGGTCTACTTTCTTTGTGTTACCTTAGTAGTAGCTAGTTTTACTATCATTTTTCCTTTTATATTGCTCAGACTACACAAACTTATACTTTGAACTGAGCATCTTATTCAATTTAAACTTTTAAAGTCCCAAGTGGTTTGTTCCTGTGTACTATCATTTTTCAAAGTCATTGAATCGGTATCACAGATACGATCTAGTTTCTATCAGCTAGCCTCTCCTCGTCCCTTGTTTTTTTATAATGTTACTAACTAAACCTATTCTCCCCCTAAAATTCTAAAATCGTAACCGATTAACGCTTTTTAGGATTTTAATAGGCGACGAAATAACACCAAATTAATTAAACTGCTTAAAATTAAACAATAAATAAAGACAATAAAATTAAAAGCAATATGGACAATACGCATCGGACTACAAATGGTCATTTCAGGAATTACATCACTTTTCTTTTTAATGTTGTTGACCTCTAACAAATATAGAAAACGTGGTTTATCAAAAGCCTTTGTATAGAGGTCAGCGCGTTGAAAAAGCAGTATTATTTTAATCACATCGATTAGGTTCTTTTCAAAACAATCACGTTGTTGGACCAAAAGAACCAATGAGCCAGATCAGAAAAACCTTTAAGTCCAACAGACATCAAAACATCTGAAGTGGTCTACAACAGCTGAAGACAAAGTCTAAAGACAACAGCTGAAGACAAAGTCTGAAGATAAAGTCTGAAGACAAAGTCTGAAGACAAAGTCTGAAGACAACAGCTGAAGACAAAGTCTGAAGACAAAGTCTAAAGATAAAGTTTGAAGAAAAAGTCTGAAGACAACAGCTGAAGTCAAAGTCTGAAGACAAAGTCTAAAGATAAAGTCTGAAGACAAAGTCTGAAGACAAGTTCTCAGAAGTTGTCAAAACAGCTGAAGTAGTTCTCTTCAGTAGTTGTGATGGTTTACATTTCAGTAGTTTGTAATGAGTAGTTTTATAATATGTAAAACATCTGAAGTTCTTACACTTCAGATGTTATAATTTCAGTAGTTTAGTTTACTTTCAGTTGTTTGTATAAATCAGTTAGCTGTTACTATCAAGTGACGTCAGCTGATGTCACATTCCTTTATAAAAGGGATGTTGACCTAATTTCCTTGTACGTGAAGCATGTACGTGAATGAAAACATTCTTTTTGCAGAAAACTTTCTCTCTCTATAACCGTTACTGTTTGATTGAATATTCATATTATTCTTGCTAAAATTTCGTCTAATTCGTGTGATATTCCGCTGCAAATCTTAATCTGATTGATCAAACTAGATCTCGATCCCTTTCAAATGGTATCAGAGCTGGTTAATCATTGATCGATTTAACAATTGATCATTGAAATTGCTCTTTTGATATCTAAGTTTGATCGAATTAGCAAATTTGCAAGAATTGGTTATAGAGTTTGATTTTTTGTTGCTTCCGGTGAATTAATTTGAGATTCGTCTTGTTTCAAACTGTGTTGTTGAGTTTTTGAGCTAAATCTGTTAAAATCTCATTGGACCTGTTTGAATTGGTAAAATGGCTACATCAATCAATGATCCTCACAATACTGGCTCCTCAACAAAGCCTCTGATGCTTGTTAGGAGTGAGTATAACATATGGCAACGCCGAATGCTCCATCACCTATCTGTCAACAGTTAGGTTGTTGGAAATCTGTGGTTCATGGACCATATAAGCCTATGGTGAGTAATCCGGAAACCAATAAGATGGTTCCGAAGAAGAAAGAGCAATACTCAGATGAAGATCTGAAACTGTTTGAAATTGATGCTAAAGCCCATAGAATTCTGGCCATGGCACTGCCTAATGAAATCTATTTTGGACTAATGCATCATGAAACTGCTCATGACCTCTAGGTTGCTCTGAAAGAACAATTTGGAGGAACTGATGAGGTCTTGGCAAACAATAGAGAGATCCTTGCGCAGCAATATGAGACATTCTCTCATAGAAAGGGTGAGTCACTGACTCACAGTTTGAGCGATTCTCCTGTTTGATATCTGAGCTGAAAATGGTTAAACATGAATATACGAACAGTCAGATGAACAACAAATTCCTCATAATCCTGCCTAAGAGATGGGACACATATACTATTGTCCTACACTCCAGTGCAAATCTGGACAATCTATCTCTCACCCAACTTCATGGAAACTGTTAACATTTGAAAGAGAGATAGAACAGAAAAGGAAACTGGCTTCATCTGGGAAGCTCACTGATCACTTTGTACCAGGGAATACTGCTCTGGTTGGTCATGAGTCAGAATATGCTGCATCAGAAAGTTCTTATGATGAGCATATAGATTTCTCTTCAAACAGTGGAGATCCTGCTTTTGTTGGTGTTGATAGTAATTCAGGATGTAATAGTGATAATTTGTGATTTTTGATGGATAATTTGAAAGGAATTGCTGATGATGATTTGGAAGAGATGGATATTTTGAGCCAAATGGCGTTAGTTAATATCAGATCTCAAAAATTTTACAAAAGGACAGGTAGAAAGTTTCATGCTCTCTATGGAAAAACCAAAGTTGGTTTTGACAAGAGCAAGTTGAGGTGTCACAAGTGCCACAGACTTGGACATTTTGCAAGAGAGTGTAGATCATCTAGATCGAACTCTTCGGCACCCTTTGTGACCTTTCTAGGCAATAGTTCACAAAACAAAAGGCCACATTCTACTAGTTCTGGTCATCATTCACAAATTCAATCATCTCCTGCATATTTTGTCCCTCAAGGTCAAATGTCATATCCTTATCCCTGTTTTTACATGCCTCAGTCCAATCAGGTTCCAGTACCCATAGCTCAACAACCACATGCCCTACCTGAGCCTCAACCATCTCAATCAAGTCAACAATCTCAATCTCAATCACATCAAACCTTTTTCACTCCTGGAGTTGTTGACTGGAGTAGCTTACCAGATGATCTTTCTGGTTATTCTGAACAAGTGTTTTCTAGTGCTGGTCAACACGATGGTGAAAATCCTTTTGGAAATCTTGCTCTTATGGCCCTGGAGTCTACTGATGGTTCATGCTCAAATGCTTCATCATCACAGGTACCATAAGTATCTTCTGAGGCTAAGGCCAAGTTGTGTTCTGAGTCATGCATAGCTGCTTTTGCCTCAATTAGAGAAGCAAATGTAGCTTTAATTAATCAAAATCTCTTGACCTAGAGAAAGTGATTTCCAAAGAAAAGCTGAGTTTGAGTCTGTTTTAAAGGAAAAAGATGATGAGATTTACAAATTAAAATGCCAAATCACTGATGAAAAGGCAAAGGTAGAGGTCATTTTAGAAAATCATAGAATCTCAAAGAAACACTTGCAGCTACTCAGGTAGAGTGTGAACGCTGGGTAATATCTTGCAAGGGGTTTGAAATGCTTCTCAGTAAGCAAACAGCTTCAAATGTGAAGTTTTGGATTGGGTATAATCACATTGTACCTCCTACAGATTTTACTCCCAAGACAGAAGTAAAATCTGAAGGTGAAATCAATTCCCAACCCACATCATCATGTGTCTCATCCTCAAATGATAATGTAAAATTAGAGGATGAAGTCAGTAATAGTACCTCAGCTAATCAATCTGCTGATGGTCTTATTGCTGATAAACACATGATCAAAGAAAAGTTGAGCACTTCAGTGTTGTCTCACAAAGTATTTAAAGTACTGAAGAGCAAGTAACAACACCTGAAGAACATTTCAAACCAAATGAAAACAAACATGGTTTGACAACTGCTGAAGAGTTATCAGGAAATCCAAATGTACTGATAGAAAACCTTTGAAGAACAAGTCTTCAGTTGCTAGAAATCCTTCAGTACTTCACATAAGTACTAAGAGGAAGAAAGTACTGAAGAACACACCTTCAGTAGTTTCATCTTCTTGCTGTTGAACAACAGAAGATGAAGAAAAAGCCATGTGAAATATGTGGTCTATTCAATCATCTCACTGATGAATGTTGGTACAGAAAGGGTTCCAAATTTAACAAAGATAAAATCATTAAAAAGAAAATTAATAAAATGAAAGATGAATTTGAAACCAAATTTGTGCCACAAACATCTCAAACTGATAACCCTAAGTTTTCACAAAAATCTAAAAAGAAGGAAGGGGTTTATCATAATACAGCTGAAAATATTCCTCAAGGAGTATCAAAACACCAGACTAAGTCTTTGTCTTTCAAAAAGGAGGACATGGTGAGTCACATGAACCAATCAAAAACAAGTACTGATGTGTCTGCTGAACTGAAGGCTTTAACAACCAATCAGACACAACTTGTTATGATGGTTCAACATCTGTTGGGGAGAGTTAATCAAATAGATGTACCTGTGATTAAACCACTGAAAAGGAAAACTAAGCCAAAATCAAAGAATCCTTTTCAGCACCATCTCCATCTTCAAAGGCTGTCAATCATGACAAATCAGTTAGTATAGAATCTGTTGATGAGAACAGACCTAAAACCAAAATGGTTTGGGTCTCAAAAGCTAACTAGTTTGTTGTGACATATGCAGGGTTCTTCAGCATGCCATAGAAGCATCTGGTATATGGACAGTGGAGGATCTATGCATATGACAGGGAGCAGTTCTCTTCTTCATGACTACTCTCAAGGAAAGAAGGGGTTTGTATCTTTTGGTAATGATTCTAAGGGTTACATCATCGGCAAAGGCTTTGTGTCAAATGGTGAGATAAGATTTGATGATGTTAACCATGTGGAGAATCTCAAGTACAACTTGTTGAATGTCAGTCAAATGTGTGATAAAGGGCATGTTGCACTTTTCACCAACCAGAACTGTCAGATTCTGTCTTCCAATGTTTTGAGAATGATTGACAAGATATTGGATGAATATACTCTCCTGAAGGCCAACATGATTGGAAGAGTATATGCCTTAGACTTATCAAAGAAAATTGATCTAAAAGGCCATCTATGTCTGTTCTCCAAGGCCTCTCCTCAGGAATCTAAACTATGGCACAGAAGGCTTGGTCATGTGAATCTTAAAAACATGAACCGCTGATCCATCATGGTTTAGTGAGAGGTTTGCCATTAAAGGAGTTCAAATATGATGACAACTGCTCTGCTTGTTAAAAGGAAAGAAACATAAAGTATCATTCCCTCCATAGAAGAACCAAAGTCAACTGCCTGCTTGCAATTACTGCTTATGGATCTTTTTGGTCCAGTAAGAGTGATGAGCATGGCAAAGAAAAAATACTGTCTGGTAATTATGGATGATTATTCTAGATTTGTATGGACTTTCTTCTTACATTCAAAAGATGAGGCTGGTCAATCATCATCCTTTGTGTGTTGCATGTGGAAAAGCAGTACTCTCTTTCTGTCAAGTGTGTGAGGAGTGATAATGGCACTGAATTTAGAATCACACACTTGATGAATTCTATCTCTCTAAGGGAATCAAGAGGCAGTATAGCATTCCAAGAACTCCTGAACAAAATGGAGTGGTGAGAGAAAGAACAGGACCCTTATTGAAGCCGCAAGGTCAATGTTGGCTGATTCTGGTTTGCCACTAACGTTTTGGGCTGAAGCTGTCAACACAGCTTGCTATGTGCAAAATAGAGTGTTAGTAAATCAAAGGTTGATGAAGACTCCTTATGAAGTGTTACATCATTTGGCTCCTCTGATTTCCTTCTTTGGAGCATTTGGGTGTCCTTGTTATATTCTTAAGACAAAGGATCCACTTCAGAAGTTTGAATCAAAGGTGGATGCAGGGTACTTTGTTGGGTATTCAATTACTTGCAAGGCATACATAGTTTTTAATTGCAGAACAAAGATAGTTGAAGAAACCTTGCATGTAAAGTTTAATAATTCTCCAAAGGAGAAAATCCCACAAAACCCTGTTGAGTTATTTGATTTGGACATACTGCATATGTTCCTTATCAGTCTCCAGCTGTTGCAGATTCTGTGAATCCATCATCTCCTGCCACTTGTTATCCATCTGTTGGTATAAATGCAAGTTTTAGTGATCAACTGCCTGAGTCTACGAAACTTGATGTTCTGTAGCTTCAACAGTTCCATCCACAACAAATGTTGATGAGATCTCTGAATCCTCTACTTCATTTGAATTGCCATCTTGTTCTAGGTTTCAAGAGTCTGGATCACCATCTGTTGCTGCTGAATCACCTACAAACACTTGCACAGATCTTATTGAGTATCAAGAACTGAAGAATCACCCCATGTCTCAGATCATTGGTGACATCAATGTTGGTGTTTCAACTAGAAGTCATTGTCAAATGTTGCTTTTATGCTCTCTTCATCCGTCAGCAAGAGCCAAAGAACTATCATATTGCATTAAGAGACAATGGATGGGTTGAAGCTATGCAACTTGAGCTTCTTTAGTTTCAAAAGCAGCAAGTGTGGGAACTGGTTCCTCTACCCCAAGGTAAGTGTGCAATAGGCACTAAATGGGTGCTTAGGAATAAAACTGATGAAAAAGGCCAAATTGTCAAAAACAAGGCCAGACTGGTTGTACAGGGGTTTTCACAAGAAGAAGGTATTGATTATGATGAAATCTTTGTCCCTGTAGCCAGACTGGAGGCAATCAGATTGTTCTTAGCTTATGCTGCTTTCCATAATCTTAAAGTTTTTCAAATGGATGTCAAAAGTGCATTCTTATATGGTAAAATAAAAGAAGAAGTTTATGTGTGTCAACCACTAGGTTTTGAAGATCATAAACATCCAGATTGGGTGTATAAGCTTGATAAGGTCTTTATGGGCTAAAACAAGCTCCCAGAGCTTGGTATGAAACACTGTCTAACTTTCTTCTTCAAAACAATTTCACTAGAGGCTCCATTGATAAAACTTTGTTCATTAAGAAAGTAGGCATGCATAAGCTCCTTGTTCAAATTTATGTAGATGATATTATTTTTGCATCCTCTGATCCACAGTTGTGTGATGCCTTTACTAAGTTGATGAAACAAAAGTTTGAAATGAGTGCCATGGGAGAATTACAGTTCTTTCTAGGTTTGCAAATCAAACAAATGGCTGATGGAACTTTCATTCATCAGTCAAAATATACAAAGGATCTGTTGAAAAAGTTTGATTTACAAAATTGTAAGCCCTGTTCTACTCCCATGTGCAGCACCACACAACTGGATGCTGATCAGAATGGTAAAGCAGTTGATGAAACTCTTTACAGATGTATGATTGGTTCCTTGATGTACCTTACAGCTTCTAGACCAGACATTATGTTTGCAACTTGTGTCTGTGCTAGATTTCAGGCTGCACTTAAAGTATCCCATATGATTGCAGTCAAAAGAATATTTAGATACTTGCAAGGAACTCAATCTCTAGGACTTTGGTATTCCACTGGGCACTCTTGCAAATTAGTTGCTTTCTCTGATAGTGACTATGCAGGGTGTAAATTAACCAAAAAATCAACCTCTGGTGGATGCCAATTTCTAGGCAATTGTATAGTTTCTTGGTAGAGTAAGAAACAAACTTCAGTTGCTACATCCACTGCTGAAGCAGAGTACATTGCTGCTGCAAGTTGTACATCTCAGGTACTCTGGCTTCAGAATCAATTACTGGATTATGACATTACAGAGACTAAGACTCCTTTACTGATGGACAGTGCTTCAGCTCTTTGTATTGTCAAGAATCCTGTCTAGCATTCTAGGACCAAACATATTGAGATCAGACATTATTTTATCAAGGATTGTTATGAAAAAGGTCTAATTGATCCAAAGTTTGTTCCTAGTGCTGATGAGCTTGCAGATATATTTACTAAGGCTTTGGACAGTGCAACTTTCCAAAATCTAGTGCTAAGGCTTGGTATGCTGCAGCTTGAATGATTTGACAACTACTGATGATCTCAGCTCACAAGTACTGATGAGCATTAGTATACAACTGTCAAAAATAAGTACTGATAAGTTATTTTATCTTCAGCAGTTTTCCTAACTACTGAAGACCAAATTACTTAACAGTACTGAAGTACTTTATTTGTTGCAAAGTACTAATGTGGTTACAACCACTGATGTCTGTTCTAACAGATAAGTACTGATGACCAATGTAACATCTGAAAATCAAATAATCTGCTGAGTAAGTGTTAAGGTCAAATGAAACAACTGAGATATGTGAATTGACGACAACAACTGCTGAGCAATTTTGCTCTTCAATGTTTCAAACAACTGCTGTTTCATTTCAAAACAACTGAAGCCAAAACAAGTCTTCAGTAATTTCAAACTACTGATGACTAACACCAAGTCTTCAGTTGTTTACAACATCTGAAAGTTAAAACCATGTCTTCAGTCATTTTCTAACAACTAATGACTAACACCAAAACTTTCAGTTGTTTTCTTTCAGCTGTTTCATAACCTATAAATACCTAACCCTAACTTCAAACTTTTCATAAATCGTTTTCCGAATGTTCATCTTCCATTAATGGTGACCATGCAAATCAAACCACGACACAACTGTGTTGCCTACTACACAAAATTGGCCTTTGGGACTAAGTTTGATGTTGCCATTGATCTGATGGTTGATTCCCCGTATCAAACTGCTTTTCTTCTGAATCCAACCATCTATCCCGATACCCTTCGCCAATTCTGGACAAATGTCACTGTCCATACTAGTGAGAATGATGTCGCGATCACTCTCCAATCACTTGTAAACCAGAAGAAGGTGGTAGTCACTCCTGCTATCATTCGCCAACCCTAGATCTGAATGATGCCACCTTTGTCACCAAATACCCGAAGGGCACCATTGATCTATCATTCATCAACCATGGATATGCGGGCGACCTAAGTGCTACAACCATTCTGAAGAAGCACTTCCATGATGCTGAACGCCTAATCTTCCACATGATCAATGTTTGCCTTGCCCCCAAATCCTCTTCATGGGATCAAATGTCATCCAGGTGGCAGCAGGTATTGTGTTCTATCCTTGAACGCCAAAGCTTAAATTTTTTTGATATTATATTTTTAGAATTAAAAGATCTGCAATGAAACCTGTGGCTAACAGATGGCTAATATATCCAAAGTTTCTTATGGCCATAATAATGAATCAGTTAGAATCTGATGGCCCTGTTGGCCTTGGAGTCCCTGCTGTGGTAGTTTTGTCAGAGGTATACTCCAGGCACAACTTTGACCCACACCTCAAAGAGGCTGCCAAACTGCTAAAACCCAAGCAGAAGGAGCCCACAACCTCATCCTCTAGATCCAAAGTCCCCTCCAAACCACATTCCAAACAATCCAAAAAGGCTACTCAGGGAGTTGAGTCCCCTAATGATGCCCCTGCAACACAAAGGTAGGATGAAACTATGGGTAGTAATCCCCCTGTAGTTTCAAAGACTCTACCAGCTGAAACCACTCAGGTATCCTCTCAACAGGATCCTGATGCAACCAAAAATGGGGAAACCACATTACTGGAATCTCTCTCACTTGAGAAGATTGCCATTGAAGAGCACCATTCACCCCAGGTGCAATCCTCTTCACACTTATCTCCCACTGAAGCCACCCCTGCAAGCCCAACTGTGGTTATTGCACAAGTGCTGACTCATTACATTCCTCTACCCCTCCCCAGAAACCTATTACCATTAGGAAAACCTCAATAGTTGAGGGAGAGGATTATAATATGGCTGATAACCCACAACACAGGGATTACAGATTTCAATCTCCCTGTGTAAAGGAGGAGATTCGAACATCTGGTGAGGTTGCATCTTCTCTTGTTTCAGCACATGACCAGGATGAAGATGGTATCATTTCTAAGTCCTCACCAGAGGCAACTGCCAATGAAGGACATAATCCTGAGGCAGGAAGTCCCCAGTTCCAAGAAATAGGGGCACATATGAATACTGATCTACACTCAGCATATGTTCATCCTGATTTCATCAGGAGGTCAGATGCTTCAGCAAAAACTGATGATGACCTGGGCTT
Source organism: Flaveria trinervia (assembly GCA_025506515.1). Classification (NCBI taxonomy): domain Eukaryota; kingdom Viridiplantae; phylum Streptophyta; class Magnoliopsida; order Asterales; family Asteraceae; genus Flaveria; species Flaveria trinervia. Next base: position 64,313,733 of record CM046455.1, read on the forward strand.
TCTCTTTGATGTTCTAGCCCACAACCCATTCTTGAGACTGAGGTATGCAGGCTACAAGAACTGCTTGCCAAAATGTCACAAGAATCAAGTCCATCTGCCCACATTCACCCACAGATGGCAGTTTCTCATGAAACTCTCCCAAACACTGAGCCACTCCCAACAACTTTGCCACCAGCCTCTGATTTAGGCACCATTTCTTAGGGACGGAACCCCTCTGAGCAAATGGTTGCTGCCTTTCAATCATCCTTACCTCTCATCACTCCCATAATCACAAACATTGTGCATCAAGCCATTGATGAGAGGCTTTCCTCAAATCTTCAATCCTTAGTTGATGTTGCTATTTCTAAGAGACTTTCTGACATTCACACCCCTGAACCCAATGTAACCAAAAAGGGTGAGTCTAAGTTAGTGAAAGTAGACAAAAGAAAGAGAGTTGAAGAGGAAGAAGAAAAAGAGAAGAAAGAAAAGGAAATGATCACCTACAAGAGAAAGAAAAGCCTTGAAAAGACTAAAGGTGAGAAAAAGTTAGAAGAACTGATCAAAGAAGCTGATGAGCAACATAGCAAATCTATGGATAAGATTATTGATCAACTCTTCAGACAAGGTTTTGACACAGCCAAACTTGACTATGAAATCAGAAGGCTAGAGATTCAAGAGATTGAACATAGATGGGCAAGTTGGAGTGAGAAAGAAAGGGAAAGGCTGGAAGCTATGACAAGATTCATATCAAAACATTTGTGAAGATCAATCATTGAAGTGAAGTCATGGCCCAGAGATAGTATTTTGGAGATAACCACCAGAATCTGTTCTTCTGAAGTATTCAACAAAGGATTGATCATAGAAGCTCTTGATGAAGCTGGTGCTGGGAAAAGGTCTGATATGGCAAAGTTCTCTAAAGCTTCACTCACAACCAAGATGCTAGAGCAGCCTTCACAATCTCCTACACCAAAACAACCAACTTCACAACCCTTAAAACCAACTCCTTTACCCAAGAAACCTACTCAACCCATTACCAATGATGCAGCCAAGAGGAAGAGAAGGGTGTTGAGGATGGAAGAAGAAGAAGAAGATGATGAGGATGATAGTCTGCCAATCTCTGCTGTTCTAAAATAAAGATGCCTGAGCCCAGGAATCAACCAACAACAATCACACCTGACTCCAAAGGCAAATGGTAAAAGTCAAACTTGAAGAAGAAGAACAGCACAAACAACATGATGAGCAGCTGTTAAGGATGATTGATAAGAGTTTCCTAAGTCTTCATCCATACAAGCTATGAAGAAACATGCTCAGAGGTTGTATGCTCTCATATTACATTTCAATATCAGAAAGAGAGAGTGAGAATTTGGCCTGACCCTAGAGTAAGTGACAGAATTCATAAAAAGAAGATTCCAAGTAGATACAATGGTCAAGTAAAGAAGATTGTAGATGTTGTGATAATACTAGCCATTCTAGTGTCACCCTGGGAAATCCTTGATGACTTCAAGAGAGCTTACAAGTCTAAGATGACTCCACAAACTTTACTAGAAAACAAAATGGTAAAGAAGGGGTTGATCTACAAGAAGCTTGAAGAAATAAGAAGAAATGAGCTCCAGTTGTTGCTTGAAGGCACTCATCCTGATGGGTTTGCATACAGAGAAATAACTACTATGGAGCTGAAGAATGGAAAGCATATTAAGTACTTATTAGAGTACTATGGGCCTGAGTTCTTCTTTGAAAGTGAAGCTGAAGAACTCACAATGGAAGAATAAGTTATTTTCCTTGAAGCTTATGTCAGAGAGTCTTACAGACTTGTCATTGGGAAGTAGGTTTCATGGATGGGGTAACAGCTCTGTGTCCAATTCCCCAAGACAGAGTTCCCATTCATCCTTTTCCAATCAAACCTTCTGAAACCTTTTCCCTGGCCTGAGCTTAATTTGAAGATTTCTGAGCTGATCCAGATAATGTTTCTACTAATAAGTCGGACTTTAATAATCTTAAAGGTTTTGGCTGCATTGGTTCAGGGGGAGTTTGTTGGACCAAAAGAACCAATGAGCCAGATCAGAAAAACCTTTAAGTCCCACAGACATCAAAACATCTGAAATGGTCTACAACAGCTAAAGACAAAGTCTGAAGATAAAGTCTGAAGACAACAGCTAAAGACAAAGTTTGAAGATAAAGTTTGAAGACAAAGTCTGAAGACAACAGCTGAAGACAAAGTCTGAAGACAAAGTCTGAAGATAAAGTCTGAAGACAAAGTCTGAAGACAACAGCTGAAGTCAAAGTCTGAAGACAAAGTCTAAAGATAAAGTCTGAAGACAAAATCTGAAGACAAAGTTCTCGGAAGTTGTCAAAACAACTGAAGTAGTTCTCTTCAGTAGTTGTGATGGTTTACATTTTAGTAGTTTGTAATCATTAGTTTTATATTATGTAAAACATCTGAAGTTCTTACACTTCAGATGTTATAATTTCAGTAGTTTAGTTTACTTTCAGTTGTTTGTATAAATCAGTTAGCTGTCACTATCAAGTGACGTCAGTTGATGTCACATTCCTTTATAAAAGGGATGTTGACCTAATTTCCTTGTATGTGAAGCATGTGCGTGAATGAAAGCATTCTTTTTGCAGAAAAATTTCTCTCTCTATAACCATTACTGTTTGATTGAATATTCATATTATTCTTGCTAAAATTTCATCTAATTCGTGTGCTATTCCGCTGCAAATCTTAATCTAATTGATCAAACTAGATCTCGGTCCCTTTCACATGTATAAAGTGATAGTTTATGCCGATGTGTTTGGTTTTAGGATGTTGGACCGGATTTTTAGTTACTGCAATTATAGCAGAGTTATCAACAAAAAAAGGAGTAGAAGAGAAATTCAAACTATAGTCCCGCATTTGCTGTTGAATCCATATGATTTGTGAATAGCAACTTGCAGCAGCAACGTATTCGGCTTCATAGGTTGACAAAGCAACCGAGGTTTGCTTCTTACACTGCCAGGTCACTAATCTCCTCCCAAAGAATTAACATCCTGTTGATGTAGATTTGTAGTTCATCCTGCAGCCACCGTAATCCGAGTCACTATACGCTGTTAGCTCGAAGTCATCATCATGAGGATAGCACAACCCTAGTGTTGGAGTACCCTTCAGATAATGGAAGATCCTTTTAACCCATATCAGATGGTTAAATTTTGGCTTTGCCTGATATCTTGAACATAAACATGTTGCATACATAATATCAGGTCTTGATGCAGTGAGGTACATGAGTGATCCAATCATTCCTCAGTATATGGTGGCATCGACCAGATCACCATTCTCTCGGGTGCTACATCATGGTTTGTAGCAATTGGAGTCCCAGCTGCGGAAGCATTCTCCATGTCAAACCGACTGAGAATATCTCCTACATACTTGGTCTAATGTAGGAAAATTCCTTTTGGTGTCTGATCCACCTGTAACCCAAGAAAGAATTTCATATCTCCCATGACACTCATTTCAAACTCAGCCTTCATTACTGCTTCAAACTCTTTACATAGATCTTCGTTCTTGGATCCGAAGATTATGTCATCTACATAAATTTGAACCAGCAGTAAATCACCCATCCTTTTCTTTAATGAAAATTGTACAGTCAATAACACCTCTGCGAAACCCATGTTTCACAAGGTGAGTGGAGAGTTTCTCATACCAGGCTCTAGGAGCTTGATGAAGCCCATATAAAGCCTTGTTGAGTTTGTAAACTCTGTCCCGATGATATGGATCCTCAAATCCCTTGGGTTGACTGATGTACACTGTCTCTCAGATTTCACCATGAAGGAACGCACTCTTCACATCCAGTTGATAAACTTTAATCTTCATGTATGATGCATAGGCAAGGAAGATACGACTTGCTTCCATTCTTGCCATGGCTGCAAACACCTCATTGTAGTCTATGCCCTCGACTTGTCGAAATCCTTGAACAACAAGTCGAGCCTTGTTTCTGATGATCATGCCTTGATCATCTTTCTTGCATTTCAAGACCCATTTGGTGCCAATGACCTTAGCACCTTCAGGTCTATCCACCAGGGTCCATACACCTAACTTCTTGAACTGAAAAAGTTCTTCTTGCACGGCACTCACCCATGCCTCATCATTCAGGGCTTCACTAACATACTTTGGCTCAAACTAAGACACAAAGCAACGATATGCACCATCATGAAGATATCCCTTTTCCATCACCGAGGCATAATCAGCTGAGTAAAGCTGATTTCTGGTCTAAACTCCTGATCACACATCCCCAATGACATTAACCAAAGGATGATAGAAATTTAGGCGTGATCCAAGAGTGATTGGAACAACTACCTCAAAATCAAGATTATGAACATTGGGTTCAGTATCTGAGGCAGTAGGAGTCTGAGGTTCCGAAGACTCAAAGGCATCAATTTCAGATGCTTGTGGACTAGCAGTAGGAGGAACCTGTTGCTCCTCGTTGTTCGGATCATTCTCCACGTCTTCATCTTCAGAGGAAGAGTCACTTCCCTCGAGCACTCCCCCTGAGTTGGTAGATGAATCACGTTGTAAGCCGGATGATGTAGATTCCTGAGATGGTGTGTTTAGAACATCATAAATCATCTTTGTTTCTAACTCATCATCAGACGTGTAGAGTGGGATGTTGAAGGACTTGAAGCATCCTCATAGTCGAAAAAGAAGGCAGGTCCTTCTCCAGCAGGTGGTGTGGTGTATCTCTGAACATCAACGTTACACCACACTTCTACTTGACCTGTTGAGTTGATGTAAACTCTCTTGTTCGGTATGTTGTATCCTAGAAAGATACCTTCATCAGCCTTCTCGCTGATTTTCCCTCCTGAGTCTTCTTTAGTAGGGTGCACGGAGCGCCAAATGGCTCGAGATACTCTAGATTGGATTTACGTCTTTGTAGTAACTCGTAACATGTCTTTCCATGGCGTTTAACTACCAGAACTTGATTTAGCATATAACACGCATTTGCAACTGCTTCATTCCAGAATTGGATAAGCAGTTTTGAGTCTGCTAGCATCGTTCGTGTTGTCTCTATCAAGCTGAGATTTTTCCTTTCAGCAATGCCGTTCATCTAAGGAGTGTAGGCAGAAGTGAACTGATGCACAATTCCCTTTTCCTTGCAGTAAGCCTCCATCCATTGATTCTTGAACTTGGTTCCGTTGTCTGAGCACACTTGTCGTACCTTCAACTTTTATAGGGACTCCGGAGTAGTTACTAATTCCTTGAATGACTCAAATGTTTCTGATTTGGATTTCAGAAACATCACCCAAGAGAATCTTGAGTAGTCATCAGTAACTACATAGCAGTACAAGTCGCCTGCAATGCTTCTTGTATTGACTGGACCAAACAGATCCATGTGAAGAAGTTCAAGAGGAAGTTCGATGGAATGAACTTTCTTTTCCTTATGAGACTTCTTTGTCTGTTTGCCCTTCTTGCATGCAACACAGAAATCTGGAAGTTGGAAGTTTTTGACGTTAACTCCTCTCACTAGATCATTCTAGATCAAGTGATTCATCTTCTGTGGATTAATGTGTCCCATTCTCCTATGTCAGGAGATGGAATCCTTCTCAGTAGCTTTTGACAAGAAGCACTGAACTTCATGATCCGTTGTGGAGGCCTTTGATAGATCCAAGACATAAAGGTCCTTATATCTTGAGGCAGACATTAAGACTTGATCCTCCAGGATGACATAGTCCTTTTTCAGGACATAGCACTTCTTGCTATCAAATACTACCTTAAAACCTTTATCACAAATTTGAGAAAAAGAATGCAAGTTATTTTGAAGTTGTTGAACATAGTTTACCTTGTCAAACTTCACTTTCTGATTACCTACTTCCCCTTGAGCTGTGATGTACCCACCTTTGTTTCCAGCAAACGAAACATGACCTACTTTTATCTGTTTGACGTTTGATAAGAGAGCCATGTTCCCTGTCATGTGCCTGGATGCTCCGTTATCTATAATCCATGTGTTGGTTTCAACACTATAGCGAACACCCTGCACATTCAATTTAAAACATTAGTTCATGTTAGGGACCCAAGCCTTCACTAGCTTGGGTTTCCCAGAGGCATCATACATCATAAACTCAACCAATTGATCGTTCGAGGAAAGCTCAGATGTCTTCTTGTTCTCATTATCAGACAATGAGGTTGGTTTTTCCTTCCATAAGGCAGCTTTGTGTAAGGCATGTTTGTGATACACAGACGACTTGCTAATGTGTCGAACTTTAGGTTCACTATCCCTTTTAGGTGGTGTCACTGAGTTCCTCATACAAGAGCTAGGTTTTGGTTCTGGAAGTTCAACTTTCCTCCTCAGTGTCTGATAATAAGGACAGTTAGATGCGACGTGTCCATACTCTCCACAGCTGTAGCATGATCTGCTTTCGACTTTATGATTTAACTGTTTTTGTGGAGATATATGTGAGACACATGTGACCTTACTCTGTTTGGGTTTTGACTCTTCTTTTTTAGATGTTTTGTCTGGTTTAACAAAGTTAATTGCTTTAACAGTTTTTAACATCTTTTCCTTTTCTATTATCTGGACTTTGACAAGATGCAGTGATTGGTTAACATTACAGGTCATTTTAGGTTCAGATTTAGACTTGATTGACCTAGACTTTATATTAACCTTTTCAAATTCCTTTTCTAGATTAACACAAGGCATTTTATCTTTTGCCTTTGAAGTGGCCTCCTTTTGTTTAGTACCAGATTCATTTGATTTACCTGTGGAATCTGGATCACTTACAAGAGGAGTAGACACCACATGATCCTTGATTGGATTATATTGATTGGTTTACATTTGTGTTCATCAAGATCTCATGTGGTGGAGGAACCACTTTATAACCCAATCTTTCCCCGTTGTTTCTCTCTCTCACTAAGTTTTGGACAATATGAGATGAACTTGTCTAACTATGTCGTTTTTGCTTTAAGGAATTAACTTCTACTTCTAAAACTTCCTTTTGTTTTTTAGTGTCCTCTAGGGAGTTAAGATAGTACCTAATGTCATTAGCTTTGTTAAAGGCTACTACTTCAGTTTCCTTAAGTTGTTTGTTCAAAAGGTCTATCTTTTCTTTGTAACTATGCTCATTTTGTTTTTGAACTCTGTTAGCTTCAGTGCACAGTTCCAAGTCCTTTACTAAGTTATCATTATGATTTAATAACCTAGAAAATTTTAATCAATGTTTTCCCTAAATTATTACAATCAGAACAAGCATGATTATTGAAAAGTTGGTCAGTAGTACTTACCTGAGAGGGTTCTGATGAATCAGCCATCAATGAAGAGTCTGGTATTTCTGGTGCTGGTGATTCTGATGTTGTTGCAGTTTTCCCTTCTTCAGGCAAGTAGTTGACAACTGGAGCAGTCTCTTCTGTGTTTGACATCACGAGTTCGACTGCAATATCTCATTCACTAGCAGAATCATCATCTAGATCCTCCACACTAGCAATATTGGATTCTCCCGGTGAGTCAAACCGAAAGCTCCAGTCCTGTCCTTCATCATCATGAGCAATCAAGGCTTTAGGATCCTTTCTTGATGAAGTAAGACTGCTAGTGGGTTTATCCGGATGATTGAAGGAAGTGAAAGGATCCCCATTTCTAGTCTTCTTTGGCTTCACACACTCCCGTTTGAAGTGCCCTTTCTTGCCACAGTTGAAACAAGTCACCTTGGTCTTATCAAAACCAAAGGTAGTGTCCTTAGTTGCAACCAAGTTCTGTCCGGTTATCTTGACAAACTTCTTAGCTCGCCGGACAGCACTCGCAAAGGCCCACATTATGTCCATCCTTTCCAGCTCTGTCTCGTCAACCTGCTCATAGTCCTCATCTGCTAGATGGCAGTTCCCAATTTTACCAGCAATTAGTCCATCATAGGAGTGGACTACCGCAGCTAAGAGATCCATGTGTTATTTAGCTACCTTAATTGTCACATTACCGAAATTCTCAGTCTTTAGTTTTGCTACATTGGCTTCAGGTACAATGTATTGGGTACTAGACGACCCTGACGTTTCTGACCCTGAAGTAGAGGCTTGAGAAGCACCAGACGAGCATGATACAAAAGCCGTCTGAAGAGGTGCTCCAGATGTTTTGGCTTGTGGAGTCATGTTGTACAGGGTTGGGTTCTAATCATAGGAAGACTTTTATGCTCTATACTTCATTCTCAGCTCTTCCTCTCTCAATTTCAGAAAGAAGTCATCGATATCCAACTTCGTTAGCATATCATTCTGTCTGAGGTTGGAGACAAATGAAACCCATTTCTCCGGCAACCCATCTGCAAAGTTAGACACTTTGTCATCCATTGACGTCGTTACTCTATGAGTGTGTATCTCACTCATCAAGTGCTAGAACCTATCGATAACATCATCCAGGCTTTCTTTTCACATCGAGGAGAAGTTGTCAAACTTCTTCTTTAAAGCCTTACCCTTTATGGCCTTCAATGATGCGTTTCCATCATACCTTTTCTCCAATGCATCCCATAGTTTCTTTGCTTGCGTATACTCCGAGATTGATGGAAAACATTCTTCGGAATTGACTGTGTAAGCAAAGCATAGACTTTCTTTTCAACATTGTATTTGACCTTTTGTCCATCAGTCATGCCACCTAGTGTAAGTTTGACACCATCAGCTCCTACTGGCATGTTGTACCCCGTCTCTATAGATTCCCACATATTGGGATCTACTCCATTTAAGTAGATCTCGAAACGTTGCTTCCATTATGGGTATTCATCTAATGTGATTAGCTTTGGGGGTTTATTATGATTCCCCACTTCATTCCCTAATAGCCAAAGTTCCGAATACGTGTGTCTCTCCCTGCTGTGAATGCTGAGTATTGGTCCTCCATTTCTATAAACTTTAACTTTAAACCAAACTGTTGTATTAGTGCGAATGAAGGTGTGCGATTGGGCTATTCAAGCCATTGAACTATGCAGATGGTTCAATCCTGCGACTGAACTAATGCGGATGGCTTAGTCGGGCGAATGAACTAATGCGGTTGAACAATGCGAATAGACTTCTCAGTCGTATGAATGAGTCCAATCGTGCGTATGGGGGATGCGTATAACCTCAGTCGTGCGATTGAGTCAATCGTGCGACTGAACCTGCTGGATTTTGAAAATTTGTAGTTTAAGGTGTTTGGACGCAAAAACATGAATTTCTTGCTAACCCTAATTGTCGTATGCCGGAAAAAAACTAAACTTTACGATCAGGAGACGTCTAAAACCCGATTTGTTAGGATCTTGTATATAATGAAATACAAACTGATTAACGTGTAAACCAAACCTAATAGTGCGGAATCCTATTTGATTGACGATCCAATCAGCGAGAACACACGTAGAAACAATAAGGTATCGAATCTAACGTTAACAATCGATTAGCAATCGATCTGTTGCGTTCTATGAACTTGGAGTACGAGCTTGGAGGCTTCTGGATGGCTAGGGTGCGTTTGGAGTCGAATAGGAATCAACTATCTCGTTTTTCCACGAATTAGGTGGTATTTATAGGTTAGTATTGCTCATTGAGCGATTGAACCATTAGCATGGTTCATTCGTGCGATTGAGCCATGCGTTTGATCCATTCGCATGGCTGAGTGTTCAGTCGTGCGCCTGAGTCAGTCGCATGAAGTTGTTCAGGCGTATGGACTATTTAGGCACATGGACACTTAGTCGCATGGCCATTCGGAAGCATGACCACTGTTGGGGCGCATGTCCAGTCGGACGCATGAGAACTTCACTTCACCAAGTTGAGTGTATTCAATATTATAACATTAGGCATAACACTTCAAACAATCACAAACCTATATAATTACGTCAATATGCGTTAATCAACTCATTAATGAAATATTAAACATTATAAACACAACCAAACATTCTGTATTTCATTAAGTACCCAATAGTTACATAAGTGTAAGACATATTATATTCAGATCAGGATCTAGGTACATATATGTATCAACAAACTCCCCCTTGGACCTAGATCTATCTAATGTCTTACCTTCTGCATCACCTCTTCATACTTTTTGTACTTTTCCTCTCTTGTGACTCCTGCATGTATCTCGAACGCAAAGCAGAGTCTTATGACATTTTGGAATTGGAGTGCTTGTATAATATCTTGCGGGTCATAGAATAGTGGCCACTTGTATAATGTGTAGACATTATTATCAAAAAGTTAGTGAGCCACATTGGGTCAAACACCCTGATGGTATCCATTTGTCCCTCTTTATTTAGAACTATGACGCCTCCCCGGTTCTCCAATCATAGTACCACCATTTAAAGTGTGGAGTGAAGTCCTGTGGCATTTCCCTGAGAGGGATTCTAGACATTGTTCTTGGGGGACTCCACTTCAGCACTATCTTAGGCTTACCAGTGATGGAGCAACTTCAGATCGTCTGATATACCTTGTAGGTTGTTGAGGTTTGAAGTTGACCCACTTGGTGTGGTACTCTTTCTTTAGGGCAACCTCAAACCAGCCTGACATCTTCCTTGGGTCAGCATATAATAACTTCAATTTAGCCAGCTGGTTGAGCTCAAAACCAGATAGAGTCTTTAGATCATGTGGAAATCTAAAGTACTCTATGCCCTTTTCCCTCTTTATTGCATAAGCATTTAGATCCTCGAAATATGCCCACGCAATAATCCTGCCTGACACCTTATGATGTTTCTTCACTCTGTAGAGTTTGGTATAGACATTTTGTTTAGGAGCTACACGTTTGGCTCGGATTTCTTCGAAACAAGAAGCCCATTCTGCCTTTCTGATATCAACATCGTCGTTTGAGGCTTGGGCTTTTCCCTCAATCTTCTCAGACTCCTGCTCCATCTGATCCAATACCTCAAATGTATCACTGACTAGGGATTCACCCAGATTGGGGACCACATTTCCCTCGTTGTCAGCGTACTGAGGATAGTGCTCTGTTGTGATGTCTTCTATCTCTATCTCATCAATTTCATTTAGCTCTTCTTCACTGGTAGACTCAACAGTTAGAGCATCCTTAATGATCTCATCTAGGTTTAGCTTGAACTTTCAGCCAGTTACTCATTTGAAAGATCATGATTTATTTCCCCTTCTTCAGGGGTATAATGCACAGATCTCCTGACGATCCCTTGCAGATCAAGAATCATAGTCAATTGATTCTTGATCTATTGAAGGGGAGCAATATCAAATTCATCCCTTTGAAAGTTTGGATATGCTTATTGTAAACATGTAACACATCAAACATTAGTTAATAATCAAGACAGAAATACATTAATCTTAATATAAACATCAAATACATAAGTTTAATACATGATTCAAGTACAAAAGCTATCAAATACATAATCTTCTAATCATTACTTTTATCTTGAATCGTTGGATCATCACTTGGTGCGGCAGAAGAGGAAGCTCGTTGGTCTTGATTTCTCTTTGATCTTCTTTCTTGACCCTGAGCTGAGGCAGATGCAGGTGCATCTCCTCCTTCATCATCATCATCCTTCTGCATGTCCTCTATCTTTTCTTCCTCATCCCCTTCATCATCATCATCCTCTTCATCTTCATCCTCATCATCATCCTCACCCTTATCACCATTTCCTTCCTTTATCTTCAGAGGCCCATCTTTAGTTGCTTTGAGCTTGAGCATAATAGACTTTTTAGCATCCTCCAACTCCTCAATCTTCTTTGCTGATATGACTCTATGCTCTTGGAGTTGGGAAATCTCTTCGCTCTGAGCAGCCATTTGCTATGCCTGCTACTCAATCAGCTGAGCCTGTTGAGAGATCTGTTGGGACTGTGCAGCTGTGAGATCTGCCAACTGAAGAATCTACGCAGTCTTCTCATCATTGGCTGCTAACAGGTGCATCACCATACAGTTCAGCGCTGATAGTTGTTCCTCTACCCCAATGGGGGGTAGAGGTGATCCATATAGGTGGGTGGGATGTGAAGATGGTCCGGCTTGGTGGCTAGTGGTAGTAGTGGTGGCAGTGGTGAAGATTGGGTTAGGTCTAGATGATAGTGGTGGTGATGTGGTGTGAATGATATGGTGATGGATGGGATATGTAGTGGTGACAGTGGTAGGGGGTTGGGGAATGGTAGTGGTTGCTGTGGAGGTGTCATGGTGGTGGCTGTGGCTGTAGAGGTGGTTATAGTAGTGGCTGAGGTGGATGTAGGTGTGTTTGCGCTTCATTTTCTTCATGCCGTGGGGCTGAGCCATCCTTTTCTTCCTCGATCCCGTCGAGGAGGATGCCCCCCCTAGAACACGCTGGATGGCTCTAGAGCATAGGTCGGGTCAGCGGCAGTCTCTCCCGATCCACTGGGCGTTTACCAACCGCCCGGAGTCCATGTTCTGTGGGAACGACTTTGCTTCCCACAGTCCTAGTCAGTGGCTCCTCATCTGACTCCTCATCATCCTCACCAGGTATAAAATCCTGGTGAAACCCCCGACTCTGCTATATCTCCAGTGGGGGCAAATACTAGAGGTGTACTATCAGTCGTTGTGCCCTTTGGTGGAATGGGCATGGTATCTCCAGCATTCCCGCTGTCATCATCATCAGAGTCATCAGAGGGTAGAGCAATCTGCTCAACATCATAATCACTATCATCGTGACGCCACTTCCTCCGAGCTGGCACCACATAGTCCTCACTGGCCAGATGCCCGAACATTCTCCTGACAGAGGGTTTCACCTGCTTCCCCCTATACACCTTCATCCGGCTAAGGTGGTATTATCCATCACCTCAAGAACTACTGCATCTTCCTTCTCCTTCGGCAGGGAAGGGAGCTTCTGGTCAGTAATCATCTGCATGAATCGGGGGTACATGAAGAAGCCCTCCTTCCCTTCCCCTCAATGTTCTCCACTAAGTAGGAGAAAATCATTCTAGAGAAACTGAAGGGGTTCAGCACCAACGCTACATAGGCGTTCTGGATTTGATCTGACAATTCATCAAATCCTCCCTTCCTGGACGCTATGCACTTCAGCAATACGTGAGCAAGGTACTTGAACTGGGGACACTAGTTGCTCTTGTTGAGCACCCCTGCATGAGTCCCCAGAGTACTTAGCTTGAAGAAAACATCCTTTGACAGTAAGGGGGTGTAGTCTAGTAGGACAGTCAGCATCTTCCCCTAACTGCCGCACAATCCTGAGATCTTCCTCTGTGATCTCAATCGCCTCTCCAAAGATAGTACTCCTGATACAGTGAGACTCAGAAGATCGGTCAACTACTGCACCTTCCCAGAAGGCCTGCTGTATAGAACGATATGGAGTACATGGAGCAGATATAGCATGTGCAATTCTCGATCTCCTTAGAAAGGTGATAATGCTAGAAAAGTCTGAAGCATTTCTAGATGTCAGATCTAGATGAGCACATATGTGTGCTTCGTACTCATTGTCCATCGACTTGCCATCTGTTACACAATGAAAGTAGACATTAGTATCCATTTGCTAAGAATGTCTTGAATCACTTGGACTTGAAAACCTTCTTTTCTGTCATGCGAATGAGGTTGTGCGACTGAGATCAAGTCATGCGCATTAGCAGTGTGACTGAACTCCAGTTGTGCGAATTAACCCATACGTACGACTGAGTGTGCTACTAGACTCGGTGTATGTAAAGTCATGTGTTACACCAGTCGTGCGACTGAACTCATACGCATGGTTCAGTCGTGCGGTTTAGCTAGTCGCACACATCAGTTTGCGACTGAGGTTTATCAACCTGTCCATTCGCATGTTGTTCTGACTGTTCAATTCAAATTCAATTTTTTACCAATTTTGAATTTTAGACTTCATGCTCTGGTCATTAGACTTGCAATCCATTAGTTTAACACCTAACTTCTTTAATTTCATCTTTTTAAGTCTTTAGTTAGGTTATTTGAACACAATTGTCATGGTTTTTCTAAGGGGTCCGATTGTCCAGATTTTGTAGCAATTTGAGTGATACAACAATGGTTCTGCACCGCAAATTACTGTAAAGTCAATAGAAATCGTCAGTACACAACAAAACAATAGTCTTGAAGGTTCAAATGGTGATCAAACGAAATTTGGGCAGAGTAACATTAGTCGTGCGAATTAGGGCAATTTGGGAGTGGTGAGTCTCTGCGACCGATTCACCTCTATTTATACTTAGCCTAAATTCAATCGTATGATGGGCTAATATGCACATTTCATTCGGGCGAATGGGCCTCAGTCGTGCGATTGGTTCAGTTGGCCCCCTTCAGTCGTCCGACTGGAGTACAGTCGTGCGACTTACTCATTCGTTCCCTCTTAAACGTCCGACTGGGTCATTCGTATGGGTCATTCGGTTAATTGGTCCATACTCATGGTCCATTTGTACGGATAGCTCCCATTCGCATGATAAGTCCATACTCATGGTCCATTCGTGCGAAGGGTCATACTTATGAAAATTTTCTGCATTTCTTACCATTTGCCATTCAAACCTTTTTTTTAAATTTGTTACTGGCTGACCTATTCTCCCCTTAAATCTAAAATCATAACCGATTAACATATTTTAGGTTTTTAATAGACAGCTAAATAACATTAATTGAATTTAAAACAGAACAAAAAAATAAAGAAAATACAAAGGAAAATAAATAAAAAAAAGGAAAATAGACTAAGGCTGTATCGGACTACACATGATCATCATCAGGAATAACATCACTTTTCTTTTTAATGCCGTTGACCTCTAACAGATATAGAAAACGTGGTTTGTCAAAAGCTTTTGTATAGAGGTCAGCGCGTTGAAAATCCGTATTTATTTTTACCACATCGATTAAATTTTTTTCAAAACAGTCCCGTATAAAATGATATTTATACCGATGTGTTTGGTGTTAGGATGTTGTACTGGATTTTTAGTTACTGCAATTGTAGCAGAGTTATCAACAAAAATAGGAGTAGTGGAGAAATTTAAACCGTAGTCCCGCATTGCTGTTGAATCCAAATAATTTGTGAACAGCAACTTGCAGCTGCAACGTATTCGGCTTCACAGGTTGACAACACAACCGAGGTCGCTTTTACACTGCAGGTCACTAATCTCCTCCCAAAGAATTGACACCCTGCTGATGTAGACTTGTGTAGTTCATCTTGCAGCCCCCGAAATCCGAGTCATATACGCCGTGAGTTCAAAGTCATCATCATGAGGATACCACAACCCAAGTGTGCGTGTGCCCTTCAGATAACGAAATATCCGCTTGACCCCGATCAGATGGTTAACCTTTGGCTTAGCCTGATATCTAGAACATAGACATGTAGCATATATGATATCAGGCCTAGAGGCAGTAAGGTACATGAGATATCCAATCATTCCTCGGTACATTGTTGCATCTACCAGATCTCTATTTTCGTCAGGTGCTATATCATGGTTTATGGCAAGGGAGTTCCAGTTGCAGAAGCATTCTCCATGTCAAACCGACTGAGAATGTCTCCCACATACTTGGTCTGATGTAGAAAAATCCCTTTGGGTGTCTAATCCACCTGTAACCCGAGAAAGAATTTCATTTCCCCCATGGCACTCATCTCAAACTCCGCCTTCATTACTGCTTCAAATTCTTTGCATAACTCTTCGTTCTTTGAACCGAAGATTATGTCATCGACATAGATCTGTACTAGCAGTAAGTCTCCATCATTTTCTTTGATAAACAGTGTGCAGTCAATGACTCCCCTGCGAAAGCCGTGTTTCACAATGTGAGTCGAGAGTTTCTCATACCAGGCCCTTGGAGCTTGATGAAGCCCGTATAAGGCCTTGTCAAGTTGTAAACTCTATCCCGATGATAAGGATCTTCAAATCCCTCAAGTTGACCGACATAAACTGTCTCTCGAATTTCACCGTGAAGGAATGCACTCTTCACATCTATTGATAGACTTAGATCTTCATATACGATGCATAGGCAAGGAAGATGCGGATGGCTTCCATCCTTGCCACGGGTGCAAACACTTCATTATAATCAATCCCCTCGACTTGTCGAAATCCCTGAACTACCAATCGAGCTTTGTTCCTGATAATGACACCTTGGTCATCTTTTTTGCATTTCAAGACCCATTTGGTGCCAATGACCTTAGCACCTTGGGTCTATCTACCAGTGTCCATACACCTAACTTCTTGAATTGAAGAAGTTCCTCTTGCATAGCACTCACGCATGCCTCATCATTCAGTGCTTCACTAACATATTTGGCTCAGACTGTGAGACAAAAGCACCGATAAGCACCATCGTGTATGCATCCTTTTTCCATTACGAGGCATAATCAGTGAGTACAGCTGATTTCTGGTCTGTACTCCTGATCTGACATCCCCAATGACATTGTCTAGGGGATGATAGACATTTAGATGAGATCCTGGAGTGGTAGGAACAACACCTCGCCAAGCCAAATTATGAACACTTGGTTCTGCATCTGAGGTAGAAGGAGTTTGAGGTTCCGAAGTCGAAGAGGCATCACTGTTAGATGTTTGTGGACTTGTAGGAATTGGAACCTGTCTGTCCTGATTGTTCTAGTCATTCTCTTCAGCTTCATCTTCTGAGGAGGAGTCACTGTCTTCTAGTGCTCCCCCTGAGTGATGAGATGATTCTCCTGTGAGCTCGATGATGTTGAATTGAGATATGATGTATTCAAGATATCATACATCATTTGTGTAGCTAACTTGTCATCAGAAGGAGATATAGGGATGTTGAAGGAATTGAAGAATCCATCATAGTCAAAACATAAGCGGGTCCTTTTCTAGTAGGTGGTATGGTATATCTGAACATCAACATTATACCACACTCTACTAAACCAGTTGAGTTGTTGTAACTCTCTTGTTTGGTATGTTTTATCCTAGAAGATCCCTTCAACAGCCTTCTCACTGAATTTCCCTTCTTGAGTCTTCTTCAAAAGTGTGCACGGCGCGCCAAATGGTTCGACATACTCCAGATTAGGTTTACGTCGTTGTAGTAACTCGTAACAGGTCTTGCCGTGGCGCTTGACTACCAGAACTCGATTTAATGTATAACATGCATTTGCCACTGCCTCGTTCCAGAATTGGATAGGCAGTTTCGAGTCTGCTAGTATTGTCCGTGATGTCTCTATCAAGCTTCTATTCTTCCTCTCAGCAACACCATTCATCTGAGGCATGTAGGGAGAAGTGAACTGGTGCACAATTCCCTTTTCTTTGCAATAAGCCTCTATCCACTGATTCTTGAATTCAGTTCCGTTGTCTGAGCGTACCTGTCTCACCTTCAGCTTGTAGAGAGATTCCAGTGTGGTTACTCATTCCTTGAATGACTAATGTTTCTAACTTGGACTTCAGAAACATTACCCAAGAGAATCTTGAGTAGTCATCAGTAACCACATAACAGTACAAGTCACCAGCAATGCTCTTTGTACTGACTGGACCAACAGATCCATGTGAAGAAGTTCAAGAGGAAGCTCGATAGAATGAACTTTCTTTTCCTTATGAGTCTTCTTCGTCTGTTTGCCTTTCTTGCATGCTACACAGAAATCAGGAAGTTGGAAATTTTTGACGTCAACACCTCTGACTAGATCCTTCTGAATCAAGTTATTCATCTTCGTTGATTTATGTGTCCATTCTCCTATGCCAGGAAATGGAGTCCTTCTCAGTGGCTTTTGATAGGAAGCCCTGAACTTCATGATCCGTTGTAGAAGCCGTTGAGAGATCCAAAACATAAAGGTCTTTATATCTTGAAGCAGTCATCAGAACTTGGTCCTCCAGAATCGCATAGTCTTTCTTTAGGACGTAACACTTCTTGTTGTCAAATATGACTTTAAATCCTTTGTCACATATTTGGGAAACAGAAAGTAAGTTGTTTTGAAGTTGTTGAACGTAGTTCACTTTATCAAACTTAACTTTCTGATTTCAACCTCTCCTTGGCTGTGATGTAACCTCCTTTGTTCCCAGCAAACAAAACATGCCCTCCTTTAATCTGTCTGACATTTGATAAAAGAGTGTTGTTCCCTATCATGTGCCTGGATGCTCGCTATCAATAATCCACGTGTTAGTCTCAGAACTGTAGCGAACACCTGTACAGTCAGTGAAAACATTAGTTCATGTCAGCAACCCAAGCTTTAATTGGCTTGGGTTTCCCTGAGGCATCACATATTACAAACTCAACCCACTGACCCTTTGAGATAAGGATTGATCGGAATTTGGTATGTCCTTATTTTCAGGCACTGAGAAGGTTTTTTCTTTCCATAAACCAGATTTGTGTAAGGCCTGTTTGTGATAAACAGATGACTGGTTGATGGATTGAACTTTGGGTTCATTAGCTCTTTTTGGAGGCGTCACAGAGTTCCTCTTAGAAGAGCTAGATGTTGATGTAGAAAGTTCAACTTTCTTCCTCAGTGTCTGGTAATAAGGACAGTGAGATGCTATGTGACCATACTCTCCACAGTTATAGCAGGATTTGCTTTCAACTTTATGGTTCTTATGTTTTGGTGGAGATGTAGATGTCACACTGTTGACCTTATTCCTTTTGGACTGAGACACTTCTTGGTTAGAGGTATGAATTGGTTTCACAAACTTAATTGTTTTACCTGGTTTTACATGTTTGATCTCTTGTTTACCTGGACTATGACATGATGCACGTGATTGATTAGGTTTTATGGTCCTTTTGGGTTCTGGTTTGACTTTGTTTGACCCTGACTTTAATTTTACCTGTTCAAAATCTTTTTCTAGGTTTACACAAGGCATCTTTCCTATTGCCTTTGAAATGGCCTCCTTCTTTTTAGAGTCAGATTCAAATGAGTGACTTATGGAATTGGATCACTAACCAGAGGAGTGGACACCACGTGATCCTTGATGGGGTTATTATTAATTGGTTTATTTGGTGTTCATCAAGGTCTCAGGTGGTGGTGGAACCACTTTGTATCCCAGTCCCTCCCTATTATTCCTCTCTCTTACTAAGTGTTGGACAATGTGTGATGAGCTTGTCCAACTGTGCAGTTTCTGTTTTAAAGAATTGACTTCTACTTCTAAAACTGCCTTCTATTTCTTAATGTCCTCTAGGGAGTTCAGATAGTACTTAATGTCATTTGCTTGATTAAAAGAAACTACTTCGGTTTCCCTAAGCTGTTTATTCAATAGGTCTATCTTTTCTTTGTAAGTGTGCTCGTTTTGTTTAAAGACTCTATTAGCTTCTATGCACAGTTCCAGGTCCTTTACTAAGCTATTATTATGATCTAATAACCTAGCAAATTTTGAATCGATGCTTTCTAAATTTATTACATCTAAGCAAGCATGATTATTAAACAGTTTGTCAGTGGTACTTACCTGGGATGTAGAAGAAGAATCAGCCATGAGAACAGAGTCTGTTGATTTTAGTTCTGGTGATTCTGATATTGACGTAGAGTTTTCTTCCTCAGGCAGTTGGTTGACAACATTAGCAGTGTCTTCAGAATTTGACATCGCGATCTCTACTACTATATCTCCTTCACTTGTAGAATCGTTATCAATGTCTTCCACACTAGCTATATTGGACTCTCCTGGTGAGACGAACCAGAAGCTCCAGTCCTGTCCCTCATCCTAATTTGTAGTCACGGCTTTGGGGTCCTTGTTTAATGAAGTAGAACTGCTAGATGTGGACTTGTCCTGACGATTGAAGGATGAGAATGGATTCCCATTTCCAGTCTTCTTTGGCTTCACACATTCTCTTTTGAAGTGCCCCTTTTCGCCACAGTTGAACCAGGTCACCTTGCTCTTGTCAAAGCCAAAAGTAGTGTCCTTGGTAGCAACCAAGTTTTCTCCCGTCTTCTTCACGAACTTCTTTGCTCTCCGTACAGCACTTGCTAAGGCCCACATAATATCCATCCTTTACAGTTCAGTCTCATCAACCTGCTCATACTCCTCATCTGCCAGATGGTAGTTTCCAATTTTCCCAGCAACAAGTCCATCATAGGACTGGACCACTGCTGCCAAGAGATCCATGTGCTCTCGAGCTACTTCTACTGTCACATTACCGAGATTCTCAGTCTTCAGTCATGTAGCATTTGCTTCAGATCCAATATATTGGGTACTAGAAGACCCTAACGTTTCTGATCCTGAAGGAGAGACTTGTGAAGGACCAGATGAGCTTGACACAAAGGCAGTCTGAAGAGGTGCTCCAGACGTCTTAACCTGAGGAGTGGCATTGTACAAAGCTGGATTCTGAGTGTACAAGACTTCTGAGCTCGATACTTCATCCTTAGTGCTTCTTCTCGCAGCTTTAGTATGAAATCATTGATGTCCAACTTTGATAGTAGTCCATTTTGTCTCAGATTTGAAACAAAAGAAGCCCAACTTTCTGGCAACCCGTCTGCAAAATTTGACACTTTATCTTCCATGGTAGTTTTGACACCATGTGTGTGCAGCTCGCTTATCAAATGGTAGAATCTGTCAATGACATGTCTAAACTCTCATTTCCCATTGATGAAAATTTGTCAAATTCTTTCTTCAACTCCTTTGCTTAATGGCCTTCAACGAAGCATTCCCGTCATATCTTTTCTCCAATTCATCCCATAACTTCTTGGCTTGCTTATTTTCTGAGAATTGGTGAAAAATATCCTTAGGGATAGACTGTGTAAGTAATGCATATACTCTCTTTTCAGCATTATATTTAACTTCTGTGTATCAGTCATTCCTCCTAAAGTAAGTTTCACCACCCATCGGCTCCCACCGGCATACTGTATCCCGTCTCAATAGATTCCCACATATTTGGATCCACTCCATTGAGGTAGATCTCAAAAGTTGTTTCCAGTGGGGAAACTCATCTAATGTTATAAGCTTCGGGGGTTTATTATGATTCCCCACCTCACTCTCCAGTAGCAGTAAGTTTTGAATCTGTGAGTCCTTCCCGGCTGTAAACGCTAACAATGATCCTCCATCTCTATATTTTAATTCTTTTAAACAATCTATTAACTGGTGCGTATGGAGCGATGCGAATGGGCTACCTGTGCGACTGAACTAAGCGTTTTGTCCAGTCATGCGAGTGAAACTGACGCGTATGAACAATGCAACCGGTAGGCTGAGTCGTACGAATGAATATGTGAGTAAGTTCAATCGTACGTCTAGGAATGCGATTGAAATCCAGTCGTGCGATTGGATCAATCGTGCGACTGAAGCTGCTGTGTTTCGAAAATTTCTAGGTTTAACGTGTTTTGACCATAAAACCCGAATTTTCACCAACCCTAATCGCCTTATGCCGTAGAAACCAAAACTTGATGAACAGGGGACGTCCAAGACAACTTTTGACACAAAAAGATTTCATTTTTAGTGAAATAACACAACCTTTGTATCAAAATTGATTGAATCACACGTAATCACGAGCCTTGGCTCTGATACCACTTGTTAGGATTCTGTATATAAACGAAATAGAAACTGATTAACGTGTAAACCAAACCAAATAGTGCGGAATCCTATTTGATTGGCGATCCAATCAGTGAGAACACACATAGAAACAATAAGGTATCGAATCTAACGTTAACAATCGATTAGCAATCGATCGGTTGTGTTCTATGAACTTGGAGTACAAGCTTGGAGGCTTCTGGACGGCTAGGGTGCGTTTGGAGTCGAATAGGAATCAATCATCTCGTTTTTCCACGAATTAGGTGGTATTTATAGGTTAGTATTGCTCAATTGGGTGACTAAGCCATTAGCATGGTTCATTCGTGCGATTGAGCCATGCGTTTGATCCATTCGCATGGCTGAGTGTTCAGTCGTGCGCCTGAGTCAGTCGCATGAAGTTGTTTAGGCGTATGGACTATTTAGGCGCATGGACACTTAGTCGCATGTCCATTCGGACGCATGACCACTGTTGGGGCGCATGGTCCAATCGGACGCATGAGAACTTCACTTCACCAAGTTTGAATGCATTCAATATTATAACATTATGCATAACACTTCAAACAATCACAAACCTATATAATTACGTCAATATGCGTTAATCAACTCATTAATGAAATATTAAACATTATAAACACACCCAACATTCTGTATTTCATTAATTACCCAATAGTTAAATAAGTGTAAGACATATTACATTCAGATCAGGATCTAGGTACATATATGTATCAACATGATTTGATATAAAAGATTGCGTTTTTTAGTTAAAAACACAATTTTATATCAAAACGATTGAATCCCACGTAAATCTATATCCAAAGCTCTTATACCACTTGTTAAGATCGTGTACCGGACGAATACTAACAGATTTACGCATGTACCGAATCAAATAGGAATCCTATTTGATTGGCGATCCAATTAGTGAGAACACACGTAGAATCAATTAAAGATTGAATCTAAACATTAAGAATGATTAGCAATCGATCTATTGCGATCTATGAAGTTGGAACAGGTTGCTTGTAAAACCCGGTTATTTTTCTAAAAGACAAGAAGTTAAGAATAAAAGAAAGAAAGCTATAAGGTCCAAGTGGAGGGACCAAAAGTGTGCAAAAGGACTAAACTTTGAAAAGTTGGTGTAAAGGTGGGCATGGCCGCCCACCCTCACTTCACATCACCATCTTCTTCGGTTTTAGAGAGAGACAGCATAGAAAACTCTCGGTTGGAGATAAGAAGAAGAAGAGAAGTCGAATTCAAGGTAAGAATTCGTGGTTTTTACATGTTTATGACGGGTTTTATCCCGTTACATGCTGATGTTGCTGTGTTTTGTGTTCATGCTCAGGTGTGCGTGTGTGGTGTTGTTTTTAGGTGCTTGAACTCACTTGCAAGTGGTTAGAAAGGAAGAAGCACCCAAGTTGCATCAGGTGAGTTCTAGACCCTGGTTTTTACTTGTTTTCAAACATCTTTGGGGCTGAAATGTATGTAAAATATTTTCAAATGTTTGTGTATGTATGCCCGTATGTTTTGTGCATGAATGAATGTGATTCTTGAATGCTTATAGGTTATTCATGTTTAGAATAGCCACATTAAACTTAGAACAGATGGATTTGATTATTTGGGTTGAAAACATACTGGAAACATGTTGAACAGAAGGTCCATGCGCCTAGATAAGGCTCATGCGCCTAAAAATGCCATAGTAAGAACTAAGTGTGATCCATGTGCCCAAACAGTAGCCCATGCGCCTAAGATTACCTTAGAAATGGTAAAGTACAGCCCATGCGCCTGAACAGTGTTGGACCAAAAGAACCAATGAGCCGGATCAGAAAAACCTTTAAGTCCCACAGACGTCACAACAACTACTGAAGACCACAACAGCTGAAGACAACAGCTGATTACAAAGTCTGAAGACAAGTGCTGAAGACAAAGTCTGAAGACAAGTGCTGAAGACAAAGTCTGAAGACAAGTGCTGAAGACAAAGTTTGAAGACAAGTGCTGAAGACAAAGTCTGAAGACAAGTGCTGAAGACAAAGTCTGAAGACACAAGTGCTGAAGACAAAGTCTGAAGACACAAGTGCTGAAGAAAAAGTCTGAAGACACAAGTGCTGAAGACCAAAGTATCAGACGTTGTCACAACAGCTGAAGAGGTCTTCTTCAGTAGTTGTGACGGTTTACCTTCAGTAGTTTTATGTTTTATATGTTCAGTAGTTTGACACAACAGCTGAAGAATACTTCTTCAGTTGTTGTGCTCATCAGTAGTTTTATATTTTTCAGTAGTTTGTAAAACGACTGAAGAGCCTGTTCTTCAGTCGTTGTAGTTTCAGTAGTTTCTTATCAGTAGTTTCATATTTTGTACTTAACACTCTGATATGTTCTCAGTAGTTGTGAACATTTCAGTAGCTTGTTAAGACTTAGTTATTTTTGTACTAGATCTGCCAGTTGTCACTTTCCCGTGATAACAGCAGCGATTACACTCTATATAAGGAGTGTCAACCTATTGTAATAGTAGAATGATTTGATCAGAAATATTCGATATCATAGAAACATTCCTTGTTACAGAAATATATTCTCTCGTTATAACCATATTTGTTCTTAATGCATACGAGTATCAAATTCTTGCTACAATTTGTCTAATTCTTGCTCTTATTCCGCTGCGTTACGCTCTATTACATCAAACTTGTGATCACTGATCCTGACAAACAGTGGCCCATGCACCTAGAAATGTTAGCCGGACGACTAAGTGTAGGGCCATGCGCCCTAATAGTGCCCATGCGCCCAAGTGGCCCATGCCCCTAAGTATCCATGCGCCTGAATTACTCATGCGTCTAAGCATTCATACGCACAAATAGTGCCCATGCGCCTGAATAGCTCATGCACCTAAAGTGGAAATGCGTAAGTATTGGCTGATGCGCCTACTTAGTAATGAAACGCTCGAACAAGGCTCATGCACCCAAATAGTTCCCATGCGCTTAAGACTTAGAAATTTTTACAGAATTTTAAGGGAGTTTGTGCCTTAGGGTTTTGACCGAGGTTGACTAAGGTCTTATTGATGATGATGTTTCATGCATGATATGATTGATTATGATTGTTTCTTATTATTGTTATTGCTTTTATTATTATTACTTATAGTATGTTACTTTACGTGGTATGTTATTATCGTACCGTAAAGTAAATCGTAATAATAAAGTGAAAGAGCAATAAAGAAAAGAAGAGGAACGTTAATGAAAATGTTAACAAGTCTTGCAAGCTTACAGGAGGTACACGACCATGTTGTCGTTAGCTCAACTGTGCTGCGGGTGGGTTAGCTACCCTATTATGCACACAGGGTCAAACAATTGAGATTGGCAGGACCTTTGTAGCGTACCCTAGGTGATTGGGTTGGGCTTATACATAGTACATAGAACCCTTTCGAGGGATACAGTTGACCATTTTGAGGGATACAGTTGACCTTTTCGAGGGATACAGTTGACCTTTTCGAGGGATACAGTTGACCCTTTCCGGGGATATAGTTGACCCTTTCGAGGGATATAGATGGCCCATCACCCGTTTTCCATCGCGCATATAGTTGGGGAATTTCTCACTGGTCCATACAGAAAGTGAAACATAAAGATAAAAGTTTATAGAACAGACAAGGCCTACAGTAAAGAGAACGAACAGTACTTGTTCATATAGTTGATGTGTGCTCACATGTACAGTACAGAGTTGTATTTTACAGAAAAGAGTATTTTCTTATACAACATATAGAAAGTATTTTATTACTTTTAAAACTAGAGCTCACTCAACAAGGCTGACTTTTATACATTTTCAGTTGGCAGGTAATTATTGCTGAGGATGGCACGAGGGTGAAGCTACTCGGTATGGAAAGTCTAACATCCATTCATACTCTGTGATGCTGTTGTTTTGTAATGCATATAAGCAATTCTTTTGTAATCAGTTAAGCGATGATGTATTGCTCAACAACAGTGGTTTAAATGAAATGAATGGCTTTTGATAAATTATTTCCGTTGCTTAAGCTCGTTTATTTATAATGTTTAATGTTTTAATTGCTATGAATGACCAACTGTGAGGTTTCCGGGATCGGGGCCTTACAAGTTGGTATCAGAGCCAAAGTTTAAGAGAATTGGGTTAAATAAACTTTTAAAACCCTAAACTTAAACTGAAAATGGGACAAATGGAGGGATGTCAGCCCGAGTAGCTACGTGCCATCAGGTATGTCTTTTCCTAATGATTAACCGGTATTATGTGCGCATGCTATTTGATTATGTGCTCTTAGTAGATTTAGATACTGATTAAGTCAGGATAGGAGATGCTTGGGGTATGAAGAGTAAAGTAAGTGGCTAATCACAACTGGCCACTGTAATTAGGGACTTACTATACTTGACATAAACTGAGTATTACCTTGAATGACCGTTTTAGTGTTTAAATCTTATAGAGGATGGTTGGCGGTAGATCTTCAAAGGCCTCTCGTGGTGGAGGTCACCGTGCTGCTCTGCGACCCGAGGGAGACCCAGAGTCGAGAAAGTGGTTCATGAAGAACTAGAAACTCCTCAACCGGAGGCCGGAGATGAAAGTGCTAACCTGAGGGCCTCAGTAAAGGAGGCTGTAGTGGAAGAGGTTCACCGGGTCATGCAGACGATTCTACCGTCTATGGTGACGAAGTGATCAAGGTCGTAAGGGATGGGGAAAGAAAGGAAAGAAACCGGTCCTCGGGAGGACTGGATCAACCAGAGCCGGAAACGGTTCTCTCTGATGATGAGGATGAGGAAGAAGAGCCTGCACCGGAGGCGACCTGAGGCTGCAACTACGGGGTGTTTATGAGATGCAAGCCCCCTACTTTTGATGGAAACGGCACGGCGGCAGCTGCTCACCGGTGGGTACGGGAGATGGAGGTTGTCCTCGATATCAGTGAGTGCCGTGAGGATCAGAAGGTGAAATTTGCTACCCACTCCTTTGTGGACTCGGCTTTGTGTTGGTGGGACAACATTGTCCAAGCCGAGGGTAGCAGGGCCATTGGAAAAATGAGATGGCCTGAACTGAAGAAGCTAGTGATCGAGGAATTTTGTCCTAACAGAGAGATGGACAAGGTAGAAAGAGATTTCCTGCAACTGGAGGCGGGAACGATGACACACCAGCAGTACACTACCAAATTCAATGAAATGGCACGATTGGTGCCTGATCAAGTGAGACCATTGTCACGAAAGATTAAAAGATACATCCAGGGGCTACCGGCGGATATCCGTAGGCATATGATTGCCGCCCGGCCGAGCACTTTGAGGTCGGCAGTTGACTGGTGGTGGCTGAGGTGGATAAGAAGGATGGTGGTAGTCGGAACTGGAATGGGAAATGGTTTGGATGTGGTAGAACTGCTCCAAACAAGAAGGTGGCAAAGGTGGGTGATCAACGTGTAGTCACATCTGGATCAGGGCTGAGGAGGTGTGACAAATGCGGAAGGGAGCATACTAGTGAGTGCAGGATGGGAATGAATGTATGCTCAGGTGTGGTCAGCTGGCCATATCGCTAGAGACTGTAAGAAGCCGAGGGCAGAGAGCTCTGGGGCAGAGAAGAAGAAACGGAGGAAGGAGGGCGGAGGGCAGGTGCTAGAGCTTATACCATGACCTGGGAGGAAGCCAGAGCTGATCCCGATTTTGTGTCAGGTATGTTTCTGGTAAACCAAACGTGCCTCTATATTGTTGATTCCAGTGCTAGTAGGAGTTTTATTTCTAGTACTTTCTGTGCTAAGTTGCATGTTTTAGCAGAAAGGTCAGTGCACCAGTCGACGTAGAAACTGCTATTGGTAAGTCCACTAGAATTACTGATGTGATAGAGGACTGTGCCATAGAACTAGAAGGTCATAGCTTTGCTGCTAGGTTACACGTGATACCCCTAGGTGGATTTGATGTAGTACTAGGGATGGACTGGTTAGCAACCTATGAAGCAAACATCGTATGTCGCAAGAGATGATTCGATTAATTGCGTCCGATGGGGTTTGGTTCGATTTATGGAGATCGCGTTGTGTTGGACCAAAAGAACCAATGAGCCAAGATCAGAAAACCTCTAAGTCCCACATGGTATCACAACAACTACTGAAAGCTTCATCAGCAGTTTCACAAGTGCTGAAGACTTCAACAGCTGAAGATCAAGTGCTGAAGACTTCAACAGATGAAGAACTAAAGTGCTGAAGTACAACAGCTGAAGAACACAAGTACTGAAGCTGAACAGCTGAAGAACACAAGTACTGAAGCTGAACAGCTGAAGAACACAAGTGCTGAAGCTGAAAGACCAAAGTACTGAAGTACAACAGCTGAAGAGTTTACAAGTGCTGAAGATCAACAACTGATGTACAAAGTCTGAAGACAAAGACTGAAGACATCAGCTGATGATATCTACTGAAGTCATCAGCTGATGAAACATCTGAAGTTCAAGTCTGAAGACAAACTACTGAAGTTTCAGTAGTTTGTCACAACAGCTGAAGAGTACTTCTTCAGTAGTTGTGATATCAGTAGTTTTATATTTTTAGTTTCAGTAGTTTTGTAAAACGACTGAAGAGCTTGTTCTTCAGTCGTTGTAGTTTCAGTAGTTTTATGTTTTTCAGTAGTTATAACAACTGATAACACTTAGCATTTTGTAAGGAGATGTCAGCTGTTTTGACATCTTCAGTAGTTGTGTTTCAGTTGTAATAAATCTGTTAGTTGTCACTATCAAGTGACATCAGCAGACGTCACATCTCTTATATAAGAGGTGTCGACCTAATTGTAAGTGTGACATCTGTTACCACGAAAGCGAATATTGAATGAAATATATTTGCAGAATTCTCTCTCTATAACCGTCTTTGTTCTTCATTGAATATCGTTTCGTTCTTGTGAATTGGTTAATTCATTGATCGATTCCGCTGCTACACTCTTTAATCAATCAAACATAGATCACTGATCCTAACAAGTGGTATCAGAGCATGGTTAATCATTGATCGATCTAACAATTGATCATTGAAACTGCTAATTGATATCTGTGTTTGATTGAATTAGCGTATTCGCAAGAACTGGTTATAGATTATTGAATTTCTGTCGCTTTCGTTCATTTATTTTGAGATCTTCTGCTTCAATTGGTTGTTGTGTGTTTTGTTCTAAAATTGGTTTAGCTTAATCGAATTTGATTGAATCTGAGATGACGACTCCTTCTAATGATCCTCACAATACCGGTTCCTCAACCAAGCCTCCGATGCTGGTTAGGACCGAGTATAACATATGGCAACGAAGAATGCTTCATCACCTGTCTGTTAACAGTTCAGGTTGTTGGACATCTGTGGTACATGGACCACATAAGCCTATGGTGAACAATCCGGAAACCAATCAAATGGTCCGAAGAAGAAGGAACAATACTCTGATGAAGATCGGAAACTTTTGAGATTGATGTTAAAGCCCATGGAATTCTGGCCATGGCACTGCCTAATGAAATCTATTCTGGGCTTATGCATCATGAAACTGCTCATGATCTCTGGAATGCCCTGAAGGAACAATTCGGTGGCACAGATGAGGTCTTAGCAAACAATAGAGAAATCCTTGCCCAACAATATGAGACATTCTCTCATAGAAAGGGTGAGATACTGACTCAACAGTTTGATCGTTTTCCTGCTTGATATCTGAGCTGAAAATGGTGAAGCAGGAATACACCAATAGCCAGATGAACAACAGATTCCTCAGATCACTGCCTGAGAGATGGGACACATACACTATTGTCCTACGCTCCAGTGCAAATCTGAATAGCTATCTCTCACCCAACTTCATGGGAAACTGCTTACATTTGAAAGAGAGATAGAGCAGAAAAGGAAACTGTCATCTTCAGGAAAGCTCACTGATGACTTTGTACCAGGCAATACTGCCTTGGTTGGTCATGAGTCAGAATATGCTTCATCTGAAATCAATTATGATGAGCATATAGATTTCTCTTCAAACAGTTCTGATCATGCATTTGTTGGTATTGAGAGTCATTCTGGCAGTAATAGTGACAATTTATGCTTCATTATGGATGATCTGAAAGGAATTGCTGATGATGATCTAGAAGAGATGGATATTCTGAGCCAAATGGCATTGATTAATATCAGATCTTAGAAGTTCTATAAGAGAACTGGCAGGAAATTTCCTGGACTCTCTGGCAAAACCAAAGTTGGTTTTGACAAGAGTAAGTTGAGGTGTCACAAATGCCAAAGGCTAGGACACTTTGCAAGAGAGTGTAGATCAACTGGATCTAACTCTTCTGCACCCTTTGTGACTTTTCCTAGTACTAGTCCACAAAACAGAGGGCAACATCCTGCTAGTTCTAGTCATCATTCACATCCTAGATCTCCTGCATACTTTGTTCCCCAGGGTCAAATGTCATATCTTATCCTGCTATTATATGCCTCAACCAAATCCTGTTCAAGCTCCAATTGCACAACAACCACAAGCATTGCCTGAACCACAACCTTCCCAATTCATCAACAAACTCAACCTCAACAACACAGCTTCTTCACCCCAGGTGTTGTTGACTGGAGCAGTTTACCAGATGACTTGTTTGGTCATGAACAACTGTTCTCAGGTGCTGGTCAACATGGTGGTGAAAGTCCCTTTGGAAATCTAGCTCTTATGGCTTTGGATTCTATGATACTTCATCCAAATGCCTCTGCATCAAAGGTATCACAGGTATCCTCTGAGGCAAAAGCCAAATTATGTTCTGAACCATGCATAGCAGCATTTGCATCTATTAAGAAGCAAATGTCGCTTAATCAACAAGAACATTGAGCTAGAACAAATAATTTCCAAAAACAAAGCTGAATTTGAGTTTGTGCTTAATGATAAAAATGATGAGATTTACAAACTGAAATGCCAAATAACTGATGATAAGGCTAGGGAAGAGATACTTCTAGAGAAGTATAAAGATCTCAAAGAAACCCTTGCAATTACCCAGGTAGAGTGTGATAGATGGGTACAATCATGCAAAGGTTTTGAAATGCTTCTTAGTAAGCAATCTGCTTCCAATGTGAAGTTTGGCATTGGTTACAATCACACTGCTCACCTACAGATTTTACTCCAAGAGCAGAGGTAGAATCTGATGGTGAGAGTAATAACCAATCCATCTTATCATGTGATCTACTTTCTGATACAGCACAATCAGAAGTAGAAGTCAGCATCAAGCCCTCTCAGAACCTATCAGCTGATGTTGATGGTTCAAATGCTGACACTCACATGATCAATGAGTTGATCAACTCAGGAGTTAATTCTGAAAGTCCTGAAAGGACTAGAGAGCAGGATTTAACACCTGAAGTTCAAACTCCAACTACTGCCAGTACTGAAGAGAAGAAAACTGTCAGTAGAAAGAGTTTGAAGACTACTAAAGAGGCAGTCAAGAAAGCAAACAATGCTTCCAAAGCACTGAAGAACAAGTCTTCAGTTGCTTCACCCTCTTTAGTTGATGATCAACCTAAGATGAAGAAGAAACCATGTGAAGTATGTGGTTTGTTCAATCATCTTACAGATGATTGCTGGTACAAAAGAGGTTCCAAACTCAAACAAAAAGAAGAAATTAAAGAGAAAATGGTAAAAATGAAAACTGAGTTTGAGACCACATTTGTATCAGCAACATCAAATCCTGTAACCCTTAAGTCCTCAAAGAAATCCAAAAAGGAAGGGGTAAACAGGTGACAGCTGAGAGTGCTCAGAAGAAGAAGGTGCAACATAGGAACTTATCAAACTCCACTGGCAATGTGTCTGATGAGCTGAAAGCTTTATCACAAAATCAGACACAGCTGGTTATGATGGTTCAACATCTATTGGGTAGAGTTAACCAATTAGATGCTCCTATGTTGAAACCACAGAAAAGGAGATCCAAGCCAAAGGATTCCTCTTCTTCACCATCTTCTTCCTCTCAAGCTTGTTTCTAATAAACCTGTTAGTTACCATCTGTTGATGAGACCAGGCCCAAAACCAAAAAGGTTTGGGTCTCTAAACTAACTGATTGTTATTATTGCAGGGTTCTCCAACATGCCAAAGTAGCATTGGTATGTAGACAGTGGGGGATCTATGCACATGACTGGGAACAGTTCTCTTCTTCATGACTACTCTCAAGGAAAGAAGGGATTTGTTTCTTTTGGCAATGATGCTAGGGGTTACATCATTGGAAAAGGCTTTGTCTCCAATGGAGAAATCAAGTTTGATGATGTTAATCATGTGGAAAATCTCAAGTAATCTCTTGAGTGTCAGTCAAATGTGTGATAAAGGTCATGTTGCTCTTTTCACCAGTCAGAACTGTAGGATTCTGTCATCCAAAGTTCTGCATTTGATTGATAAGGTGTTGGATGATCACTCTCCTGAGAGCCAACAGGACATGAAGAGTGTATGCCTTAGATCTTTCCAAGAAAATAGATCTCAGAGGCAATCCTTGCCTATTTCCAAAGCCTCTTCTCAAGAATCTAAACTGTGGCGCCGAAGGCTGGGTCATGTAATTTCAAAAACATGAATCAGCTTATCCACAATAGTTTAGTCAGAGGCTTACTATAAAGGAGTTCCACTGTGATGAAACCTGCACTGCTTGTTTAAAAGGAAAACAGCACAAAGTCTCATTCCCTCCTATTGAAGAGCCTAAGTCCACTGCCTGCTTGCAATTACTGCATATGGATCTATTGGTCCTGTGAGAGTAATGAGCATGGCAAAGAAGAAATACTGTCTGGTAATTGTGGATGATTACTCCAGATTTGTATGGACTTTCTTTCTACATTAAAGGATGAGGTTGCTCAGAAGTTATTCACTTTGTGTTGTATATTGAGAAGCAGTATCCCTTCCAGTCAAGTGTATTAGGAGTGACAATGGAACTGAATTCAGAAACCATACACTTGATGACTTCTATCTCTCAAAGGGAATCAAAAGGCAGTTTAGCATCCCAAGGACTCCAGAACAAAATGGAGTAGTGGAGAGAAAGAACAGGACCCTAATTGAAGCTGCAAGGTCCATGCTGGCTGACTCTGGTTTGCCACTGACCTTTTGGGCTGAAGCTGTCAACACAGCTTGCTATGTGCAGAATAGAGTTTTAGTAAATCAGAGGTTGATGAAGACTCCATATGAAGTTCTCCATCACTTGGCTCCTCTAATTTCATTTTTCAAAGCATTTGGGTGTCCCTGTTTTATTCTCAACACAAAGGATCAACTCATAAGTTTGATCCTAAGGTGGATGCAGGGTATTTTGTTGGTTATTCATCTACTTGCAAGGCATACAGAGTCTTCAACTGCCGAACAAAGATAGTTGAAGAGACTTTGCATGTGAAGTTTAATGAATCTCGTTGGACAAGATTCCACAAAACCCTGTGGAGTTGTTTGATTTGGACATACTGCAATATGTTCTCTATCAACCTCCAGCTGTTGCAGATCCTGTGGATAAATCATCTTCTGCAGCATGTCCTCCACCTGGTGGTATTGAGATGATGATGATAATATCAATACTCACCTATTCAAGTTTAGTGACCAACTGCCTGTGTCTGCTAAATTTGATGTTCCTGTAGCTTCAGCAGTTCCATCCACAACAAATGCTGATAAGATCTTTGTTTCCTCTACATCTTTTGAGTTACCATCTAATTCTTGGTGTCAAGAGTCTACATCAACATCTACTGCTACTGAAGGTTCTACAAACACTTGCACAGATCTCATTGTTTATCAAGAATGAAGAATCACCCCATGTCTCAGATTATTGGTGATATCAATGCTGGTGTTTCAACCAGAAGTCAATTGTCTAACTTCTGCTTCTATGCTCTCTTCATCAGTCAGCTAGAGCCAAAGAACTACCATGTGCTTTGAGAGACAATGGATGGGTTGAAGCTATGCAGCTTGAGCTACTTCAGTTCAAGAAACAGCAAGTGTGGGAACTTGTTCCTCTTCCCCCAGGTAAGTGTGCAATAGGCACTAAATGGGTATTTAGGAACAAAACTGATGAAAATGGGCTTATTGTTAAGAACAAGGCTAGACTGGTTGTACAGGGGTTTTCACAAGAAGAAGGTATTGACTATGATGAAACCTTTGCCCCTGTAGCCAGACTAGAGGCAATCAGATTGTTCTTAGCCTATGCTGCATTCCACAATCTTAAATTTTTTCAAATGGATGTCAAAAGTGCCTTTTTATATGGTAAAATAAAGGAAGAAGTTTATGTGTGTCAACCACCAGGCTTTGAGGATAATAAACATCCTGAATAGGTGTATAAACTTGATAAGGCTCTTTATGGGTTGAAACAAGCTCCTAGAGCCTGGTATGGGACACTCTCTACTTTTCTTCTTAAGAATAATTTCACTAGAGGCTCCATTGATAAAACTTTGTTTATTAAGAAGGTGGATCAGCATAAGCTACTTGTTCAGATTTATGTTGATGATATTATTTTTGCATCCTCTGATCCCTAGTTGTGTGATGATTTTACAACATTAATGAAAAAGAGGTTTGAAATGAGTGCAATGGGAGAATTACAGTTCTTTCTAGGCTTGCAAATCAAACAAAAGGCTGATGGAACTTTTATTCATCAGTCAAAATATACAAAAGATCTTTTGAATAAGTTTGATTACAAAACTGTAAGCCCTGTTCTACTCCCATGTGCAACACCACACAACTGGATGCTGATCAGAAAGGTAAAGATGTTGATGAAACATTTTACAGATGTATGATTGGGTCCTTGATGTATTTAACAGCTTCTAGACCAGATATTATGTTTGCTGCATGTGTTTGTGCTAGATTTCAGGCTGCTCCTAAAGAGTCTCATTTGATTGCAGTCAAGAGAATCTTTAGATATTTGCAAGGTACACAATCTCTGGGTTTATGGTATTCCACTGGACACTCTTGCAAATTAGTTGCTTTTTCAGATAGTGACTATGCAGGGTGCAAGTTAACTAGAAAGTCAACTTCTGGTGGTTGTCAATTCCTAGGCAACTGTTGATTTCTTGGCAGAGTAAGAAACAAACATCTGTTGCTACATCAACTGCTGAGGCCGAGTACATTGCTGCTGCAAGTTGTACTCTCAGGTACTCTGGCTTCAGAACCAACTTCTGGATTATGGCATTATAGAGACTAAGACTCCATTATTAATGGATAGTGCTTCAGCTCTGTGTATTGTCAAAAATCCAGTCCAGCACTCTAGGACCAAACATATAAAGATCAGACATCATTTATTCGGGATTGCTTTGAAAAAGGTCTGATTGATCCTAAGTTTGTGCCTAGTGCTGATGAGCTTGCAGATATTTTTACTAAGCCTTTGGATAGTTCTACTTTCCAAAACCTTGTGTTAAGGCTTGGTATGCTGCAGCTAGAATAAGTGACAACTACTGATGATTTCAATAGTAATTACTGGTGATCATTGGTACCCATGTCACATATAAGTATTGATGAGTCCTTTCACCTTCAGTAGTTTTTATAACTACTGATGGCTAAATGCCTCACAAGTACTGAAGTACTTTATCTGTTCCAAACTACTGATGTAGTTACAACTACTGATGTAGTTACAACTGAAATCAGTACAAACAGATAAGTACTGACGTCCTATGAAACACCTGAAAAGCAGATGCAAAGTCTGATGAGTAAGTGTTGAGGACAGTATGAAACAGCTGAAAGGCTATGAATTGGTGAAAACTACTGAAGAGAACTTCTCTTCAGTTGTTTCAACAACTGCTGTTTCATTCTAAACAACTGAAGCAAAACCATGTCTTCAGTAGTTTTCTAACTCAGTCAATTCTGGTCAAATGCTTCTGTTCATACCGATGAGTCTACGGTCAGATCTCTGTTCGGTCCCTTATCAACCAGAAACCAGTGGTCGTTACTGCCAACATTATTCATCGGGCATTACATCTACACGATTCCACCGCTGTGACTGCATACCCAAAGGGCATAACGATATGTCCTTTATCATCATGGGTATGAAGGTGATCTTCGAGCTACAACCGTTCTAAAGAAACATTTCCATGACGCTGAGAAACTTATTTTTCACATGGTAAATGTCTGCTTAGCCTCCAAGACATCTTTTGGGATCAAATGTCATCCCACTGGCAACAGGTATTGTATTCTATTCTAGAACACCAACCGTTAAATTTTTCTGAAATTGTGTTCCTAGAAATAAAGAACTTGGCTCAGAAACCTGTGGCAAACCGATGGCCATTATATCCCAGGTTTCTAATGGCCATTATTTTGGATGAACTAAAATCTGATGGCCTTGTTGGCCTTGGAGTCCCTGCACCAGCTGTTTTGGCTGAGGTATACTCGGGGCACAACTCCGACCTTACACTTAAAGAAGCTGCCGAATGCTAAAGCCCAAGCACAGGGAACCCACAGCTTCCTCCATCAGAACCAAAGTCCCCACCAAACCCACCAAAAAGAAACCCAAAACGGCTACTCAGGGAAATGAGTCCCCTGAGGATGCCCCTGCAACACAAACGCAGGATATATCCACTGGTTATAACCCCCTAGGGGATATCAGGACTCTTCCAGCCATAGCCGCTCAGGATTCCTCTCAACAGGAGCCTGCAGCAACCACAAAAGGGGTACCCACACATCTGGGATCTTCCTCACTTAAGGGGATTACCATTGAAGAGCACCTTCCTCCCCAGGTGCACACTGCTTCTATCCCTTCACCCCATGCAACCGCCCCCCAAAGTCCAACCATAATTATTGCCAACATGCTGACTCAGTTGCATGCATCTCCTCCCCAACAACCACCAACAAAGGGGAGAACCACAGACATTGAGGAAGAGGATCAACATGTTTCTAACAACCCACAGCACAGGGGTTTACAAATTCTATCTCCTGGTGTAGATAGGGAGATTAGAATATCTATTGAGGCTGCCACCTCTTCTGCATCAGCACTGATCAGAATGAGGCTGGTAACATTGCTAAGACCTCACTAGAGGCAACAGCTGATGATGGACGTAGTCTGAGGCTGGAAGTCCCCAGTACCAAGACAAAGGGGCACATGCTACAACTGGTCCACACCCAGTGCATGTACATCCTGCTCCACACAGGAGGTCAGGTGATTCAGCTTCTGCTGATGATGACCTGGGCTTTTTCTACGATGTTCTTGCCCAGAACACAATCCTTGAGGAGGAAGTCAGTAGGCTGCAAAACCTACTTGACCAACTCTCGCAAGGAGAAAGACCATCTGCCTCCACCAACCCACAGATGGCACCTTCCGTTGAAGGTTCCCCAAACACTGAGCCACTCCCAACAACTCAGCCACCTGTCTCTGCTTCTGGCACTATTTCTCAGGAACAGAACCCTCTGACAGGATCAGCGATCACAAGTTTGATGTATTAGAGTTCAAAGCAGCGGAATAAGAACAGGAATTAGACAAATTGTAGCAAGAGATCGATACTTGTATGCATTAAGAGCACATACGATTATAGTGAGAGAATATATTTCTGATTCATGGAATGTTTATAGATATGGAATAATTCTAATCAAATCATTCAATTATTACAATAGGTTGACACTCCTTATATAGAGTGCAATCGCTGCTGTTATCACGGGAAAGTGACAACTGGCAGATCTAATACAAAAATAACTAACTCTTAACAAACTACTGAAATGTTCACAACTACTGAGAACATATCAGAGTGTTAAGTACAGAATATAAAACTACTGATTAGAAACTACTGAAGCTACAACGACTGAAGAACAAGCTCTTCAGTCGTTTTACAAAACTACTGAAACTAGAAATATAAAACTACTGATATCACAACTACTGAAGAAGTACTCTTCAGCAGTTGTGACAAACTACTGAGGCTTCAGTACTTGATCTTCAGACTTTGACCTTCAGATGTTTCATCAGCTGATGACTTCAGTAGATATCATCAGCTGATGTCTTCAGTCTTTGTCTTCAGACTTTGTACATCAGTTGTTGATCTTCAGCACTTGTAAACTCTTCAGCTGTTGTACTTCAGTTTTGGTCTTTCAGCTTCAGCACTTGTGTCTTCAGCTGTTCAACTTCAGTACTTGCGTTCTTCAGCTGTTTAGCTTCAGTACTTGTGTTCTTCAGCTGTTGTACTTCAGCACTTTAGTTCTTCAGCTGTTGAAGTCTTCAGCACTTGATCTTCAGCTGTTGAAGTCTTCAGCACTTGTCAAACTACTGATGAAGCTTTCAGCAGTTGTTGTGATACCATGTGGGACTTAGAGGTTTTCTGATCTTGGCTCATTGGTTCTTTTGGTCCAACAAACTCCCCCTGAACCAATGCAGCCAAAACCTCTAAATTATTTATTATCCCACTTATTGTTGGCAAAATGTTGGTCTTTTTCCTTCTTGATCAGTAGAGAAGATGACCCATTTAAGCTCCAGCCTGGGAAGAAATCTCAGATATTTGTTTGGCAGGGTATGAATGGGAACTCTGTTTTGGGGAACTGGACACAGAGTTGTATCCCATTCATGAGATTTACTTCCCCATAATGAGTCTGTACGACTCTCTTGTGTAGGCCTCAAGGAAGGTGATTTGTTCCTCCATGGTTAGCTCTTCAGCACCTCCTTCAACAATGATTCAGGCCCATAATACTCAGACAGGTATTTGGCCTGTTTCCATTCTTTAGCTCCACAGTGTTGTTATATTCTGTAAGCAAACTCATCCGGGTGATTACCCTCTAGGAACAACTGGAGCTCATTTTTCCTGACTTCCTCAAGCCTCTTGTAAACTAACCCCTTCTTCACTATTTGTGTTTTCCAGCATCTTCTGAGGGGTTAGATTAGCTTTGTAGGCTTTCTTGAAGTCCTCTAGGATTTCCCAGGGTGAAACTACAAAGACCAGAGAGATCACTTCATCTACGATCTTTTTCACCTGGCCAATGTATCTCTGAGGTATGTTTTTTTATGAATTCTGTGAGAGACCTGGGTCAGGCCAAATCCTCACTCTTTCCTTTTGATAGAAAGGTATGCCTGAGAGTGTAAAGTCTGAGGGCTTGCTTCTTCATATTGATGATAGAAGGGTGGCTGCATAAGCTTTGTCAACTCTCTTCAGCAATTCATCATCATGCTGTTTATGAGCTCTTTTCTTCTAGCCACTTTAACATTTGTCTTGGACTTCAAGAGAATTGCTGAGGAGTGACTTGTGGCCTTAGGCAAACTGATCACAGCTGAAGAGTGGCAGCCTATCTTCACATCTTCTCACATCTTCTAGCCTCAATACCCTTCTCTTCTTCTTCAAGGTATATCATCGGCTATGGGTTTTGAGGGTAAGGGAGTTGTTGGTGGGTTGTGATTTGGGTGGTTTGGTGTGGGAATGTTGAAGGCTGTTCTAGCCTTTGAGGTGAGTGTGGTTTTGGTTGCTGGCTAGCTCAGTCCTGCTCCCAGCACCCGCTTCATTCAAAGCTTCAATAAAATGTTGTTAGGATCTCAGCCCTGGTTTAATCGATTGAACAGATTAGCAGCGCGGAATAGCTCAGAATTAGACAAATTCAACAAGAACAAATGATATAAAACGATAAAAGAATTTTGTTATAGAGAGAAATATACACAAAAGGAATATTGCATTAGGATTGTCGGCCTCAAAGGCACGATTACAGGTGAGTCATCTTTCCTTATAAAGAAAAGAATGACGTAGGCTGATGTCACTTGAAAGTGACATGTAACCGTTTTATAACTACTGATGTTTAACAACTACTGAAGATGTCAACAACTGACATCTTCTTACAAATGTTCGTAAGTGTTAAACATCTCATTTACAACAACTGAAAAACATAAAACTACTGATATCACAACTACTGAAGAAGTACTCTTCAGCAGTTGTGACAAACTACTGAGCTTCAGTACTTGATCTTCAGACTTTGACCTTCAGGCGTTTCATCAGCTGATGACTTCAGTAGATATCATCAGCTGATGTCTTCAGTCTTTGTCTTCAGACTTTGTACATCAGTTGTTGATCTTCAGCACTTGTGAACTCTTCAGCTTGTACTTCAGTACTTGGTCTTTCAGCTTCAGCACTTGTGTTCTTCAGCTGTTGTACTTCAGTACTTTGATTCTTCAGCTGTTAAGATCTTCAGCACTTGATCTTCAGCTGTTGAAGTCTTCAGCACTTGTCAAAACACTGATGAGGCTTTCAGCAGTTGTTGTGATACCGTGTGGGACTTAGAGGTTTTCTGATCTTGGCTCATTGGTTCTTTTGGTCCAACAAACTCCCCCTGAACCAATGCAGCCAAAACCTCTAACTTATTTAAACTCCCACTTATTGATGGCAAAAATGTTGGTCTTTTTCCTTCTTGATCAGTAGAGAAGATGACCCATGTACGCTCCGGCCTGGGAAGAACCTCAAATATTTGTTTGGCAGAGTATGAATGGGAACTCTGTTTTGGGGAATTGGACACAGAGTTGTTATCCCATTCATGAGATTCACTTCCCATAATGAGTCTGTACGACTCTCTTGTGTAGGCCTCAAGGAAGGTGATTTGTTCCTCCATGGTTAGCTCTTCAGCACCTCCTTCAAACAGTGATTCCTTCCCATAATACTCAGACAGGTATTTGGCCTGTTTCCCATTCTTTAGCTCCACAGTTGTTATTACTCTGTAAGCGAACTCCCGGGTGATTACCCTCTAGGAACAACTGGAGCTCATTTTTCCTGACTTCCTCAAGCCTCTTGTAAACTAACCCCTTTTTCACTATTTTGTTTTCCAGCATCTTCTGAGGGGTTAGATTAGCTTTGTAGGCCTTCTTGAAGTCTTCTAGGATTTCCC
This sequence comes from Flaveria trinervia, assembly GCA_025506515.1. NCBI lineage: Eukaryota > Viridiplantae > Streptophyta > Magnoliopsida > Asterales > Asteraceae > Flaveria > Flaveria trinervia. Next base: position 64,353,651 of record CM046455.1, read on the forward strand.
AGGGTGAAACTACAAAGACCAGAGAGATCACTTCATCTACGATCTTTTTCACCTGGCCAATGTATCTCCGAGGTATATTGTTCTTGTGAATTCTGTGAGAGACCCTGGGATCAGGCCAAATCCTCACTCTTTCCTTTTGATATTGAAAGGTATGCCTGAGAGTGTAAAGTCTGAGGGCTTGCTCCTTCATATTGATGATGGAAGATGTGGCTGCATAAGCTTTGTCAACTCTCTTCAGCAATTCCTCATCATGCTGTTTATGAAGCTCTTCTTCTTCTAGCTTCACTTTAACCATTTGTCTCTGGACTTCAGGAGTAATTGCTGAGGAGTGACTTGTGGCCTTAGGCAACTGAATTACAGCTGATAGCGGCAGCCTGTCTTCATCATCTTCTTCATCTTCTTCTAGCCTCAATATCCTTCTCTTCTTCTTCAAGGGTATATCATCGGCTATGGTTTTGAGGGTAAGGGAGTTGGTTTGGTGGGTTGTGTTTTGGGTGGTTTAGGTAGGGAATGTTGACAGGCTGTGCTAGCATCCTTGAGGTGAGTGTGGCTTTTGATTGCTTTGCTAGCTCAGTCCTGCTCCCAGCACCAGCTTCATTTAAAACTTCAACAATTAAACCTTTGTATATCTTCAGACGAACAGATCTTGGTGGTTATTGCCAAGATACTGTCCCTGGACCAAGCTTTGATCTCGATCAATGATCTTCCAAGATGTTTTGCTATAAATCTGATCATGATCTCCAGCCTTTCTCTTTCTGACACATCATAACTTGACCATCTTGATTGGATTTCTTCAATCTCTAGTCTTCTGATCTCAGAATCAAGTTTTTCAGTGTCATGGCCTTGCCTAAACAACTGATCAATGATGTTATCCATTGATCTGCTGTGTTCGGCATCAGCCTCTTTCACCATCAGCTCCAAGGCTTTCTCTTTTTCATCCTTCTTCTTTTCTTGTATGTGACATGAAAGTCTTTTGAACTTTCAGTCACTTTTCCATGGTAGCCCTCCTCCTTTCTTTTTCCTTCTCTTCTCAGTCTCCTCAACAACTCCTCAGTTTCCACTACTGTCTCTTCTGTTTCTTTCTCCTTCTCTTTCCTCTTTCTTTTACCTTTCACTGCTGAACTCTCCCCCTTTTTGGGTGCATTGGTTGCAGGGAATTGAGTAGCAGAAAGTTGTTTGCTCAGAACATTCTCCACCATGGGTTGTAAGACAAAAGAAAGTCTCTCATCAACAGTTTGATCACAATTCAGTTAGCTGTGGGGTGATGAGAGATAGGGGATTTTGAAGGATAGCAGCCAGTTGCTCAGGGGGGTTCTGTCCCTGAGGAATGGTGCCAGAAACAGAGGCAGGTGGCTGAGATTTTGTGAGTGGTTGTGTGTTAGGAGACCTTCAGAGGAAGGTGCCATCTGTTGGGTTGATGTGGTGGCAGATGGTCTTACTCCTTGAGAGAGTTGGTCAAGTAGGTTTTGCAGTCTACTGACCCTCCTCTAGGATCGTGTTCTGGGCAAGAAACAATAGAAGAAGCCCAGGTCATCATCAGCATATGCTGAATCACCTGACCTCTGCTTGTAGCAAGGTATACATGCTCTGGTGTAGACCAGATGTAGCATGTGCCCCTTGTTCTCGGTTCTGGGGACTTCCAGCCTCAGGACTATGTCCTTCATCAGCTGTTGCCACTGGTGAGGACTTAGAGATGTTACCAACTGCATCCTGGTCATTTGCTGAGTCAGAAGCAGTGGCAGCCTCACCAGTAGTTCGCACCTCCTTATCTACACTAGAAGATGGAACATGATAACCCCTGTGCTGTGGGTTGACAGAAGCATTTTGATCCTCCCCCTCAGGTGTTGAGGTTATCCCAGTAGTAATTGGTGTCTGGGTGGGGGGTGAGGAATGCAACTGCGTCAGCACTTTTGCAACAATGATAGTAGGGCTTTGAGGGGCGGTTGCATCAGGAGAGGGTGTGGAAGCAGTGTGCACCCGGGACAGGTGGTGCTCTTCAATGGTAATCCCCTCAAGTGAGGAGGATCCCAGCATTGTGGCTTCCCTGTGAGTGGTTGCTTCAGGTTCCTTTTGAGAGGAAACCTGAGCGGCTTCAGTTGGTGGAGTCACAGTCTCTACTGGGGGGTTATTTCCAGCAGAGATAACCTGCGTTGGTGCTGCAGGAGCATCCACAGGGGACTCAATTCCCTGAGTAGCTTTCTTAGGCTTCTCTTTTTGTGGGTTTGGAGGGGACTTTGGATGTGGAGGTGGAGGCTGTGGGTTCCAGCTGCGTGGGTTTGCGCAGCTTGGCAGCCTGTTTGAGAGTTTGGTCAGTGTTGTGTCGGGAGTATACCTCCGGCAATACAGCCAAAGCAGGGACTCCCAGACCAACTAGCTCAGCAGAAAGCTGATTCTCTATTATGGCCATTATAAACCGAGGATATAGTATCCAACGGTTAGAAAGTGGTTTTGTGGCCATATCCTTGAGTTCAAGAAAAATTATTTCAGAAAAGTTTAGTGGTTCTTGTTCAAGGATAGAGAACAATACCTGTTGCCATCTGGAAGACAGTTGATCCCAAGAGGAAGTCTTCGGAGCCAGGCAAACATTTACCATATGAAATAATAATCGTTCAGCATCTGGAAAATGTTTCTTCAGGATTGTTGAAGCGCTAAGATCACCCTGATATCCATGTTGTCCAAAGGAGAGATCAAGTTGGCGCTTAGGATATCCACAGGGTAGGCAGCATCATCTAAAGCAATATTTGGCGGATGGTAGCAGTAGAGATAACACCTTATGCGAGTTGATAGATGAAATGATAGATTCTCCATTAACGGTCGCATTCATCCAGAACTGACGTAGCGAATCGGCATAAATGATTGGATTTAAAAGGAAAGCCGTTTTTAGTGGGGATTGGACCATAAGATCTATAGCATTTTCAAATTTGGTCCAGAAGGGCGATTTTGTAAGGTACGCGACACAGTTGTGTCGAGGTTTGAGTTGCATGGTCGCCATTAATGAAGGTGAAAGGTTTTCAGAGCTTTTGAAAAGTTAGGTCGGAAAGAATGAAAAACTCTGAAAGAGGGATCAGGTATATATAGGGTACGGGTTATGAAACGACTGAAGGTTTTGGTGTTAGTCATCAGTATTTGAAGCTACTGATGACGTGGTATTAACTTTCAGACGTTTGAAACGACTGATGGTATTGGTGTGGTCAGCAGTTATAAAACAACTGAAGACATGGTGTTTACTATCAGACGTTGAAACAACTGAAGTCTCTGATTTGGCATCAGTAGTTTTAAAAACTACTGAAGACAAGTTGGACTTCAGATGTTGAAACAACTGAGGACTTGGTATTAGTCATCAGTAGTTGTGAAACTACTGAAGACCGTGGTTTTGCCATCAGTTGTTGTAAACAACTGAAGACTTGGTGTTAGTCATCAGTAGTTGTGAAACTACTGAAGACATGGTATTGCTTCAGTGTTTATAAAGAAACAGCAGTTTGTGAACTACTGAAGAGAGAGTACTCATCAGTAGTTGTCGTCAATTCATAGCCTTTCAGCTGTTTCATACTGTCCTCAACACTTACTCATCAGCTTTTAGCTGTTTTCAGTAGTTTCATAGGACATCAGTACTTATCTGTTTCTACTGATTTTCAGTAGTTGTAACTACATCAGTAGTGTAGAAAGATAAAGTCCAGTACTTAAAGCATTTAGCCTTAGTAGTTATAAAAACTACTGAGGGTAAAATAACTCATCAGTACTTATATGTGACATGGTTACCAATGATCATCAGTAATTACTGAGATCATCAGTAGTTGTCACTTATTCTAGCTGCAGCATACCAAGCCTTAACACCAGGTTGTGGAAAGTTGAACTATCCAAAGGCTTAGTAAAAATGTCTGCAAGCTCATCAGCACTAGGCACAAACATAGGATTAATTAGACCCTTTTCAAAACAATCTTATAAAATGATGTCTAATTTCTATATGTTTGGTCCTAGAGTGCTGGACAGGATTTTTGACAATGCAAAGAGCTGAAGCACTATCCATTAATAATGGAGTCTTAGTCTCTGTAATGCCATAATCCAAAAGTTGATTCTGAAGCCAGAGTATTTGGGATGTACAACTTGCAGCAGCAATGTACTCGGCTTCAGCAGTGGATGTAGCAACAGATGTTTGTTTCTTACTCTGCCAAGAAATCAAACAGTTGCCTAGGAATTGGCATCCACCAGAAGTTGATTTCCTGGTCAACTTACATCCTGCATAGTCACTATCAGAGAAGGCAACTAATTTGCAAGAATGTCCAGTGGAATACCATAAGCCTAGAGATTGTGTCCCTTGCAGATATCTAAAGATCCTCTTGACTGCAATCAGATGAGACTCCTTAGGTGCAGCCTGAAATCTAGCACAAACACATGTAGCAAACATAATATCTGGTCTAGAAGCTGTTAAATACATCAAGGAACCAATCATACATCTGTAAAGGGTTTCATCAACACCTTTACCTTTCTGATCAACATCCAATTGTGTGGTGTTGCACATGGGAGTAGAACAAGATTTACAGTTTTGTAAATCAAACTTATTCAAAAGATCTTTTGTGTATTTAGACTGATGAATGAAAATTCCATCAGCTTTTTGTTTGATTTGCAAACCTAGAAAGAACTGTAATTCTCCCATTGCACTCATCTCAAACTTCTGTTGCATTAAGGTTTGGAAATCCTCACACAATTGGGGATCAGAGGATGCAAATATAATATCATCAACATAAATTTGAACAAGTAGCTTATGCTGATCCACCTTCTTAATAAATAAAGTTTTATCTATGGAGCCTCTAGTGAAATTATTCTGTAGAAGAAAGTTTGATAAGGTCTCATACCAAGCTCTAGGTGCTTGTTTCAACCCATAAAGAGCTTTATCAAGCTTATATACCCATTCTGGGTGCTTATTATCCTCAAAGCCTGGTGGTTGACACACATAAACTTCTTCTTTTATTGTACCATATAGAAAAGCACTTTTGACATCCATTTGGAAAACTTTAAGATTGTGGAGTGCAGCATAGGCTAAAAACAATCTAATTGCCTCCAGTCTGGCTACAGGGGCAAAGGTTTCATCATAATCAATACCCTCTTCTTGTGCAAACCCCTGCACAACCAGTCTGGCCTTGTTCTTAACAATAAGCCCATTTTCATCAGTTTTATTCCTAAACACCCATTTAGTGCCTATTGCACACTTACCTGGGGGTAGAGGAACAAGCTCCCACACTTGCTGTTTCTTGAACTGAAGAAGCTCAAGCTGCATGGCTTCAACCCATCCATTGTCCCTCAAAGCAACATGATAGTTCTTTGGCTCTAGCTGACTGATGAAGAGAGCATAGAAGCAGAAATTGGACAACTGACTTCTGGTTGAGACACCAGCATTGATATCACCAAGGATTTGAGATATTGGGTGATTTTTCAGCTCTTGGTAAACAATCAAATCTGTGCAAGTGTTTGTAGGGTCTTCAGCAGCAGCAGATGTTGATGCAGATTCTTGAAACCATGAAGATGGTGGCAACTCAAATGAAGTTGAGGATGCAGAAATCTCATCAGCATTTGTTGTGGATGGTGCGGCTGGAGCTACAGGAGCATCAGGTTTAGAGGACTCAGGCAGTTGATCACTAAACCTGAAGAGGTGATTACTACTATCATCATCATCTTCAGTAGTAACACCAGGTGGTGAACTGTTGACAGGAGCAACAGCAGGAGATTGATAAGGAACATATTGCAGTATGTCCAAATCAAAGAGCTCCACAGGGCTTTGTGGAATCTTGTCCTTTGGAGACTCATTGAACTTGACATGTAAAGTCTCTTCAACCATCTTTGTTCTGCAATTGAAGACTCTGTATGCCTTGCAAGTTGATGAATAACCAACAAAGTACCCTGCATCCACCTTAGGATCAAATTTCTGGAGCTGATCCTTTGTGTTGAGAATGAAACAGGGACACCCAAATGCTCTAAAAAATGAAATGAGAGGGGCCAAATGATGTAGAACTTCATATGGAGTCTTCATCAACCTCTGATTTATTAGCACTCTATTCTGCACATAGCATGCTGTGTTGACAGCTTCAGCCCAAAAGGTCAATGGCAGTCCAGAATCAGCCAACATAGACCTTGCAGCTTCAATGAGGGTCCTGTTCTTTCTCTCCACAACTCCATTCTGTTCAGGAGTTCTTGGAATACTAAACTGTCTCTTTATTCCCTTGGAAAGGTAGAACTCATCAAGTGTATTGTTCCTGAATTCTGTTCCATTATCACTTCTAATACACTTGACTGAGAGGGAATACTGCTTCTCAGCATACAACACAAAGTTTATGATCTTTGTGCAGCTTCATCCTTTGAATGTAGAAAGAAAGTCCATACAAATCTGGAGTAATCATCCACAATTACCAGACAGTTTTTTCTGTGCCATGCTCATCACTCTCACAGGACCAAAGAGATCCATGTGAAGAAGTTGTAAGCAGGCAGTGGACTTTGGTTCTTCAATAGGTGGAAATGAAACCTTGTGCTGTTTTCCTTTCAAACAAGCAGTGCAGTTGTTTTCACACTTGAACTCCTTCATAGGCATCCCCTCACTAAACTATGGTGTATCAGCTGATTCATGTTCTTGAAATTAACATGTCCCAGCCTTCTATGCCATAGATTAGATTCTTGAGGAGAGGCCTTGGAAAATAGGCAAGGATGGCCTTTGAGATCAATTTTCTTGGAAAGATCTAAGGCATACACTCTTCCTGTCCTGTTGGCCTTCAGGAGAGTGTGAGCATCCAATACCTTGTCAATCAAACTCAGAACTTTGGATGACAGAATCCTGCAGTTCTGGCTTGTGAAAAGGGCAACATGGCCTTTGTCACACATTGACTGACACTCAAAAGATTATACTTGAGATTTTCCACATGGTTGACATCATCAAACTTTATTTCCCCATTGGAAACAAAGCCCTTCCCGATGATGTAACCTCTTGCATCATTGCCAAAGAAACAAATCCTTCCTTCCTGGAGAGTAGTCATTAAGAAGTGAGTTGTTCCCAGTCATATGCATAGATCCTCCACTGTCTACATACCAGATGCTACTTTGGCATGTTGAAGAAACCTGCATAAATAAACAATCAGTTAGTTTTGGAGACCCAAACCTTTTTGGTTTTGGGCCTGGTCTCATCAACAGATGGTAAACTAACAGGTTTATTGGACAATAGCTTGAGGTGAAGGAGATGGTGTAGAAGAGGAATCCTTCGGCTTGGATCTCCTTTTCTGGGGTTTCAACACAGGGCCATCAAGTTGGTTAACTCTTCCCAACAGATGTTGAACCATCATTACCAGCTGTGTCTGATTCTGGGAGAGAGCTTTCAGCTCTTCAGACACATTGGTATTGGTGTTTGATGATGAGTTCTTGTGTTGCACCATCTTCTTTTGAGCAACCTCAGCTATTGCCTGTTGCACTCCTTCCTTTTTAGATTTCTTTTTGGTCATTGGAGTAACAGGATTTGATGCTGCTGGTACAAACTTGGACTCAAACTCAGTTTTCATTTTAGCCAAATTTTCTTTAATTTTCTCTTTTTGTTTGAGTTTGGATCCCTTTTTGTACCAACAATCATCTGTGAGATGATTGAATAGACCACATATTTCACATGGTTTCTTCTTCATCTTCTGTTGATCATCAACTAAAGAAGATGAAACTACTGAAGACTTGCTCTTCGGCAGTTTAGAAGCACTTTTTGCCTTCTTGTCAACTTCCTTAGTAGGCTTCAAATCCTTCCTACTGACAGTTTTCTTCTCTTCAGTGCTGTCAGTCATTAGGATTTGAACTCCAGATGTTATCCCCTGCTCTCCAGTACCCTCAGTACTGCTAGGGATAACACTTGGGTTGATCAACTCATTGATCATGTGAGTGTCAGCAGTTGAACCATCAATATCAGCTGATAGGTTCACAGAGGGATTACTACTGACTTCAACTACTGATGGTGCTTTATCAAGTAGTGAATCACATGATGAGGTGAATTGGTCATTACTTCTCCATCAGAATCCGCTCCTGCTCTTGAAGCAAAAACTGTAGGAGGAGCAGTGTGATTGTAACCAATTCCAAACTTCACATTGGAAGCTGTTTGCTTACTAAGAAGCATTTCAAAGCCCTTGCAAGATTGTACCCATCGATCACACTCTACCTGGGTGACAGCAAGAGTATCTTTGAGGTCTTTGTACTTCTCTAAGAGTACATCCTCCCTAGCCTTATCATCAGAAATTTGACATTTTAATTTGTAAATCTCATCAGTTTTCTCTTTTAGCACAGACTCAAACTCAGCTTTATTTTTGGAAATGTTTGTTCTAGCTCTACATTTTTATTGATTAAAGCCACATTTGCTTCTCTAATAGAGGCAAATGCTGCTATGCAAGTTTCAGAACATAATTTGGCCTTAGCCTCAGAGGATACCTGTGATACCTGTGTTGAAGAGGTATTTGAGGATGATCCATCAGAGGATTCCAAAGCCATGAGAGCTAGATTTCCAAAAGGATGCTCACCACCATGTTGACCAGCACCTGAGAACAGTTGTTCATTACCAGACACATCATCTGGTAAACTGCTCCAGTCAACAACACCTGGTGTGAAGAAGCTGTGTTGTTGAAGTTGATTAGTTGATGAGATTGGGATGGTTGAGGCTCAGGGAGTGCATGTGGTTGCTGAGCAGTAGTGCTTGAACCTGACCTGGTTGTGGCATGTAATAGCAGGGGTATGGATATGGCATTGGCCCCTGTGGAACAAAATATGCAGGAGATTGTGGTTGATGATGATAACCAGAATTGACAGGTTGTTGCCCTCTGTTTTGTTGACTATTGCCAGGGAAAGTCACAAAAGGTGCAGGAGAGTTAGATCCAGATGATCTACATTCTCTAGCAAAGTGTCCAAGCCTGTGGCATTTATGGCACTTCAACTTACTCTTGTCAAAACCAACTTTGGTTTTGCCAGAGAGTTTTGGGAATTTACTTCCAGTTCTTTTGTAGAACTTCTGAGATCTGATATTTATCAAGCCATTTGGGCCAAAATATCCATCTCTTCTAAGTCATCATCAGCAATCCCCTTGAGATCATCCATGATGAAACATAGATTGTCACTATTACTACCAGCAGAATAACTATCAACACTCACAAAGGCAGGCTCAGAAGTGTTTGTAGAGAAATCAATATGCTCATCATACTGGCTTTCAGATGACGCATATTCTGACTCTTGATGTCCAATCAGGGCAGTGTTCCCTTGGACAAAATCCTCAGTAAGCTTGCCAGATGAAACCAATTTCCTTTTCTGCTCTATCTCTCTCTCGAATGTAAGCAGTTTCCCATGAAGGTGTTCCCAGACAATGTCCATCATTAGCTGTTGCCTCTAGTGAGGTCTTAGCAATGTTACCAGCCTCATTCTGATCATGTGCTGATTCAGAAGAGGTGGCAGCCTCACTAGATATTCTAAGCTCCTTATCTACACCAGGAGATAGAAGTGGTAAACCCCTGTGCTGTGGGTTTTCAAGTGCACTGTGTTCCTCCCCTCAATGTAGAGGTGTTCCCAGTAGTACGTGGTTTCTGGGGAGGGGTGAGGAGTGCAGTTGAGTCAGCACTTGTGCAACTATTAAAGTTGGCTGTGAGGGGCGGTTGTATGGGGTGAAGGGATAGAAGCAGTGTGCACCTTGGGAGGTTGGTGCTTTTCAATGGCAATCTCCTCAAGTGAGGAAGATCCCAGATATGTAGGTACCCCTGGTGTGGTTGCTGCAGGCTCCTGTTGAGAGGAAGCCTGAGCGGCTATGGCTGGAAGAGTCATTGTATCCACTAGGGGGTTTGGACTAGTGGATATATCTTGCGTTTGTGGTGCAGGGGCATCCTCAGGGGACTCAATTCCCTGAGTAGCCGTTTTGGTGTTCTTTTTGGTGGGTTTGGTGGGGACTTTTGATTTGGAGGTGGTGGCTGTGGGTTCCAGCTGCGTGGGTTTTCGCAGCTTGGCAGCCATTTTGAGTGTCTGGTCAGAGTTGTGTCGGGAGTATACTTCTTGCAGAACAGCCGTAGCAGGGACTCCCAAGCCAACAAGTCCCTCAGCATTAAGCTGGTTTATAATGATGGCCATTATGAACCGTGGATATAGTATCCAACGGTTGGCAGTTAGTTTTTGAGCCATATCCTTGAGCTCCGAAAATATTATTTCTGAAAAGTTTAACGGTTGTTGCTCAAGAATAGAATACATTACCTGCTGCCACTTAGTCGACATTTGATCCCAAGACGACGTCTTAGGAGCCAAACATACATTTACCATGTGAAAAATTAGGCGTTCAGCGTCATGGAAGTGTTTCTTCATGATAGTGGAGGCACTGAGATTGCCTTGATATCCATGTTGGGCAAAGGATAGATCGGTGGTGCCCTTCGGATATCCAGCAGGAGAAATAGCATCATCCAGATGAAGAATTTGGCGGATAACTACAGGAGTGATGACTACTTCTTTGTTGTTGACGACCGACTGGAGAGATGGTGTGTTGTTCTCCCCAGTGGTAATAGTAACGTTCATCCAAAATTGTTGAAGGGATTCGGCATGTAGTATGGGATCAGAAGAAGCCCAGACAGGCGATTTAGTAAGGTAGGCAACACAGTTGTGTCGCGGTTTAATTTGCATGGACGCCATTGAGAAGAGAGAAGTTTTGGAGAGGAACGTTAGGTTTGAAGAAGATGAAGCATTGAAGGCTTAGGTCAGGGATATTTATAGGATACGGGTAAGAAAACGACTGAAGGATGTGGTGTTAGTCATCAGTAGTTTTAAACGACTGTTGACATGGTATTATCCTTTCAGACGTTGAAACAGCTGAAGTCGTGGTGTTAGGCATCAGAAGTTAGAAAACTACTGAAGACCGTGGTTTTGACTTCAGATGATTGAAACAACTGAGGACTGGTGTTTGTCATCAGTAGTTGTGAAACTACTGAAGACAGTGGTTTTGTCATCAGCTGTTGTAAACAACTGAAGACTTGGTATTAGTCATCAGTAGGTATAAAACTACTGAAGACATGGCTTGCTTCAGTTGTTTAGAATGAAACAGCAGTTGTACAAACGACTGAAGAGAAATTTCTCATCAGCTGTTTTCGTCAATTCTTAGCTTTTCAGCTGTTTCATACTGTCCTCAACACATTCATCAGCCTTTTTGGCGGATTTCAGTTGTTTCATAGGACATCAGTACTTATTTGTTTTTACTGATTTCAGTAGTTGTAACTGCATCAGTAGTTGTAACTACATCAGTAGTTAGAACAGATGAAGTACTTCAGTACTTGTGAGACATTTAGCCTTCAGTAGTTGATAAAAACTGCTGAGGGTAAAAGAACTCATCAGTACTTATATGTGACATGGTTACCAATGATCATCAGTACTTATTACTAAGATCATCAGTAGTTGTCACTTATTCTAGTTGCAGCATACCAAGCCTTAACACCAGGTTTTGGAAAGTTGAACTATCCAAAGGCTTAGTAAAAATGTCTGCAAGCTCATCAGCACTGGGCACAAACTTAGGATCAATCAGACCTTTTTTAAAACAATCCCTTATAAAATGATGTCTGATCTCTATATGTTTGGTCCGAGAGTGCTGGACTGGATTTTTGACGATACACAGAGCTGAAGCACTATCCATTAACAATGGAGTCTTAGTCTCTGTAATGCCATAATCCAGAAGTTGGTTCTGAAGCCAGAGTACCTGAGAGGTGCAACTTGCAGCAGCAATGTACTCTGCTTCAGCAGTTGATGTAGCAACTGAGGTTTGTTTCTTGCTCTGCCAAGAAATCAAGCAGTTGCCTAGGAATTGACATCCACCAGAAGTTGATTTCCTGGTCAACTTACACCCTGCATAGTCACTGTCAGAAAAAGCAACTAATTTACCAGAATGTCCAGTAGAATACCATAAACCTAGAGATGGAGTGCCTTGCAAATATCTAAAGATTCTCTTGACTGCAATCAGATGAGACTCTTTAGGTGCAGCCTGAAATCTAGCACAAACACATGTAGCAAACATAATATCTGGTCTAGAAGCTGTTAAATACATCAAGGACCCAATCATACATCTGTAAAGTGTTTCATCAACACTTTACCTTTCTGATCTGTATCCAGTTGTGTGGTGCTGCACATGGGGGTAGAACAAGGCTTACAGTTTGTAAATCAAACTTTTGCAAAAGACTTTTGTGTATTTGGACTGATGAATGAAAATTCCATCAGCCTTTTGTTTGATTTGCAATCCCAGAAAGAACTGTAACTCTCCCATGGCACTCATTTCAAACTTCTGTTGCATCAACTTTGTAAAGGCATCACACAACTTTGGATCAGAGGATGCAAAAATGATGTCATCTACATAAATTTGAACAAGTAGATTATGCTGCCCAGCTTTCTTAATGAATAAAGTCTTATCTATGGAGCCTCTAGTGAAATTATTTTCCAGAAGAAAGTTTGATAATATCTCATACCAGGCTCTAGGAGCTTGTTTTAACCCATAAAGAGCCTTATCAAGCTTATACACCCAATTAGGATGTTTATTGTACTCAAAGCCTGGAGGTTGACATACATAAACCTCTTCTTTAATTTTCCATACAAAAATGCACTTTTGACATCCATTTGAAAAACTTTAAGGTTTTGATAAGCAGCATAGCTAAAAACAATCGAATTGCTTCCAGTCTGGCTACAGGGGCAAAGGTTTCATCATAATCAATACCTTCTTCTTGTGCAAACCCCTGAACAACCAGTCTGGCCTTGTTCTTAACAATAAGCCCATTTTCATCAGTTTTGTTCCTAAACACCCATTTAGTGCCTATTGCACACTTACCTGGAGGTAGAGGAACCAGTTCCCACACTTGCTGTTTCTTGAACTGAAGAAGCTCAAGCTGCATGGCATCAACCCATCCATTGTCCTTTAAAGCAATGTGATAATTCTTTGGCTCTTGCTGACTGATGAAGAGAGCATAGAAGCAGAAATTGACAATTGACTTCTTGTTGATACCCCAGCAGTGATATCACCAATGATTTGAGACATAGGTGATTCTTCAGATCTTGATACACAATGAGATCTGTGCAAGTGTTTGTAGCAGGCTCAGCAGTAACAGATGGTGATGGTAAATCATTTCCTTGAAACCAATCAGTGGATGGTAATTCAAAGGAAGTTGAATTCGAAGAGATCTCATCAGCATTGTTGTGGATGGTGCTACTGGAGCTACAGGAACATCAGGTCTAGCAGAATCAGGCAGTTGATCACTAAACCTGAAGAGGTGAGTACTGCAATCATCATCATCATCAGCACCAGCAGTACCACCAGGTGGTGAATTGTTGACAGGAGCAACAGCTGGAGTTTGATAAGGAACATATTGCAGTATGTCCAAGTCAAATAACTCCACAGGGTTTGTGGAATCTTGTCCTTTGAGATTCATTGAACTTAACATGTAGAGTTTCTTCAACCATCTTTGTTCTGCAGTTGAAGACTCTGTATGCCTTGCAAGTAGATAAAATAACCAACAAAATACCCTGCATCCACCTTAGGATCAGATTTATGGAGTTGATCCTTTGTGTTGAGAATAAAACAGGGACACCCAAATGCTTTGAAAAATGAAATCAGAGGAGCCAAATGATGGAGAACTTCATATGGAGTCTTCATGAACCTCTGATTTACTAAAACTCTATTTTGCACATAGCAAGCTGTGTTGACAGCTTCAGCCCAAAAGGTCAGTGGCAAACCTGAGTCAGCCAGCATGGACCTTGCAGCTTCAATGAGGGTCCTGTTCTTTCTCTCCACTACTCCATTTTGTTCTAGAGTCCTTGGAATGCTAAACTGCCTTTTGATTCCCTTTGAAAGATAGAAGTCATCAAGTGTATGATTTCTGAATTCAGTTCCATTGTCACTCCTAATACACTTGACTGGAAGGGAATACTGCTTCTCAATATACAACACAAAGTGAATAGTCTTCTGAGCAACCTCATCCTTTGAATGTAGAAAGAAAGTCCATACAAATCTGGAGTAATCATCCACAATTACCAGACAGTATTTCTTCTTTTCCATGCTCATTACTCTCACAGGACCAAATAGATCCATATGCAGTAATTGCAAGCAGACAGTGGACTTAGGCACTTCAATAGGAGGGAATGAGACTTTGTGCTGTTTTCCTTTTAAACAAGCAGTGCAGGTTTCATCACAGTGGAACTCCTTATTGGCAAGCCTCTAACTAAACTATTGTGGGTAAGCTGATTCATGTTTTTGAGATTAACATGACCAAGCCTTCTGTGCCACAGTTTAGATTCTTGAGAAGAGGCTTTGGAAAATAGGCAAGGATTGCCTTTGAGATCTATTTTCTTGGAAAGATCTAAGGCATACACTCTTCCTGTCCTGTTGGCTTTCAGGAGAGTGTGATCATCCAACACCTTGTCAATCAAGTGCAACACTTTGGATGACAGAATCCTACAGTTTTGACTGGTGAAAAGAGCAACATGGCCTTTATCACACATTTGACTGACACTCAAGAGATTGTACTTGAGATTTTCCACATGATTAACATCATCAAATTTGATTTCTCCATTGGAGACAAAGCCCTTACCAATGATGTAACCCCTAGCATCATTGCCAAAAGAAACAATCCCTTCTTTCCTTGAGAGTAGTCATGAAGAGAGAGCTGTTCCCAGTCATGTGCATAGATCCCCACTGTCTACATACAGATGCTACTTTGGCATGTTGAAGACCCTGCAATAATAAACAATCAGTTAGTTTTGGAGACCCAAACCTTTTTGGTTTTGGGCCTGGTCTCATCAATAGATGGTAAACTAACAGGTTTATTTGAAACAACAGCCTGAGAGGAGAAGATGGTGAAGAAGAGGAATCCTTTGGCTTGGATCTCCTTTTCTGTGGTTTCAACATAGGAGCATCTAGTTGGTTAACTCTACCCAACAGATGTTGAACCATCATAACCAGCTGTGTCTGATTTTGTGATAAAGCTTTCAGCTCATCAGACACATTGCAGTGGAGTTTGATAAGTTCCTATGTTGCACCTTCTTCTTCTGAGCACTCTCAGCTGTCACCTGTTTAACCCCTTCCTTTTTGGATTTCTTTGAGGACTTAAGGGTTACAGGATTTGATGTTGCTGATACAAATGTGGTCTCAAACTCAGTTTTCATTTTTACCATTTTCTCTTTAATTTCTTCTTTTTGTTTAAGTTTGGAACCTCTTTTGTACCAGCAATCATCTGTAAGATGATTGAACAAACCACATACTTCACATGGTTTCTTCTTCATCTTAGGTTGATCATCAACTAAAGAGGGTGAAGTAACTGAAGACTTGTTCTTCAATGCTTTGGAAGCATTTTTTGCTTTCTTGACTGCCTCTTTAGTAGTCTTCAAACTCTTTCTACTGACAGTTTTCTTCTCTTCAGTACTGACAGCAGTTGGAGTTTGAACTTCAGGGTTAAATCCTGCTCTCTAGTCCTTTCAGGACCTTCAGAATTAACTCCTGAGTTGATCAACTCATTGATCATGTGAGTGTCAGCATTTGAACCATCAACATCAGCTGATAGGTTCAGAGAGGCTTGATGCTGACTGCTACTTCTGATTGTGCTGTATCAGAAAGTAGATCACATGATGAGATGGATTGGTTATCACTCTCCCATCAGATTCACCTCTACTCTCTTGGGGTAAAATCTGTAGGTGGAGCAGTGTGATTGTAACCAATGCCAAACTTCACATTGGAAGCAGATTGCTTACTAAGAAGCATTTCAAAACCTTTGCATGATTGTACCCATCTATCACACTCTACCTGGGTAACTGCAAGGGTTTCTTTGAGATCTTTGTACTTCTCTAGAAGTACCTCTTCTCTAGCCTTATCATCAATTATTGGCATTTCAGTTTGTAAATCTCATCATTTTTATCTTTAAGCACAGACTCAAATTCAGCTTTGTTTTTGGAAATTATTTGTTCTAGCTCAATGTTCTGATTAATTAAAGCTACATTTGCTTCTCTAATGGAAGCAAATGCTGCTATGCATGGTTCAGAACATAATTTGGCTTTTGCCTCAGAGGATATCTGTGATACCTGAGGTGTAGAGGCATTAGAAAATGAAGTATCAGCAGACTCCAAAGCCATAAGAGCTAGATTCCCAAAAGGACTGTCACCACCATGTTGACCAGCACCTGAGAACAGTTGGTCATGACCAGACATGTCATCTGGTAAACTGCTCCAGTCAACAACTCCTGGGGTGAAGAAGTTGTGTTGAGGTTGAGTTTGTTGTGAGATTGGGATGGCTGAGGTTCTGGTAGTGCATGAGGTTGTGGTGCCATAGGAACTTGAACTTGATTTGACTGTGGCATGTAATAACAAGGGTAAGGATATGGCATTTGACCCTGAGGAACAAAATATGCAGGAGATTGTTGTTGAGGATGATGACTAGAAGTGACAGGATGTTGCCCTCTGTGTTGTTGACTATTGCCAGGAAAAGTCACAAAAGGTGCAGTGGAGTTAGATCCAGTTGATCTACACTCTCTTGCAAAGTTTCCAACCTTTGGCATTTGTGACACCTCAACTTGCTCTTGTCAAAACCAACTTTGGTTTTGCCAGAGAGTCCTGGGAATTTTCTTCCAGTTCTTTTGTAGAACTTCTGAGATCTTATATTTATCAGGGCCATTTGGCTCAAAATATCCATCTCTTCTAAGTCGTTATCAGCAATCCCCTTGAGATCATCCATAATGAAGCATAAATTGTCATTATTACACCCAGTAAACTGACCATCAACACTCACAAATGCAGAATCAGAAGTGTTTGAAGAGAAATTAATATGCTCATCATACTGGCATTCAGATGAAGCATATTCTGACTCATGACCAACCAAGGCAGTGTTGCCTGGTACAAAGTCTTCAGTGAACTTTCCAGATGAAGACAGCTTCTCTTCTGTTCTATCTCTCTCTCAAACGTGAGCAGTTTCCCATGGAGTTGGGTGAGAGATAGTTTGTCCAAACTTGCACTGGAGCGTAGGACAATAGTATATGTGTCCCATCTCTCAGGCAGTGATCTGAGAAATCTGTTATTCATCTGAAAGTTGTGTACTCAAGTTTGACCATTTTTAATTCGGAGATCAAACAAGAGAACCGCTCATATTGTTGAGTCAGTGTCTCACCCTTCTATGAGAGAATGTCTCATATTGTTGGGCAAGGATTTCTCTATTATTTGCCAAGACCTCATCTGTCCTCAAATTGTTCTTTCAAGGCATTCCAGAGGTCATGGGCAGTTTCATAAGCATTAGCCCAGAATAGATTTCATTGGGCAGTGCCATGGCCAGAATTCCATGGGCTTTTGCATCAATTTCAAGCAACTTCTTATCCTCATCTGAGTATTCTCCCTCCTCTTCAGAACCATTTGATTGGTTTCCAGGTTATTCACCATAGGCTTGTGTGGACCATGTACCACTGATGTCCAACAACCTGCGCTGTTAACAGACAGGTGATGGAGCATTCGTCGTTGCCATGTTATACTCATTCCTAACCAGCATTGGTGGCTTGGTTGAGGAACCAGTATTGTGAGGATCATTGGAGGGAGTAGTCATTTTTAGTTCAAAAACAATTTATTAACAAGCTTTAAAAGTTTTACACAGACCACAACAAACTCAATGAAAACCAAGAAAAGATCTCAGGATGAATGACAGAAATACAGAAAATTCAATCTCTATAACCGTTTCTTGCAAAAACAAAAGCTAATTCAATCAACTTAGATCTTGAATAGTAGTTTCAATGATCATTATTAGATCGATCAATGATTAACTGCTCTGATACCATTGACAGGATAGCGATCACAAGTTTGATGTATTAGAGTTCAAAGCAGCGGAATAAGAACAGGAAATAGACAAATTGTAGCAAGAGATCGATACTTGTATGCATTAAGAGCACATACGATTATAGTGAGAGAATATATTTCTGATTCATGGAATGTTTATAGATATGGAATATTCTAATCAAATCATTCAATTATTACAATAGGTTGACACTCCTTATATAGAGTGCAATCGCTGCTGTTATCACGGAAAGTGACAACTGGCAGATCTAATACAAAAATAACTAACTCTAACAAACTACTGAAATGTTCACAACTACTGAGAACATATCAGAGTGTTAAGTACAGAATATAAAACTACTGATTAGAAACTACTGAAGCTACAACGACTGAAGAACAGCTCTTCAGTCGTTTTAAAAAACTACTGAAACTAGAAATATAAAACTACTGATATCACAACTACTGAAGAAGTACTCTTCAGCAGTTGTGACAAACTACTGAGGCTTCAGTACTTGATCTTCAGACTTTGACCTTCAGATGTTTCATCAGCTGATGACTTCAGTAGATATCATCAGCTGATGTCTTCAGTCTTTGTCTTCAGACTTTGTACATCAGTTGTTGATCTTCAGCACTTGTAAACTCTTCAGCTGTTGTACTTCAGTACTTTGGTCTTTCAGCTTCAGCACTTGTGTTCTTCAGCTGTTCAGCTTCAGTACTTGCGTTCTTCAGCTGTTTAGCTTCAGTACTTGTGTTCTTCAGCTGTTGTACTTCAGCACTTTAGTTCTTCAGCTGTTGAAGTCTTCAGCACTTGATCTTCAGCTGTTGAAGTCTTCAGCACTTGATCTTCAGCTGTTGAAGTTTCAGCACTTGTCAAAACTGCTGATGAAGCTTTCAGTAGTTGTTGATACCATGTGGGACTTAGAGGTTTTCTGCTTGGCTCAGGGTTCTTTTGGTCCAAACCTCTGAGCAAATGGTTGATGTCCTCAAAATTCCCTCCCCTCATCACACCCATAATCACTGACATTGTGACTAAAGCCATTGATGAGAGGCTTTCCTCAACTTTACAACCATTGATGATGCTGTTGTGCACAAGAGACTTTCTGCTGTAGACAGTTCTTCTGTTTTCATTTTGCTGGATCAAAACAACCCACCTACCACAATGATCCAAAATGGGGGAGAGTACTGCCAGTGAAAGAAAAGAAGAGGAAAGAACAGAGGATGAGAAGGCCCAAGAGAAAGCCCAGGAGTTGGAAAAAGAAAAGCAACAACTGATCACCTATAAACGAAAGAAAAGTGCTGATGAAACCTACTGCTGAAGAAAAATCCTTGGAAGAGCTGGTAAAAGATGTTGATGATACACCAGCCGATCCATGGATAAATCATTGAGCAACTCTTCAGACAAGGTTTGATAAGCCACCATTAGATAGTGAAATCAGAAGTGGAAGTGGAGGAGATTCAAACCGATGGGCTGGGTATGATGTAATGAAAAGGAGAGATTGGAGATCATGATCCGTTTTATTGAAACCAAATACTTAGGAAGATCTTTGATGGAGATTCGCGCGTGGACCAGGACAGTATCTGGCTATAGCCACCAGAATTTGTCTGTATGAGCAATTCCACAAGGGGTTATCATTGAAGCCTTGATGGCTGGGGCTGGAAAAAGGTTTGAAATGGCAAGACTTACAAAGGCTAAACTCAAAACCAAAATGCTGGAACAACCTCCTTTCCACCCACTCAAACCAGCCTACCCTGAAATCTCCAAACCAATCTCAAAGCCAATTCCAAACCACAATCACAAACCACAAAACCAACTCCCTACCATCTAAACCAATAGTCGATGATGCACCAAAAAGAAAAGAAGAAGAGAAGGGTGTTGGGCTAGAAGAGAAGAAGAAGAGGATGTGGAAGAAGATAGGATGCCTTTGTCTTGCAGTCCTAACACTGGCGAAAGCCAAACCTATGCCCATCACTCCCACTCACAGATGGATGTTGTGAGAGTAAAAATTGAAGAAGAGGAGCAGCAAAAGCTTCTGATGATGAGATGCTAAAAAGCATTGACAAAACCTATGCTGATCCCTCATCAATTATCAGCATGAAGAAGAAGCTCTGAGATTGTACACTCTCGCCAACACATTTCAATATCAGAAGGAAAGGGTGAGAGTATGGCCTGATCCGAGGGTGGCTCACAGGATTGTAAAGAAAGACATTCCTTCAAGATACAAGGTCAAGTCAAGAGGATCGTAGATGAAGAGATCACAGTGGCCCTTGTAGTATCACCCTGGGAGATTGTCGAAGATTTCAAGAAGGCCTACGAGACTAAACAACCACCCCAGAAGATGCTAGAGAACAGAATTATCAAAAAGGGGTTAGTCTACAAGACGCTTGAAAACTTCAAACAGAATGAGCTCAGTTTGCTACTCGAAGGGACTCATCCTGATGAGTTTGCATATAGACAAATTACAACAGTTGAGCTTAAAAACGGCAAACAGGCCAAGTACATCTCAGAGCTGTATGGGCGAGAAGGATTATTTGATGGTGAAGCCGAGAACCTGACCATGGAAGAACAAATCATGTTTCTCAGAGCCTACACCAGAGAGTCCTACAGGCTCATACACAGGAAGTAGATCTCATGAATGGGATAACAACTCTGTGTCCAGTTCCCCAAAACAGAGTTCCCATTCATATCTTGCCAAACAAATATCCGAGACTTCTTCCCAGGCCGGAGCTTACATGGGTCATCTTCTCTACTGATCAAGAAGGAAAAAGACCAACCTTTTGCCAACAATAAGTGGGATAATAAATAAATTAGAGGTTTTGGCTGCATTGGTTCAGGGGAGTTTGTTGGACCAAAAGAACCATGAGCCAAGATCAGAAAACCTCTAAGTCCACATGGTATCACAACAACTGCTGAAAGCTTCATCAGCATTTGACAAGTGCTGAAGACTTCAACAGCTGAAGATCAAGTGCTGAAGACTTCAACAGCTGAAGAACTAAAGTGCTGAAGTACAACAGCTGAAGAACACAAGTACTGAAGCTGAACAGCTGAAGAACACAAGTACTGAAGCTGAATAGCTGAAGAACACAAGTGCTGAAGCTGAAAGACCAAAGTACTAAAGTACAACAGATGAAGATTTACAGTGCTGAAGATCAACAACTGATGTACAAAGTCTGAAGACAAAGACTGAAGACATCAGCTGATGATATCTACTGAAGTCATTAGCTGATGAAACATTTGAAGTTCAAGTCTGAAGACCAACTACTGAAGTTTTAGTAGTTTGTCACAACAGCTGAAGAGTACTTCTTCAGTAGTTGTAATATCAGTATTTTATATTTTTAGTTTCAGTAGTTTTGTAAAACGACTGAAGAGCTTGTTCTTCAGTCGTTGTAGTATCAGTAGTTTTATGTTTTTCAGTAGTTATAACAACTGATAACACTTAGCATTTTTGTAAGGAGATGTCAGCTGTTTTGACATCTTCAGTAGTTGTGTTTCAGTTGTAATAAATCTGTTAGTTGTCACTATCAAGTGACATCAGCAGACGTCACATCTCTTATATAAGAGGTGTCGACCTAATTGTAAGTGTGACATTCTGTTACCACGAAACCAATATTGAATGAAATATATTTGCAGAAATTCTCTCTCTATAACCGTCTTTGTTCTTCATTGAATATCGTTTCGTTCTTGTGAATTGGTTAATTCATTGATCGATTCCGCTGCTATACTCTTTAATCAATCAAACATAGATCACTGATCCTAACACGTTGTGACGATTCCAAAAGTGATTTCGATAGCGGTGGCGGGAAAGTGCATGAGGCGTGGATGTAGTGCCTACTTGGCCTACGTAAAGGATGTGGACGCGCCAACACCGCAACTATCAGATGTACCAGTTGTGTGTGACTTTCCGGACGTATTCCCGGAAGACTTACCCGGCGTGCCACCGGATCGCGAGATTGAGTTCCAAATTGACTTGGTACCCGGTGCTCAACCCGTTGCCAAAGCACCGTATCGATTAGCTCCCACAGAAATGAAAGAACTCATGGAACAGTTGCAAGAGCTACTCGATAAAAGGTTCATTAGATCGAGTATCTCTCCCTGGGGTGCCCCGATCCTGTTTGTGAAGAAGAAAGACGGTAGTATGAGGATGTGTACTAACTACTGAGAGCTGAACAAGTTAACGGTGAAGAACCGATACCCCCTATCAAGGATAGATGATCTGTTTGATCAGCTCCAAGGTGCCAGTTGGTTTTCAAGGATAGATCTTCGATCTGGTTACCATCAGCTAAAGGTGAAGGAGCAGGACATTCCTAAAATAGCTTTTCGCACGCGCTACGGTCACTATGAGTTCCTCGTTATGTCGTTTGGATTGACCAATGCGCCAGCTGCTTTTATGGATCTGATGAACCGTGTGTGTCGGCCTATGTTGGATAAATTAGTGATTGTGTTCATTGATGATATTATGATTTATTCAAGGAGTGAGATTAAGCATGCTGGCCACATTCGGGAGGTTCTAGAGACGTTAAGAAGGTAGAAGTTGTATGCAAAATTCTCCAAATGTGCGTTCTGGTTACGCGAAGTTCAATTCTTGGGTCACGTGATAAACCCAGAGGGGATTATGGTAGACCCTGCTAAGGTGGAGGCTGTGATGCAATGGAAGTCTCCAAGGACACCATCCGAGATTCGTAGTTTCTTGGGGTTGGCGGTTATTATCGAAGGTTCATTCCGGACTTTTCCAAGATCGCTTCTCCACTGACCAAGTTGACTCGAAAGGATGTAAATTTTACGTGGGGTCAAGCTCAAGAACAGGCGTTCGAGGAGCTAAAGGTAAGGTTGACTCAAGCTCCTGTCTTGTCGTTACCTGAAGGAAGCGAGGATTTGGTAGTATACTCAGATGCTTCTTACTTAGGGTTGGGGTGCGTATTAATGCAAAGGGGGAAGGTTATAGCCTATGCATCCCGACAGCTCAAAGTTCACGAGGTCAACTACCCTACTCATGACCTGGAGCTAGCAGCTGTGGTCTTTGCACTAAAGATTTGGAGGCACTATCTGTACGGAACGAAGTGCACCATTTTCACGGACCATAAGAGCTTGAAGTACTTCTTCAAGCAAAAAGATCTGAACATGAGGTAGAGGCGATGGTTGGAGCTTATAAAGGATTATGATTGCGAGATCCATTACCATCCAGGCAAAGCCAACGTGGTGGCCGATGCTCTTAGCCGGAAGGAGAGGCCCGAGCCGATTCTGGTGAAAGCATACCAACTAATCATGACCTCTGATGTAACGAAGCAAGTCAAAGAGTTTCAGGATGAGGCATTAAAGGAAGATCATCTAAACTCTGAAAGAATGAGAGGTCTGGTTGGGGAATTGAGTGAAAACACCCTTAGTGTTAAAACTCGATTTGGACGGGTGTGGATTCCTCATTTCGGGGATCTACGTGTGAGGATTATGGATGAAGCTCACAAGACTCGATACTCGATTCATCCTGGTGCCACAAAGATGTATCAAGATATGAAAAAAAAAATTATTGGTGGCCAGGTATGAAGCATGACGTGGTGGAGTATGTGAGTAAGTGCCTTACTTGCCTACAGGTGAAGGCGGAACACCAGAAGCCGTATGGGAAGATCCAACCTTTGGATATACCGAAATGGAAGTGGGAGCACATCACCATGGATTTCATTACGAAACTGCCCCGTACTCCGAAAGGATACGATGCCATATGGGTGATTGTTGACCGCTTGACGAAGAGTGCTCACTTCCTACTGATCCGTGAGACATATTCATCTGAGAGGTTGGCTGACCTATTCATCAATAAAATTGTAACTCGTCATGGTGTACCGGTGTCCATTGTGTCTGATCGTGACACCCGGTTACGTCTAAATTCTGGAAGAAATTCCATGATGCCATGGGGACGAGGTTACATATTAGCACGGCTTACATCCCCAAACTAATGGTCAGTCAGAAAGGACCATTCAGACGTTGGAAGACATGCTTCGGGCATGTGTGATTGACTTTAGAGGAAGTTGGGATGACCACTTACCGTTAGCTGAATTCACGTACAACAATAGTTATTATGCCAGCATTGGTATGCCACCATACGAGATGCTATACGGTAGAAGATGCAGAACACCCGTTTGTTGGGGTGACATTGGTCAGAAAGAGTTAAGAAGCGTCAAGGTAATCGAGGCTACGACCGAGAAGCTGGAGAGGATCAAAGCCTTCATGAAGGCAGCTAAAGATAGACCGAAGTGGTATGCCGATAAACGACGTAGACCAATTGAGTTCCAGGTGGGTGACCGGGTTATGTTGAAGGTCTCACTTTGGAAGGGAATTATCAGATTCAGGAAGCGGGGCAAGTTGAGCCCAAGGTATATAGGCCATTTCCGGGTCATTGCTCGTGTAGGGGAGGTGGCCTATAGATTGGAGTTGCCAGATGAGTTAAGTGGAATTCACTCGACATTCCATGTATCTCATTTGAGAAAGTGCTTAGCCGATGAAGACATGATTGTTCCATTGGAGGACATTGAAGTTGATGAAAGGCTCAATTATGTGGAGCAACCAGTGGCAATCATCGATCGTAAAGAGAAGAGGCTGAGAAATACAGTGGTTCCTCTTGTGCATGTACAGTGGAAGCACAGGAAGGGGTCCGAGTCTACATGGGAGACTGAGGAGGAGATGAGGCAGCATTATCCTCGTCTATTTGAGGAATAACAGGTTTCGGGGATGAAACCTATATAAGGGGGGTGGACTTGTAACACCCGGTTATTTTTTTAAAAGACAAGAAGTTAAGAATAAAAGAAAGAAGAGCTATAAGGTCCAAGTGGAGGGACCAAAAGTGTCCAAAAGGACAAAACTTTGAAAAGTTGGTGTAAAGGTGGGCATGGCCGCCCACCCTCACTTCACATCACCATCTTCTTCGGTTTTAGAGAGAGACAGCAGAGAAAACTCTCGGTGGAGATAAGAAGAAGAAGAGAAGTCGAATTCAAGGTAAGAATTCGTGGTTTTTACATGTTTATGACGGGTTTTATCCCGGTTACATGCTTATGTGCTTATGTGTTTGTGTTCATGCTCGGGTGTGTGTGTGGTGTTGTTTTTAGGTGCTTGAACTCACTTGCAAGTGGTTAGAAAGGAAGAAGCACCCAAGTTGCATGAGGTGAGTTCTAGACCCTAGTTTTTACTTGTTTTCAAACATCTTTGGGGCTGAAATGTATGTAAAATATTTTCAAATGTTTGAGTATGTATGCCCGTATGTTTTGTGCATGAATGAATGTGATTCTTGAATGCTTATAGGTTATTCATGTTTAGAATAGCCACATTAAACTTAGAACAGATGGATTTGATTATTTGGGTTGAAAACATACTGGAAACATGTTGAACAGAAGGTCCATGCGCCTAGATAAGGCTCATGCACCTAAAAATGCCATATTAAGAACTAAGTGTGATCCATGCGCCCAAACAGTAGCCCATGCGCCTAAGATTACCTTAGAAATGGTAAAGTACAGCCTATGCGCCTGAACAGTGGCCCATGCACCTAGAAATGTTAGCCGGACGACTAAGTGTAGGGCCATGCGCCCTAATAGTGCCCATGCGCCCAAGTGGCCCATGCGCCTAAGTATCCATGCGCCTGAATTACTCATGCGTCTAAGCGTTCATACACACAAATAGTGCCCATGCGCCTTAATAGCTCATGCGCCTAAAGTGGAAATGCTTAAGTATTTGCTGATGCGCCCACTTAGTAATGAAACGCCCGAACAGGGCTCATGCGCCCAAATAGTTCCCACGCGCCTAAGACTTAGAATTTTTTATAGAATTTTAATGGAGTTTGTGCCTTAGGGTTTTGACCGAGGTTGACTAAGGTCTTATTGATGATGATGTTTCATGCATGATATGATTGATTATGATTGTTCCTTATTATTGTTATTGCTTTTATGATTATTACTTATAGTATGTGACTTTACGTGGTATGTTATTACCGTACCGTAAAGTAAATCATAATAATAAAGTAAAAGAGTAATAAAGAAAAGAAGAGGAACATTAATGAAAATGTTAACAAGTCTTGCAAGCTTACAGGAGGTACACGACCATGTTGTCGTTAGCTCAACTGTGCTGTGGGTGGGTTAGCTACCCTATTATGCACACAGGGTCAATCAATTGAGATTGGCAGGACCTTTGTAGCGTACGCTGGGTGATTGGGTTGGCCTTGTACATAGTACACAGAACCCTTTCGAGGGATATAGTTGACCCTTTTGAGGGATACAGTTGACCCTTTTGAGGGATACAGTTGACCCTTTCGGGGGATATAGTTGACCCTTTTGAGGGATATAGATGGCCCATCACCCGTTTTCCATCACGCATATAGTTGGGGTATTGCTCATTGGTCCATATAGTTGATAGAACAGACAAGGCCTACAGTAAAAAGAACGAACAGTACTTGTTCATATAGTTGATGCGTGTTCGCATGTATAGTACACAGTTGTATTTTACAGAAAAGAGTATTTTCTTATACAACATATAGAAAGTATTTTCTTACTTTTAAAACTAGAGCTCACTCAGAAACATTGACTTTTATACATTTTCAGTTGGCAGGTAATTATTGCTGAGGATGGCACGAGGGTGAAGCTACTCAGCAGGGAAAGTCTGACATCCATTCGTACTCTATGATGTTGTTGTTTTGTAATGCATATAAACAATTCTTTTGTAATCAGTTAAGCTATGATGTATTGCTCAACAACAGTGGTTTAAATGAAATGAATGGCTTTTGATAAATTATTTCCGCTGCTTAAGCTCGTTTATTTGTAATGTTTAATGTTTTAATTGCTATGAATGACCAACTGTGAGGTTTCCAGGATCGGGGCCTTACATTGCTAGAGGTCTCTGGACGGCTATGGTACGTGTAGGTATCGAAATATTCAAAGTGTCACGTTTTTCCACGGTTTAAATGGTATTTATAAGTTAGGGTTTCTCAATCGTGCGACTGGACCATTTGCATGGTTCAGTCGTGCGATTGAGTCATGCGGTTGATTCATTCGCACGACTGTTGTTCAGTCGTGCGACTGAGTTAATCTCATGTTACAATCATACGACTGATCCAGTCTCCTGGTTCATTCGTACGACTGCTTTATTAGCATGATGTTGTTCATGCGTATGGTCCATTAGCATGGGCCAATCGCATGAGAACTTCATATGATTAAGTTTGAATATGTTTCACAATCATTATTTGACTTAGATCTATTCAAACAACCACACACCTATATAGTTAGTTCAATAAGTGTGTATTACATACCAAGCAATGAAATATCAACATTATAAGCACAACCACACATTGATTTCATTAAGTACCCGTTCAATTATAATGAGTAAGACAATAAAGACATTTTACATTAAGTTCAGAAACTAGGGACCATGTATCTACACTTTCTGCATTGCTTCAATCCAGCTATGTCTTGAAGAGCCTCTTTGATGTTTTTGGGTACTATTTGACAAAGAAAGCATGAGAACAGACAGATGTTTGAAATACTTGACATGCTTCTTGTCACCATTTCACTAAGTTCACCAATAATGATTTCTATTGGATGATTCTTGTGTATTCTGGTGGGTGGAATTGAGTCACCAGCAATGGTTACATCAAGATTGGAGACATTCAGATCATTATGGTGAGAGGCACCTTCATCTTGTACTGTTGGGGAGTTATGAAGATAATCAGACTTTGTTTTAGTGACTGCTTCAGCATCAGCAGCACTTTGACTGCTTCCATCAATTGATGTTCTTTCTATTTTAACCAGATGAGTAGCTTGCTTTTGATTTCTAATCTTAGTTGATAGATCTTCTGAATGTGATGGTAACAAGCTGTGACTAGTTTCAATTGAAACACTTTGATTTTGAGATAGTTATCTGACAGGATCAGCTTGGAGTGGAACATCTTCATTCATTTCCTCTGTAGAGATAGGAGGAATCAATGAAAAGCCATATCTTCTTTCTACACCTAAAGGAGGTTCAGCTGAATGTAGATTTCCTGCATGAGACAAGTGAAATCGATCAAAAGATTTTGTAAATGAGTCAATATCAAACAACCAGTCGGGACCATTTGTAGATTTGGGAAAAGAGTGTTCCTTGAATTGAACATTTGTTGATTCATTAATAATGTTTAATCTAGGATTAAACACTCTATAAGCCTTTGAAATAGAAGAATAACCTACAAAGAATCCTTCATCAGACTTAGATGAAAATTTTCCCAAATAGTCTCGGGTGTTTAATATTGAGACAGGACTACTATATGACTTAAAAAATCCAATAAATGGTTTTATGTGAAACAATAGTTCATATGGAGTCATGTTACTTTTTTTACAATCAGAGTTCGATTTTGCACAAAGCACGATGTGTTAACTGCCTGTGCTTAAAAGGTGATAGGCAGTTTAGTATCGGCTAGCATTGTTCTTGTTGTTTCAACTAGTGTTCTATTTCTCTTTTCAGATACCCCATTTTTTTGAGGAGTTTTGGTTGCATTAATCGATGAGCAATGCCTTTGGTTTCACAAAATGAACACATGTCTTCATTTTTAAACTCAGTTCTATTATCACTTCTTATTGTTTTGACCTTATGATCAAATTGGTTTTCAATTTTTGTGATAAAGTCTTTTATTATTGGGATGCCTCATTTTTATGAAGTAAGAAGAAAACTCATGTGAATCTTGAAAAGTCATCAATGATCACCAAACAATACTGTTTCTTTCCAATACTCATAACATGAGTTGGTCCAAATAGATCCATATGAATTAGCTTTAATGGAGAACTGTTTGTGTTCACCAGCTTTGTTTTATGAGAAGATTTATGTTGTTTTCCTTTAAGACACGATGAACAATGATCAACAAAGTGAAATTCTTTGGTGGGAAGACTAATGACATGATTTCCTTTGACCATTTGTTCATGTTTTTAAAGTTTGTGTGCCCTAAACGTCTGTGCCAAAGCTGAGACTCATCAAATGATGCTTTAGACAAAAGACATGTTTCTTCTATTGGTGTTGTAGAATTAAGGTTTAAGACATAAGTGTTATCTTCCTCGAAGTCTTTAGGACAACCCATTCTTCTGAGATCTGAAATCCTAGTTTCAAAATGTAGCAATGAGTATCGGTAAATTGAGTTAAATATTTCTTGACACAAATCTGAGACACGCTTAGAAGATTGAAGTTTAGTTGTCATAGTTGTTCACTCTATCAAAGCTTAGCATCCCACTTGTCACAGTTCCTTCACTAGTAATTCTTCCACCTTGTGAATCTCTTCCGAATGCCACAGTAGTTCCTTGTATTTGCTTGAAGTCATGAAGGAGGGAACGATCTCCAGTCATGTGTCGGGAACATCCACTGTCCACGTACCATAGACTATTAGACCTATATGGATGACCCTGCAAGCACAAAAGAACTAATTAGAATATGGAACCCAAGCCATAACGGTCTTGGGTTTCCCGTTACTATCCATGATGGTGACCTCTTGATACTTTCCTCTAAATTGTGATCTAGTTAGAGGTGACCTGGGAGATTGCTTGTGATAATTGATTGTGTCATCTCATCAATATCAACTGAAGAGTCAGAGGAGTAATGAAACCTTTGATCTCTATTCTGTTGAAGAAATTTAACTCATTTTTATTATTAAGCATCAATTTTGATTTGGGAAGATAAAACTTTTGCTTAATGTTGTGATGTTTGTTTCTTTGAATCTTCCATAATTCTTTCATGTTACTCCTGTCATTATTTGATCTAGACATCCTAGATTGATTGTTGTGAAAATGACTCCTGACATTGGGTTTGACAGATGATGTTGTTGAGATGGGTTTGTTTTGAGCATTCTCAATCCCTTCTGTTTGAAGTAACAATCCGATGTATTGTGATTGTTTATATCACAGACTGAACAGTATTTATTGAAATAGCAGTTTTAGCGGAATGGTTGTTCATGTACAGATAGAGTAGTATTGATTGAAAAAACACTCTTATGTTTTGTGATTAAACATTTCACATATGTCACAATACATATGTTTCTTTCTTGAATCTAATTTTGCTTTAGCAGACTTAGTTGATTTTCTCATTTTCAACTGAGTCACATTCTTTTGCTTAGGGGAGGAATCAAAATCAACCTTTTTAGTAGTTTGCTTCACAGCACTACTTTTGTTAACTGATCTGGGTTGTTTTTGTTTCCTCAATCCTTTCTTTAATTCTTACTCAAACTGATCAACGTGCTCTTTGTTACATATCAAAACTGACTCCTTGTCTTAATTTTGAAGATTGGGGTTCTGACTGAATTTTAGTTGTTAAAATTGGTGAGCTTTTATGTTTCTTTTGCAGTGAAACCTTGTCTGATTTGCTTGATTTTTTTGGAGATTTAATCTCATTATCATAACTGCTTTCAGCAGAAGGTTTCACTGACTTCACAAATTTCTTTTTCCTTTAGAAATAGCAGGTATACATTTCACAAAAGGGACAATGGCCTTGATTGGGCTTTTTGGTTTGATGACATTTATTGTCTTGTCTGAACACTCATTGATTTTAATTGGGTGACCTAATTTTATTTTAACCTCATTTGTTTCAATGTAAACATTTGGTTTGTTTTGAGGATTTGTGACTTGTTTTACTATTGTTTTTGGTCAATAGTGTTAGGTTTAATTTGCTCTTTGAGTGTAACAGATTCAGGCATGACAGTGTAGTTGTCATTGTATGGTGGAGGACAAGAGTTATACCCATTCCCAGACATATCCTTTGGATCCTTTTGAGAATCAAGCATCTCTTGCAGCTTGACTAAAGACATTTGAAACTTTTCTAGTTTCACTTCAGTAAGTGTTTGTTCAGCTTTTGATTGAGCTAACTTTTTAGTGAGTTGCTCATTCTCAGCTACAAGAGTGTACTTTTGTCCATGCAATTTTTCAAGTCAGAGATGAGAGATTTAATTTTGATTTCAAAGCTTTTTATTTCTCTCCTAAGCATCTTAGACTTGAACTTTTCTTCTTTTATTTTGTCCGCCAAATTATGATTGTGCTCTCGATAACCTTGTAGTTCAGTAATGCATTTATCACTACAACGGTTAGATTTTACCTTGGATGGCATGGGAG
Source organism: Flaveria trinervia (assembly GCA_025506515.1). NCBI lineage: Eukaryota > Viridiplantae > Streptophyta > Magnoliopsida > Asterales > Asteraceae > Flaveria > Flaveria trinervia. The sequence continues at coordinate 64,384,530 of CM046455.1, forward strand.
ATGGACCATCATTGATGTGAGCCATGAGTGCATGATTTTGGAATTGAGGCTTTACTTCCTCTGCATACAGGCTCCAGTCACATACTCCATCTTGCTTAATAACAATAGCATTTGAGATGACTCACTGCTTCCATGCGCTTGATTGTCAGTTGAGGCTGAGTCTGATATTTTTGTTGGGTTGTTGATGATGATACTACTATTGGAGATTGTTGGAGTGAAAACTTGAGCTTGGTTGTGAATATGACTGGCTTTAAGATTTCTTTGAAAATTGTTGTTTCTTCTGGGAGCATTACATTCTCTAGAGAAGTGGCTAGTCATGCCATAGTTAAAGCACTTCACCTTGGATTTGTCATATCCAAGTTTGGTGTTTTTGTTAAGGCTAAGCTTTCTTCCTTTTCTGAAAAACGTCTTGGCTCTTATTGCAATCATAGCCATTTGCCACTGCAAATCCATTTCTTCTACATCATCTGGATCCATTTTTTTCAAGTCTTCCTGGATCAGATGTGCAGAGGTGAATCTGCCTCCCAGATAAGCTTCAAAGCTAGCAACAAAGGCATTGTAAGTTGCCTTTTGTTCTTTTAATCTTGTATCATCAGGAGTAGTTAAGGGAGTTGTAGAGAATCCTAATGATTATGATAAGGTTGATGGCTTGTTAGTTGATGGACCTGCAATGAATCCTGTAGTCTTCATTTGATCTCTTGAGGAAAGAAATCATCCTCCTCAGTAATGAATGCATTATCCACAGAGTGAGTGTCTGAGGAAACTTATATGCTTCAATAACTCTAGGTCCATCAAGGTTTCTGCTTCTTTCATCAAGCTCCAGTGCTTCTATCTTGGCAATCATTAAATCCAAGGTGGTACTCTCAAGATCAATAGTGTTTTTCAGCATTGTCACATTTTGTTTCCAGTTTTTTAGAAGATTGTGAAGCATCTTCTTGTTTAACTCTTTGACTTTATAAGTTACTCCCATGACTTTAAGTCATTTACCAGCAGCACAAACCTATACTGTTTAGAGATGCACTTCCCCTTGGAGTGATGAAAAGTTTCATACTGATTAACAAGCTTATCCTTGTTAATATCAGCAAATTCACGGCTTCCTTTACACATTATCAGCAGTGCATCCCATATAGCTTTAGCAGTTCCATACTTTTCAAGTCTTTTCAACACATCCAATTTTCAGTACTTATGTGAGTATGGAGTAAGCTTTGAGATCAATCTTAATCTTCTTGTAGTCATCATCATCAAGAGTCAAATCCTCATAGGTATTCTTGAGATTTGTAGAAGGCAGCTTGATTAGTAAACAGTGTAACAGGAATGTGAGGCCCTTTACATATTGAGATTCAATAGTCTGGATCTACACCTGTGATGTAATTCATGAATTTGATTTTCCATTGCTTAAACTCAGATTTGTGTTTAAGCATGGGAGGTTTTGGAGTGTAACCAAGTTTTGAAATATTATGTGAATCTATTTTAACCAGGTGTTTTTAACTTGTTTAAATGATGATTAGATCAATTTTAAGTTCAATTAGTCCAACTGGTCCAAATAGTCCAAAACAGGCTCAATGAATCAATTCTGCTAATGGTTTTGAGTTTTTTTGTAAATTTTTATTAACTGTTCTCAGCTTTGAATATGAAGACGATTGCTTTGTTCTTGAAGGTGAGAAGGTATGAACAGTAACTGTTGAAGATTTTTCTGTAGTTTACTAAGGAGGTGGTAGAACACTCTATTAGCAACTCAATCATCAGATCAATCGAGCTCTATTCGGATCTTGGGCAGATCTGAAAAGGAACCGAGAGCCAAAGCCCTGATACCAATTGACTGGGTCGTGAGATTAATATTCTCACTAGGATCGAATATGATGATCGAGTTAATGATTGTATGGCGAAATCAAACAATCAAGAACATTCAATGCAAGAAATACTCATAAATGCTTGTTGTATTAACGAAGGTGATTGATTACAATAAATGCTACGTTTGAGCATTAAACAGTAATAATACACCTTGAGAATGTAAGACGCAAAATATTCTAATTGTCTATCAACAGTCACCTCACATACGAGGTTTTCTATTCTTTATAGGCTGACAAGATTCCTTTTTACAAAATGACTAAACTATCCCTCACCTATACATCAAAACTAGTCTAAGTCTTCATTAGCGTTTCTTTTGTTCATCGATATTGACAAATGCGGATGAGTTGAACTTGATCAACATTTTTTCTTTTGTCTTCCACATTAGTAGTTGGTCATCCGTATTGACTAATGTGGATGAACAAATACTTATGTGTATTTGTTGTCCGGCATCCGCATTTGCAAATGCGGATGTGCAAAACTTTTCCGCATGTCTTTTAGGCTATCCGCATTTGCTAATGTGGAAGAACAAATACTTGTCAGCATTTGTTCTATGTCTTCCGAATATACAAATGCGGTTAGCCAACACTTAGTCTTCTCTGCAGATTCTTCATCCGCATTAGTACTTGGACTTGTGGGATTACTAGCAAAACAACCATCAACTCACCAATTGAATTGGCATGTATGATCCTTTCAGGGTCCAATATAAGTCCATCGAATTAGTAGTATTCTTCATTGTCAAAGGTATGTTCTTCCTTTTGTGCACCTAGGGATCCCCATTTGAGTGAATATGGGTCTAGTGAATAATTAGGATCCCATCTTGGTTAAACTTAAGGCGAAGTTAGATACTTGGAAAGGAAATGTCTTTCATTTGGTTGGTCGGTTGACTTTGGTCAATTCTGTTTTAGGTTCACTACCTAATTATTATTTGCAATGCTTTTAAAACCGGATCGGACGTCGAATCGGATGCCTTACTGGTTTGGTGGTCGGACCGTTGAACCGAATTTAACTATTTTTTAACTATATTTATATATATATTAAATATAAGTCATTTATATATATATAACATATATATATATATGTTATAGTTATATATAAAACTAACTATATTTGTATATTCAACACACTAATTTATAGTTTAACACCCCGTTTTAGTCATTAAAAAAAAATAAAAAATCAAAATCCGGTTCGAACCGGTTCGAGATGAACCAGCTGGTTCGACCGCCACAAACCGAGTCATAGTGAACCGGACCGACTAAGGGGACGATCCCCGATTGACATCAAAGATTATTTGTCTTTATTTAAAGCTCCTATGCAGGTCATTCACAAGATGAAAGATTTTAGAAGATTCTTACGGGGAGGCTCTAGTGAAATGACACAAATCAATTGGGTGGCATGAAAAAAGATTATTACTCCTAAGGAATTAGAAGGTCTTGGAGTGGTGAGCATCAAAGATGCAAATATGTCTCTGCTAGCCAAGTGGATATGGAAGTTCAGAGTCGATTCGGCAAGATTATGGGCACACTTAATTTTGGCTATCCATTCTCAACCTAGGAAGCCTTTGTCGATTCCTCTTAAACGGTCCATAATGGGGTGTGGAAGAATATAGTCAATATTGAAAATGACTTTCAAAAGGAGAATATCAATCTAGATATGCTTATTGTGGGACAAGTGGGTAGGGTGATACAATTTATTTTTGGTTAGATAATTGGGTGGGAATCGGGTGTTAAAGAGCAAAAAGTTATAATTTCATCCGTTAGCACAATAGTCCTTTCTCTTAACTATAACAATACATCGATCGTCTAATTTGTACAATAAAAAAAAAAACGATTGGATTGCATAAACTACCTCTACCATACGGCAAACCATCTTTCGCCTTTTAGCTGCAAAAGTCCAATATATTTACTGGTGGGATCATTTGTCTTTGCTGCACCTTCAACATGAATTTCAAATAAATTGATAGTGAATCTTCAACTTCGACCTTCAGTTTCATGACGGATTAGTTGGCAGCAAAAAAGGTCATTATACAACTTCACATTTCATACATTCATCCTTGTTGGCTACTACACATGCACCCGTTAACCATTGAATTCCATGAAGTGGTATAATAAATTATTAAAATTTTATTATTTTTATTTAACACTTCTGATGATTATTGGTATTTCTGTCAATTCGGAAGCTTGTTTTGGATGATTATGATGTTTAAACTTTTCTAGTTCGGATTCCTTCTTGGCCGCCTTCTTTTCTGCCTCTATTTGCTTGCAGTTCTCATCATGGGCTTGGTTAACATTCTCACAAACGTAAGCACCGTTGAAATAACTGAAGAAAATCGTATCATAACATCATCAAATGTCAGCTTATTATAGAATTTGGAACACAAATATTATCAATATTTCAGTCCTTTTGATAATTACCTTGTTCGTATGGGCAACGAGCAGGATCTTCTCCAAAGTAGAGAATTAAAGCATCCACACTTTTACCCTACAAAACAGTGCATCTTTACAACAAATCTAGGCAAGTTTAGGCAGAGGTGGCTATTTCGACCCATTTACTTGCGGATGGGTAGATATGAGGTCAAATGTCCACTTTTAGTGCATACAACCTTTTAAGTAATTTCAACAATGATTTTAGATCACTACTGTAATAATATTGTTTTTCAAATCATATTTAGCTCATAATTGCATAACTTTTTTTAAAAATGGACAAATATATTTTGCTGATCAACCCAACCCAGCTTATTTCAACCTATAGAAAAAGTTGCTTATTTTGACATGTTGCCTATTTTCAACCTATAGAAAAATGGACAAATATATCTTTACCAACTAATCCATGCCACCTCTAGTTTATCTCTACAAGAGATTTTGGTACATACCACCCCAGTACAATGAAGCCAAGGACTTTACTTCACCTTCCGCAGAAGTAAGAAACTTCTTTAAAGACTGAACATGTGAAAAAGACAATTACATTTCAGTGTAAAGTATGAATGAAAAAAATAGCATCATGATGTGAATTCAATCATCTTTCTTATCATTGTCATTGTGAGACAACATATTCTTCCTAAAATTATTTAACCATTTCATCAAAATATATTAGTTGCTACAATAATTAGATATGTGTGTACCTTCCGAAAACGTTTGGACACATGTCCATCTTTTTTACACATCCTCTTTTCCTGAATTACTTTCTCCAGTCCTTTGGTGATAGATTGCATTTCTTCTGCCAATGCCTTCAATTGTATCTGCAATGAAATAATCAATGCAATCAACAAAAACTAAACTGAAATAACTTCCATTAGATAGTATGTGAATTCTGCCAAGAAAACCTTTGATGCAGGTTCCAAACTGCCAAGTTCCTTGGAAAAATCCAGGAGTTCGGGTAGTTTCTCCACAAGCACCTAAGATAACCACCAGAGAGACCAAGAACAAAATTAAAAGAAACGATTTATCGACTTCATAAGTCAAATATATATGATGAAGGAAAAAAGAAAATTTATAAGAAGCTGCACCTTACAAAGATAATGCATCAGTGTCGTTTTGTTGTTCCTGGCACGTGTGTCGTTAAGTTTAAGGATACTATCCAATCTGAACCCGACAGCAGCGCCTAAACCGAAACAAAAACCAAGATATTGAAAAACTTTATCTTTTAAAGATAGAGAGGTCAACAAAGAAAAATAAACTCGACTAATAACTCACCTCTGGAAGTTCCCTGGTTCAGAGCATTTCCTAGGGAAAGAATTGTCTGCATAATTCTTCTAAACTTCATAGAACTCCTGATCTGATATAAGCACCAATGCACCATCAACATACATGGAAAAAGTATAGTTCTATTCAATTATATTGTCACTGATTAAGTGCAAGATTAGAGTAAAACATAAAACTTGCCTGTTCTACTGACAAATATACAATGTTTAGGTTCGTACAAAGATCTGAAACCTAAATAGAAAAAGAACACTAAATTATTATCTAGTATTATAAATAGGCAGAAAAATGCATGTCATAATATTTTCTAACCTGTGTACTAACTGTAACTTATAAGAGAAAACTCTGAGTTTAGCTTCTGAACGTGGAATTTTCATCATCTCCAAGAAGAACTGTTGCCAGAAATATATAAAAAGAAATCCATATGAATGAGTTCAAATACTAGAAGAACCAAGGGCAGCATAGTTATCACATACCAGTTCACATTTGCCCAGGTTATCCTTATCTCCTTTATAACCCTAAGCATAAAAGAATCTACTTATAATACAAATAAAAGCTATGGATGCATAATTCAATTTAATTAACTACAAACTTTAACAGAAGTATAAAATAACAGAGATAGAGATTAGCGGCCACATGTAAGTTGTAAGCTCATACTAAACTAGTAACTTAATAAGCTCAACTACCGGTACACCTTAATTTGTTCCATCTCCTCCTTGGTTGGACAGAATTTTGTAAGGTTATCCACCATTTCAACATCCATCACTGAATCATCCAAAGCAAGGACATGATCCTGTCAAGGTTTGCAGTTATAGCATATTAGACTACTTATATAATTATCAGACACCAGGAGGAGTGATTGTATGTTCAACATTATATTTGGATGCCTTCCACATATGATAATTATTATATAACATAATAATATAACAAAGGATTAAAAGCAATTTATTAGACGGCATAAACTTATATTTGAACATACACATTACAATAGTGAGATGGAGTGACCATATATTACCCAAAAACATAATACGTCAAATCATGATTTTAAATAAGTATTGAAATTTGATGATGGTTGTCTTTTGAACATCTCGAACACACTTATATGGTAAACCCTCATGCTCGACCGATACCTTGCTACAAGCAAAGAGCGACCAAAGCTAGGACAAGTGGCCTATGGAGAGTTTTCGAGAATTAAACCTAAGAACTCATGGATGAGGGCATCAGGCACGACCACTAGCGCCACCCGAGAAGATTATAATTGTGTAAGGAAATGAAAGATATTGTGGTCATCTAAAGTTATATTCCGGTGTGACATATAATTACATTATCTTATTTGTAGTTAAGTGTTGTCACCATATCGGTTATGAGTGGCATATGTTGATAATGAAACAGATGGGTCTTTCCAAAATGTAAGTGAATTGACAAGCAATATCTTCCCCCATTTCATTGGATAACTTCGTAATCTCACTCATTGCATTCTTGAAGCCGTCTCTCAACAAGATATCCCTCGAATCCTTAACATACGACCCTAACTCATCCAAATGCTACCGAGAATCAAATATATATCCAAATTTGTTATGGATGACTCCACGTTCATAACCCCCAAACTGACAACCATACCTAAACCTTTCTTCTCAACCCCGGTACTCATCACTAGTTGTAATACCCTAGTCGCTATCCCTTAAATTAGTGTGTTGCGATACCACTTATCATGGAGCATTCTTTCCAAGCTTCTGTGCAACACTTAATCTCTACTACTCTTAGCCTTTTCCCTAATACTCCCTACATTTTGAATTTTGAAATGACTTATGTCGGAACGAAAGATTATGTGAATGTCATTATGTTTTATAATGTAGAATGACACTTTTCCAAGAGAGCTTTACAAGTGTTGTTAAGGTAACTTTCAAGGTAGGTTGAAAGAGGCCTTTAACTATATATACTAGTGAGTCGTAGTCCATAATCTTCTATTCTAGAAATTTTTTATAAATCTATACAATCGTCGTGTATATGATTCTAAGGACTTACTATGAAAATACGATGAAATTTCCATACTATTCTAAAGGGTTCAATATATTTCAAGGATTTCTTCAAGATATTTTGTAGGCATACATAGTGGAACGTTATCACACACAAATGAACAATAAAAACAACATGAGAATTCAACATGGTTCGGTCAATGTGACCTACGTCCATACCAGCTGCAATGAGGGTTTCATTTTATTAGCTCTGTACTAAAGATTACAATCACATGACTATGGTATATATAGAGACACATTAATATTGATAACTTGGGAAAAGGTAACCCAAAAGTCTTCACAAACCTAACAATCTCCCATTTGAAGGCTTTACGATGAACTCCGACCCGCCATTCAAGCATAAAGCAACCCAATCATCCAGTAATACTAATAACTTTTAAACAAGTCTTACAAGCCTCTAGTTCCCTACAACAAACTAAGACTTTATAAAATCTCATAGTTGTAGTGGCCCTCATCATCATGTACCAAAAGGACCAGTTGAAGTACCCCGAGCTCTAGCTCAGTTATGGCTAGTCCCGCTAATGACCCATCCTCTGTCTCAACTGGTTCGGATACTCCAGTGCTTCCAAAGATACATCGAGAAGCACCAACACTTTCCAAACTTAACAAACAATCACTAGGAGAGATTTTTTAGTATTAGTCTTCAAAACCCAATAGTTCTTTGTAAGTGTATCCTAAACATGTACCGTGCTCCCCGTGCTCCCATCGTCACTAAATCCCCGAATAGTTTATACTTTTAAACTCGTTCAGCTAACATCTATGTGGCTTCAAACTTTATGTTTGTGAAATGAACTCTCTTAACACAAGATTTGGCAAACCATACTTTGTAGTGCTTCACGCGGCCCATGCTTAGCGCGACCTGTGCTTAATGCGGCCCGTGCTTAACAATAGTAGTAGAACCTGACTTCATCCTAAAACTTAATTCCAACAGATGCAAATCTTGCCAACAAATTTTGCAGTGACATTCGTTCCTTCATCCGCATGTTCCCAATCTCTCGAATCAGAAAGACATTGTTTCAAATCGATGATTTTCATGCATGTTTGAAAGTGCATTCATCATACCATAAGTGTTGTTTTGGTTGCGCCAACCTTATCTGACCCAACACAACTCAAGGGTTGAACCCTAATAACAAATCAGTAATGACAACTAGAATACCAGTGGAAAAAACGACTACTACAAGGTGTCTACTCTAAAACCCTAATTGAACATCTGTGGATGTGATAGAACTTTAATCCACGACGGCTCATTTTTAAGCTCTAATACCATTTTTTTCGGTATACGCAATGAAGCACCATCACACATGCACACGAAAAGCAGTAGAAGTAAGACACAAATTTAGCATGGTTCATTCAATGTGACTTATCTCTGTATGCTATAACTAGAGGTTCTAGTACAAATGATTACAATCACATGACAATGGTATATAGAAATACGTAAGGCTTAATAACTTAAAGGACCATGAAACATACACATTGGCAAGCCTAAAGCCTTTACAAACCTAACATCTTTTCCATTGAGGCACTTTGATTCAATAGTGGTCTAGGATATCCAAGCTATGTGATCCATATATTAGGTGGGTTCTATATCTTTTGAAGGCTTTCTCCTTGATCTTTTCTATCAAGGCTCTTTGATACAATAGTGGTTTAGGATATGGTGAGACCTAATCGCTAACAATTAGCTCCATTTAATAACATTGATGACTTTTTTGTGTTAAGCAAAACTCTAAGCATAAAAAGTAACTACTTGGTCAACGTATGAGAATTTCATGTATTTTCACATTTTTTTATCTTATGAAAATTGTTTTGTTCGTCCTTTTCTCTTGTATCTCCTTGATAAATTCTACATAGTAGAACGCAAATATGATGGGCTGAAAAGGTTTTCACTTGATAAGTTCTAAAAAGAGTGGGATAACAATAGAAATATGATTACCTTCTTTAAGTTTATTAGTCATATCATGTATTAATTGAGTATTTAGATGCAAAGAGTTTAAGCTTACCATCAATTCATGCAATGGTGTCTTCACCTTTGAAAGCATAATTTCACAATTGTACGATCGCTTGTGCTCGATCTGTGCTAGAAGTGTGAAATATCAATCACTAACATTTACAAAGATGTTTGAACTTATTTGTAAAAGTATCATATAGCTTTAATGCAATTAATCTGATTAAAATTTACTAGAACTTTAATGCATGCATCGAGAATGAAACTATTTTACCAGGTGTACTATGTCAGGCTTATTAGATGCTCTAGATTTTGCTTTTGCGGACTTATCTGATCTTGGATTTGCCGCTGAAAGAGAACTTCAAGTTCTAACATATCAAACTCTGGTGCCCTAATTAATGCACATCAATCATGAGAAAAATGAGAACATCAAGAAACAAAAAAATAGCTAAAATGTCAGGAATTAAAAATGGGAAAAAATGAAACACCTAAAGCTTCACTAGGTTTTTGAGCCCACAAACTCCCTTGTGTTACTCGACTGAACTTTGACCAATGTAAAGGCTTCAGTTTCTTTGTTGGTTGACCTTTTGCACCGGCTGTCCTATTACGCCCCTTATTAGTAGGAGGTGGTGGAGATGGAGCAGAAATACCAGATTCTTTTGAAAGAGATGGCGGTGGAGCTGGTGCATCACACCTCCTTTAACATTTGCTTTAGAAGCAGCGACAATTGGAGGAGGGGGTGGTGGTGTTGTCTTAGGCTTTGGTGGGGGAGGGGCTGGCGGTGCTGGTGGTTTTGGTGCTGGAGGAGGTGGAGGGTGAGGTCCAGTTGTGGTATCGGGAGGAGGATATGGTGGGGGTGGTCCATCAGGCTTGTTTGGAGGTGGTGGTGGTGGTGGTGGTGGAGGTGGTGGACCTGCCTTACCATCTGGTGGTAGGATAGGAATGGGAGGAGGTAGTGAAGAAGTTGTACTTTCACCTAGTTTTTCAGAAATGGAAGGATATGAACATGCAAAGATAATATGAGGTGGCATGGATGATAAAAAAGAAAGAGATTTTGTAGAAGCATCCATGGATATTTGGGTTTCTGATGATGATGATGGTAATTTTCTGGGAAGTGAAATACTTTTATGCCCAATAGCATCCAAGTATGTGGTGCTTGATTTGGTTTTTTTATCCTGATTATTAGTTCTCTTAGGAAGTGTTTGAAGCAAATTTTTGGATTCAGTTCTTTGATGAGAACTACTTTCCAACATTTCATTAACAACATCAGATAAAGGCATCTGCTGGAGCCTATTTAATGCATCATCACTCCTAGGAACAAACCAATCCACACTACCAAACATATCTTGAACTTTAGCAAATGCTTCCACTGGGAGACCCTCTTCCTCAAAACTTGACAAATATACTGGAACCATAAAAGCTGAGGCGTCCATTTCAGAGAAAAGAAGCTTCATTTGAAAAATCACGTAGATAGTAAATATATATAGTTTGTATGTGTGAACATGAAAACAATCATGAATGCTTATGTTAATTTCATGAATATACCTCCGCTTTGAAGTCTTTATGAAATTGATCCTTAGCATCCCAATGTATATCAATTTCATCACGATTAAGTATCAACATGTTTGATTTAATGAATGATGTATTGAACATGGCACAATACATGAATTTTTCTTTCATGTCATCATGTAAGCTAATACATTCCAGCATAACATCACCTTGAATATGGCAATTGATATCTATTTTAACAAGTTCACTATCTACCTGCATTGCATAGCAAAGGTCAGAACACTAAATCAACAATCCAACTCCAAAGGCAGCCATATTATAGAAAAGTATGAGTCCTAGAGGTGAAATTAGTCTCGTCTTATCTCTATCTAAGTAACTGAATATTATACTTTAACTTCATATGAATTATTTGCCGAGTCGGGAGAAGTTAAATAATTAGCTATATATATCTTTTCCTAGAACAAAGGCATGTTGCATTGCTATGTATGTAAGATGTGTAACATTTTTCTTCTTTAATTAGTGTATAGTGGAAATTGGATCAGAAACAAACAAAACAATCAGTATTTTGTGGTAACACACGACGACTCTTTTCTTTATTTTAATAACCAAAGCAAATAAAAACTTGAATACATGAATTACAATAGCCCTACGCCTCTATTTGAACTAAAACTATAACTTGCAAACCAATATTCCTAATTAGACTCAAGCAAGAAATGAAACCTATCCTTATTTGACTTTATCTCTTATCAAATACACATATCAAACAAATAAACTAGATAAACACAAAGACTCTTACTCGACTTAAACACCTTGTATGGCCTCAATCAATTTTTGACTTGACACATAAACCAAAATTAGCATGCACTACATCATCTCCCATTTAGTCCTAATTTGTATTTGCCTCTCATCACAGCAACGATGGTTCATCCTCTTGAGCCAAATTCGCCTCTTCATTTTTCTTAGTACATTCATATGCAAATTTACCATACTCGTTAAACTTATAATATCTACTTTACTTTGTATCCTAGTTCATGCCTTCTCTTCAATTTACACATGGAAACTGACCACCTATTCCTCAGCCATATCCTACTTTGGTCTGAGGTTCACAACATTCACAACCGAGCTCTTCTTTATTTTCTTATCCATCAATTATAAAGAGTAATTTTTCTTTGATCTTTATTACTGGTCTTGTCTTGCACCTTAATATGTTCCTCATAAACTTTCAACCTTCCTTTCGCTTCCTCGAATGGCATGCTATCAATATTCGAATAGTGTTCAATGAAACAACAATCTAAACATTTTACTTGGTACTAGATCCAACAACTTTTGAATTATCATTACATCATCAAGACTCCACCCAAGACCATTGAACCTTGAACAAATCCACTCACCTTTCCTACAAAGCCTTTACTCGAATTCGTCTTCTTCATTCAATGTTGCTCAAGTTCTCTTCTTAATATTGTTAATATTGCCTTTTGAACTTTGTTAGCACTAAGGAATCTTACTCATAAAGCCTCCCATGCATCCTTCTCTTGCCGGTTCTTGGCACTTGAAGAAGTATATCCTCCATCGTGCTCGAAAGAGCATTGCCCTTGCAAGTTACAACCTTCTTTTTATTTTTATCAACAACTTCTCTGATCACTAGGTCAATCGCTTTCCATAAGCCTTGTGCATCAAAAAAAAACTCCATCAAAATAATCCAGGCGTTGTAGCTCACTAGCGTCAATCATGGAATTTGAAATGAGGTGCAAATGTTTTCTCAAACCGGAATAAGTGTTGCATTAGTGGTGGATAACTTGCTCCCAACATCACGGTTGATACGTTCCCTTCCATCTCATGTGTTGTCCCTCAAACAAATTATCAGCACAACCTTGTCGTTACTTATGTGATTGATTATAGTCTTGGCGTATTAATGTTTTTTATGAACAGATCCAGCCTCAAATGATTAAGGTGTGAGCTTGCTTGCTTACTTCTTATTTCTTTAATAAAGCCAAGAAAACAACCACCTTCAATTTTTTGCTTGCTTGAGGGTAGGCCTTTGAGCAACTTGTAAGGTTGTTGTGTTGTGACCTTTAGGTCATGGGCTTAAATCCTAGGTAAGAACCTCTTACACAATTATAGAGTAAGGCTTCATACATCCATTCGCTAAGTGATTTGGTCCCTCCCCAAACCCTGCATAAAGTGAGATCTATGTCAAGCACCAAGTATACCCTTTATTGCTTGCTTGTTATTATGTTTTACTAATAACTTTGTTCATCCTTTTTTGCTCCTCTAAGTTGTGCCCTTATATAACCATCTATAACCTTTAATAAATGTACCTCCAAAGTCTATAGTTTCTCAAACTTTATGGAATCTAACTCAAAAAGGAAAAGAAACTCTTACTTTTTATTACTCTAATCGAAAGAACCCCATGTTCTTTTCAGAGATCTAATCACATCCATATAGGTTATGACTGATTTGAGTCAAATGATCTCACTTACATAGATTAATCCCAGGTTCTTCGACTATGAACTCGTCGGTATATATAATTTGTGGTTTGCAACTAGTTTCCATATCTATAATGATAAAACCCACCCCGTCGCTTATGATTGCTCTTGTTGTCAGATTCAGTCACCCGTAGGTCGAATTACAAGCTTCCAACTCATATTTAGCCTAGTAGGAAAATGCAAAGTTTCTATTATGTACCATAGAATATATGAATGTATATAATGAAAACATGGAAATCATAAAGATTGAAAAAAAACATGCACTATGAAAGAACACATCATATAGAGATCAAGCACATTAATTAAAGAGAAGTTAGAAGGGGAAGAATAGAGCCTAAAGTGTGTTACATGAAAGCAATGGATTTGCTTACTAAAGCATTATCGGAAGAACTTAGAAGTGGGATCCACACTATGATTAAAATTCATAATCCTGAATGAGGGACAGTGTAGAAAATTCCAAGTCTTATAACTCAAATCAGTCTTATCTCTATCTGAATATTACTTTGACTTCCTTCATTGAATCATTCATGAGAAGTATTTAGTTTTGTTTATCGTTCTCCTAGAATAAAGGGATGATGGTTATTATGCATGTCTATATATCACTGCTCTATAACCGGTGAAATAATAAATAATAAAATCTCATATCTATCTCTAAATTCTAAACATATACTATGCATGTCATGTAATTTAAGTATTAGGATATGAAAATATTGGAAACATGAAGGAATATAAAATATTATGTTGAAAGACATAAGACATTCTGTAAGTACATGTAAGTTCTTCACATTATTTTCCTATATATAATATATAAGTAATGTTGTTCAAAAAGCCATGCTTTAGTTAACAAGTTTCATGTGATAACTTGAGGTTTATTAAAATAAATTTCATTAGTTTCATGTATCCTAGGTTATCTATTGTTATTTAAAGCATTTTGAAAAACACAGTTGTGCACGTACATGGGGTGTTATTTGTTCAAAAGAAATCTATCAGATGATTTATTTGGTATTTTGTGTTTTAGTTAGTGGATTAGAAGCTAACTACTAGGATTTAACCTCCTCAGTCACCATTTCTTTCAAGATGAGATCAAGTGAAGTATAATTCCATAGACCCATTACACCAGATTGATTAGTGTTGTGTTTTGGGTAGACATAACCACTCCCACCCTTATTCCTTACTTATGGTATATGCCCAAATACTAATTATGGTTCATGTTTGTATTTGACTCCATATATGAATGCTACTATTTCTAGTTGGCATAAAATCAGGTGTTTTTTGGCAAAGCAATTATAACTATTGTATCACCAAAGCAAGTGCTTATATATCTTTAAAAACATAACAAAGGAATGTAAACAAAGGATTCACTTCCAATCATAGTTGGTAATAAGACAATCTACATAGACCAATGGTAGTGCATACTATAACCAGGAGAGAAAACCTTACCTGATTGTAGTATCGAATATTCTTGCGTCTCCTTGGGTTGAGAACAAAAGTTTAGGGGTTTTATCAATATGTAGCAGAGGATCGCGTCCATAAATCCTAAATACAGGGCAGCAGCCCCCTTTTCCATCAAAATCAGGAATCATTCTCATTATTACACAATCCAAAGTCAGTGCCTTGTCAGCAGGAGGCCACTCTGAATCAACATTCCTCCTTGATATATATTGTAAATACCTTAGTTGAGAAGGTATAGGATTCATTGGTAACATCATGGGTAACAAATCATTAGGAGCCTGCTTATAAACCATTTCCAATGCCTTGGTTTCAACAGTGAAGTGGTTTGTGTAAAGTGAGAAGGCAGCCGCCATGAATGCCAAAACCGGCCAACCACCAATCTCAGAGTGCATTATAAGAATATTTTCTTGTGCAGCTGAGAGCCAACTTTCAGTTGATTTTAAAAAATGGTGAACCACCTCCATTGATAGCAATGGGCAACCTTCATAATGCCGAGGATAGTCCATTATAGTAATATCATAGCCTGACAAAGCAGACGTAATCCTGCTTTCTTTTTCTCCCTCTCGAAAATCAAGAATCATGATTAAAGATTCAGGATAATTTCTCATGTATTCACTTATTATGTTTTCAGCATAAGCTTTATAATCTTCTTCCCAAGCTCCATCACTGAAACAGCAGTCAAAGACTATGCACCAAATGGCACATCAACATATCAAACTGAAATAAGTTCCAACTTTAAATATGCTACAAAAACATTTTATGCACATGATGCTACATTCTAATATGCATTAAAAGAAATAAACATATATCATGATAATAAAGATAAATATTGTGACCCTGGTAACAAGCCAAATTCCAATGTCATGTTCTCAAAGTTCATTGCATCTACCATCACAAAGCTACACAAGGGTTCTGGAGGGATAAACTATAAATAGAACCACCATGGCTAATTTGTTTTAAAGATAATTTGAAAAGGAAGCAACACATTTTCAACAGAGCTCGGATTATAAGTACATTTGATTCATAAAATGATTTTTAACGATAAATGTAACTATACTCACCACAACCAATTACACCTATCTATATTAGGAGAGGGTCGAAACCTTCACCTAAAGGGGTGCAACACCACTCCAACTCTAACAGCTTAGGTATTGAGCCCACCGCTAACCAATCCCTACTTTCATATTCTCAGCATTTCCTTTTATCTATTATTTTTCAAACTATTCAGATCACCCAATTATCACATTTGACCATAATATCACAAGTTCATGATTAAATTACCACTTTGAAAACTAAAGCTAAATGATAAATGAATACGGATACACCTACACAAGTTCATGATGGCATAATCATATTACATAAACACACATATCAAACGAAATGCTCCATTAAGGTTGAAAGGTTACCGTAAATTCTTTCAAAGACACTGAGGAGGTTATCGGGTGATTTCTTGGTCAACAATTTACGTAACATTGCCATTGGAATTTAGTGATTTCGAACCCTAGAAAAAATTTTGATAAATCTTCCAATAAATGCATTGGAAAATATTCTGGTGTCTTTAGCTTACGACATGAATCGATGAGCTTTAGGTAGAGGAGAATCTATAATGGAAATTGATTGGCACGAGGTTGATTGAGCTTCGATTTTGTGTTTGTCTGAAAAGGTTTCTACGAGATCAGCATGGGGATTTCAACCAAATATATGTTCGATTTTGTATTCTCTACCATTTTGCAAAATTTGGTATTTTCACGTTGGAATTTTGAAATCTTCTTATTAATTTATTTATAGTTAATTTTGATTTCTGTCCCTTAATTTTGAAAATTGTCTCTATCTGATTATCAATTTTAAATGTATTTCTATTGTTAGTTTGAGTTTGGCAGATCATTTCTATTTTCATCTTTTTAACTAACGGAGTTAACATTTTTTATTAAACGAGGGTTAAATAACCAAAATACCCTTTATTATTATTTTTGATTTTACAAAATCAACAAACACTCCATACCCAACCCAAACCCCCTTGTACATCATATACACATCATCATCATCATCATCATACCACCACCTAAACCAACACCACCAGTTGAATCCACCTCCATTGTCGCCGGTTGAACCCAAAACCCAACTCTCTTCCATTGCTTTTCCCACATATGGGTTTCTATTAATTACCTCAAAAGATATCACTTCATAATGCTTATTTTTCCACAAACCCTTATTATCTTTTTATTTTCAACATGGGTTTCACTCTAATTAAGCTAAATTAAACATCAATTATAGTGATGAGTATGTACACTTGAGATATATGGAACGGGTCGGTTAGAGGTTGGTAATCAAATGGATAAAATTTGCAAAGCATAGGGACAAAAACTGATATTAACTTATTTATTTATAATGTAACATTTTCAAATAAATTATATTAAATTACTGCTATTGTTTACTGCGTTAATACAACCTTTTTCATTTTATTTGTTTTTAGTGGGATCTTGATTATATTTTTATGGATTATTTTCAATTGTAATAACCTATAGTATAAGATTAGAGCTCTTTGGAAATCATTTTACCATGCATACTCTGCTTTCATATCTTCAACACCATGTTTGACAATGTATTCACACAGAGTATTCTTTGTTTGTTCATCTTCTTCGACTGAGGTGAGCATCCGCCTTTGATTTTGTTGTTTGTGTCGGTTTGTAGGTAATCGTATTCTTTCTCTTGTTTTCACGACCAATCGGTTACTGTGTGTTCTTAGGGTGCTAGAGTTTTCAAATTAGGCAATTGTTTGTTCGCCTTCGTTGTTGAGGTGTTATTTCAGTGTATTGGATGTTGTTTTTTATCGTATAGATCTGTTTGATAAATGTTTTATTCTTTTTGTGTTGTCAATTTTTTTGTTCACTTTCATTGTTTAGGCTTCCTGTTATGATAATTGTTAGTGTGAATCTTTGTGCAACTTACCTCTCCACTAATATTGTTTCCCATGCTTGGACAAAGTTTGTCAAAGTTGATTTAACTTTGTTTAGGAAAGAGTTATCATTGGAAAGCTTCATGCACAATTTATATTATCATTGCTAATACTTTACAAAGTCGTTGATGACTTAAATATTTGTCTTTTCACAGTCTAGGCTACATGACATTTCTCTTCTTTAGCTTAGCGGGGGAATATTAGTGTACTATTATAGTTATATATGCTTAGATGGTATTTAATTTTTAGATTGCACTCTTTATATATAGACTTATTGTAACTTCATTCAAATACATTAACATACGCACATTTTCTAATTTTGATTAAGTATGATGGAAGCATAGATGAGAACTAACAAAATAACAAACCATTGGTCCGGATACCATAAGTCTTTCCATATTGGGCTTGTGAATGTGTTGTTGACATATTGAAAGCACATATAGGAACTAATAAATAGCAAAACCACTATTTATCATCTCAAACCCTGTAACACCCGAATATTTATTATTTTGAAGCCGGTGAAGAAAGAAAAGAAAATAAAGTTCAAAGTCGAGGGACCAAACTCGCCAACAAAGAAAAGTTGGGAAATGTGGTGATATTGGAAGGGAGAGGGCAGCCCACTCTCCCCACACACCCCACATTTCAGACTTCATAAAGAGAAGAAGAGAGAAAGGAGAAGAATAAGAGAAAAAAAAAGAGTAGTTCGGGTGATTCGGGTGGCCAAACTCGTTGTGTAGCAAGCCAAATCAAAGCCCTTAACGTTGTGCTCGTTTTTGTGAGTTCTAGGACCCCACTTTTACTTGTTTTCAACCGATTTTGGGGCTGGAAAGCATAAAAACCCGTTTTTGTATGTGTATGTGTTTGACCCATTTGGGTGTGATATGTGTGATGCGTTTCGTGTATGTTTCCGGTCTTGTGTGTGCTTGTATGGTGTTATGGTATGCATTCCTAAGGTCCAGGAGGGTTAATTTAGGCTTAAAATGGGTTTAGATGAGTTTGGAGGCCGAAAACCCTCGGCTTCAGTCGGGATGAACTCCATTCTGCATCAGCTAGGGCTAGGCGACCGAATGGAGGCCATACGGCCGATTGAGGGGTGATTGAGGGTCATTCACATGATTGGGATTCATTCGTACGATTGAGGATTCAATCGCACGACTAAGGTTTCAGTCGCACGACTGGGAGTCCAATCGCATTGGGAGTCATGCTACTGAGGGTTCAGTCGCATAAGTGCTTTGTCGCATGAGTTCATTCGCATTAGATCAATCGCATAGGTGCCCATTCGCATTTGTTCCATCCACATAAGGTTCATACGCACGACTAGATGTCCATTCGCCTAAATGTTCATCCGCTTGAGTTCAATCGCATGATGTTCAATCGCATGGAGGCCATGCGACTGGAGGGTGTCCATACGCACGATTAGGGCTGTTGCACCCGAAGAAAGTGTAGTTAGACTTATGGCTTTCGGGGGAAAGTGCAGATGTAAGTCTTGACGTAAAGGTTTCCCGTAAGAGCATGTAAGATAGCAGATATGGCCTTAGAAGCATGTAGGGCATAGAGATGATGATGTTGCCTTGTATGATGTGATGTTGATGCATGTTAATGTTCCTTAGTATGATGTATAATATCTTTCCTATGGCTTTACTTATTATGAGAAATGAACGAAGTATTATGTAACGTAAAGTAAAAGATAATGAAAGAGGAACATGATGATGAATGCATGCATTAATGAACGAATGAAAGAAGTCTTGCAAGCATTGGATATCAGGGTCCTTCTTTGTGTTTGACCAAACGTGTAGTGCCTCTACCGTTTACCCCTAGTACTGTGGCATACATTTAGCTGTTCATTTATTGACTTCGGCCCAGTAGCTAAGACTGATGGTTACTCCTAGTACCATGGCATACGTTTAGCTGTTCATTTATTAACTTCGGCCCGGTAGCTAAGACTAACCGGGGTGTAGCACATGGTATTTGTACAGTTGATGTCCGATACGCAAGTAAAGTTATATAGAAATGAACGAATGAATGAATGAAGAAGATAATAATGACATTATCTATGTGTACGTATGATGTGTGATCATGTAAAAGTAACGAATGGTTTTATATGAAAGTAAAGTATGTTTTATAATAAAACTAGGACTCACTCAGCAACGCTGACTTTTTATATGTTTTCCAGTTGGCAGAAAATGATTGCTGAGGATAACACCGT
This sequence comes from Flaveria trinervia, assembly GCA_025506515.1. NCBI lineage: Eukaryota > Viridiplantae > Streptophyta > Magnoliopsida > Asterales > Asteraceae > Flaveria > Flaveria trinervia. The sequence continues at coordinate 64,404,663 of CM046455.1, forward strand.
GAAGCTACTCAGCTTCTTTTGGGATGGCATTCTTTTGATTGATGTTTTTGCATTGTAATACGAACAAACTATTTTGTAATGAATGTTGTATTAATTTGCAAAAGCATTTACATGGAAATGAAAGATTGTTTTAGTTTTCCGCTGCGATTTTATGAAATACAAATGTTTTTATATGTTTTATGTGCGATGAGAACCCAGCTGTAAGCGTCCCGGGAACGGGGCCTTACAAACCCACTCTTTTCTTTTTAGCGTCATTAATAGCAGTAAAAAAACTAAAAAGGTGTGATACTCTTCAAATCAAAGAGACCAAAACTTCAACCATAGAAATTTAGTTTCCTATTGACGAGTTAAAATTCAAGCCTTTTCTCATAATCAAATCGAATCTTTAACTACCAAGCTCTTCAAATCAATAGATATTTGTGTTTATTGTGATTTCTAAAATCTATAACTTGGGGTCGTAAGACCATTTTGGCGGACACGTTTTTTGGAGGGCATATTAAAAGGTCACTTAATTATAAAGAATCCATTGTTTAGGGGAAGCTAAATTTTATTTTTTATCTCTCTTTAATCAATATGGTGATGATTTGAATAACCTTTAATTTCTTCTTCAACTTCATATATTTCACCTTGCATGAATTATCAGTTTTGATTAAGTTATCTTGCACTATACCATGGTGTCATACCTCCTAATTGGACCATCCACCAATGTCGTGGTGTTAAACAAGAACTGCCAACATAAGGGATTAGGTCTCACCCTTCCTCTGTCTTACTCTAGTTCCTAATATAGAGCCCCAACTTTTGGCTCACCCTCATTCTTTTCCCCTTAGGCTTACACTCCTCCCACCCCAAATCTGTCCTCCTCATCTCACGTTTCATCCTTAACCATCTCCACCGCACCATCGTCTACCCACTTCAACTCCGCCGTTGCACTAGTGCCCCTTATATCCCCTCAGGATCACCCTCATGGCCTTCCTCCACAACCTCTTTAATTCTTACTATCTCCGATTATGCACATGATATGCTCCAAATTATACATATAAAACATATTAGTCTCACATCAAATATTTACAAAACTCTTGCTAAAAGTGATAATTTGGTACCTAAATCCTTTAAGTTGTGTTATTAGGCTTGAAAAAGACCAAGATAGACCAAGGGAGCTTAAACAAGAAGGAAATAAAGAAAACCAAGCTCTAAGGTCCAAGCATGGGTCGTGCTTCATGAGTCACACCCATGACTCCATCCTTAAACATGTCCCCGTTCTAAATTTAGCATATTCCTATGTTTTTAAGTTAGATAGGACAAAAGTATTATTCCCCGATGGAAGACACGGGTCGTGCCCCTAGAGGAATGGGGGATGTCCAACCCTAACATGGGGTCGTGCCCCGAAATCTTTTGCATGAACGATTCGATAATTTTTTATGTGCATTGTCTTAAGAGGTACATGGTCGTGCCCTAGGAAGTATGGAGTCGTGTTGGCATTCTAGAAATCCTACAAATAGTGGCACATTTGCAACCTTTGAAATAACTTTGGGAGGTGAGGTGTTGGTATTTGCTCTTAGGAATCTAGCCTCTAGAGGTATTTTAAAGGCTTTGGAGATCTATTTAACACTTAAAAGAATCTCGGGAACGTTTAGCATCATCCATAATGGATCACTAGTTTGATTGTCCTAATTAATTGATGATTTTGTTTCTATGTTGTACTTTTGTTGTATGTTCAAGCTCATTATGAGCTAAAGGTTTAATATAATTCTAATTTGGTGAAACTTTATGTAATTTATGATAACTAATGGTGTGGTTTATATTATGTTATGGTAATTTTAGGTAAACTTTTGATGGGTGGCATATATATTAGAACAATGAGTTATAAACTTATGATTTGTAATTATGAATGTCATAACATGTTGAGAAACGAATCGAATAACTTTTATTTACGAAACCGGCCATCAAAATAAATTTATGGCTAATGAACCAGAATCGATTAAAAAATCATATCACTTTAACTTTCGGATCATTTGCATATTCATTTATACTTTTTCTGAGAAATGTAAAGTGATTGTTTTGTTTTTTTAATTAATAATATTTTAAAAAGAAAATTGATCAACTCTCTTTCTAACATTACGTTATATTTTCAAAATTCATATTTAAAAAGGTGCACAAACATTACCTACATCGATATAGACAAGGTGCACAAACATTACCTACATCAATATAGGCTGGGTGGTTGTCTTGTAAATTAATCATTGTAGCTTTTCTTGACATTATAGAGTCGGTGTACGATAACTCTACGTTGGCTTATGTTTATAAACATTAATATAATTATATTAATTAATATTTTTAATTAGAATACACAATTCATCATAGCTACTAAAATAGAACCTAAAATAGGATGATAGTCTTACTTCACAAAAGAATAATCAAAAGTCTATATTTTTGTTTACCTTTTAATCATTTAAATTATCATTTTGAAAATTGAAAACTTTGGTCACCTTAAAGCAAGTAATCATTTTCTCTAAATCAAAATAAATCTGATAGTTAATTAAAAGGAATATGGAGTAGATCTTTGTTTGTTTTCTTGGAATTATACTCAGTTCTTACTATGCTATATTATTTGACAATAGGTACACTTGTCTTTTGTGTGTTGTTTAGTATCAGTGAACACCTTTAAAACTAAATTTGTTCAATAAACTTTTATCAAAATTATTACACTATTCGCACACACCAACATACTACCTCACTGACTCCTCTTTTTGGTGGTGCTTTTATAGTAGACCGGATGTCTTCTTGGTGGGTATAGTCAATGTGATGTCTGTCTAGGGGTGTTTAGCATTTGAATCAGGTTTGAAAAACTCGATTCCGATGTGATTCAATTCAGTTTGGGAATCACTAATTGGAAAATCGATCGATTGATCTTTTTTATCAATTCGAATCGAATTTTGAATTTGTGATTTTTGATTTTATTTTATTCGATAACAATTGAATTGAAAATATGCATATAATCTATATATACATGTAATACTCATTTTTTATATTTTATATAAATTATTTATTTTATGTACACACACTTATAATTTATCTTAATCTTGGTATCTCCGTTAGCTTTTATGTGTGTTTATTTGTTTAATTTATAGTTATTCGAGTAAATTACAAATTATGTCATTTATTAATATATTAAATTACACCATGTCTTTTAGTTTCAATAATTCCACCGTATATCCTTTCTTAAAAAAATTACACACCAACTATCCCTTATACTAACTCCATCCAAATTGAGAGTTAAGTCAAGCATATGCTAAATATATATTAGACTTTTATGTAATTGACAATTTGTAATGATTGAAATATTGAGTAATTGATGCTTTAATATATCATATAACCCTTATGCCCCTATTTTTATAGGAAAGAGCATGAGGGAATAAACACTTAATCCAAAATTGAAAGTGTAGAATGAAGTAAAGAAGTCCTAACTAGAAGTTTTGTAAGGCCCCGTTCCCGGAATCCTCACAGCTATTAATCATTGCACATAAAAGATATATTTTCATTATATTATATAAAAATATTGTTGTGGAAACATTTAAACAAAACATTTCATTTCAATATAATAGCTTTTGCAAGATAATACATTGTTAACCAATTACAAAAATATATGTTGCATTACATCACAAAAGCATTATAAAAATGGATGACATCCAAAAGAGCTGAGTAGTCGCCCCGTGCCATCCTCAGCAACATTACCTGCCAACTGGAAACACATAAAAGTCAGCGTTGCTCAGTGAGTTCTAGTTTTATAATAAAACATACTTTTCTTTCGTTAAAACCGTTCTTTACTTTCATGTGATCATACACCATACATACACATAGATAATATCATTATTATCTTCACTAATCGTTCATTAACTTTCGTTCATTCATCATACGTCATTATCATTCTCATTTGTTCATACTTCTTACATTCATTCGTACGTTCATTACTTTCGATGACATGTATATTACCCTGAACATTGTGCACGAAGCAGGTAAATGGGTCTGAGGTCTTTCATAGACCTCGAACATTGGGCACGAAGCTGACTCCAGTACCTAGGGAAAGTACATTCACCACTTATCTTTTCTCTTTCATTCCGGATAAATGGCATATGCTATACCCCGAACATTGTGCACGAAGCTGGTAACTAGGCCTGAGGTCTTTCATAGACCTCGAACATTGTGCACGAAGCTGACTCCAGCACCTAGGTTAATCGGCAAGGATGGTCAATCACAAAGATTGGACCAATGCGGATGAACACCTATGCGGATGAACACCCAATCATGCGAACGAAACTAATGCGAATGGACTCAATGCGGATGAGTCCCATGCGAATGGAACTAATGAGGATGGAACTAATGCGGATGAGCATTTATGCGAATGGGCTCTCTGTCATGCGAATGAACTCTCAGTCATGCGAATGAACTCTCAGTCATGCGAATGAACCCTCAGTCGTGCAAATGAACCTCAATCACACCACATTCGGCCGTATGGCCTCCATTCGGTCCCCTAGCCCTAGCTGATACAGAATGCAGTTCATCCCAAACCCAATCTGCAATTTTCAACCTCTAAGCTCATCCAAACCCATTCTAAGCCCAAATCAATCATCCTAAACCTTAGTAATGCATACCACAACACCATTCAAGCACGCACAAGCCCGGAAACAAACTCCAAACGCACCACACGCAAACGCATACAAATGGGTCAAACACACACACATACAAAAACGGATTTTCAGATGTGTTCCAGCACTAAAATCGACCAAAAACATTTAAAAAAGGGGTCCTAGAACTCACACAAACCACCCCGAGAAGTAGAGCTTCGTTTGGACCCGTTACACGATGATTTTGCTCACTTGAAACCACCCGAACTAACTTTTTCTCTCTTTTCTCCCTTTCTTTTCTCATCTCTTTTCTCTGCTGAAATTTGGGTGTGGGGGAGAGGGTAAGGGCTGCCCTCTCCCTTCAAATACTTCAATTCACCCAACTTTCTCTCGTTGGCGGGTTTGGTCCCTCGACTTTGGACTTTACTTCTTTTTCTTCTTTCGGCGGCTTCAAAATACATAAATAACCGGGTGTTACAAGTCCACCCCCTTAAACAGGTTTCGTTCCCAAAACCTGTTATTCCTCGAACAGACATGGGTAATACTGCCTCAGTTCTTCTTCAGTCTCCCACATAGACTCGGATCCCTTCCTGTGCTTTCACTGTACACGCACAAGAGGAACCACTTTATTTCTTAGCCTCTTCTTTTTTCGATCGATGATTGCCACCGGTTGCCCCACATAATTAAGCCATTCATCTACTTCGATATCCTCCAGTGGAACAATCATATCTTCATCCGCCAAGCACTTTCTCAGATGAGATACATGGAATGTCGGGTGAATTCCACTTAACTCATCTGGTAACTCCAGTCTATAGGCCACCTCTCCTACTCTAGCAATGATTCGGAAAGGCCCTATATACCTTGGGCTCAACTTGCCCCGCTTCCTGAATCGGATGATCCCCTTCCAAGATGAGACCTTCAACATAACCTGGTCACCTACCTGGAACTCAACCGGTATGCGTCGTTTATCAGCATACGACTTCTGTCTATCTTTGGTTGCCTTCATGAAGGCCTTGATCTTTTCAAGCTTCTCAGTCGTAGCCTTGATTACCTTGATGCTCCCTAGTTCTTTTTGACCAATATCACCCCAACAAACGGGTGTTCTGCATCTCCTACCGTATAGCATCTCATAAGCTGGCATACCAATGCTGGCATGATAACTGTTGTTGTATGAGAATTCAGCTAATGGTAAGTGGTCATCCCAACTTCCCCCAAAATCAATAACACATGCCCGAAGCATGTCCTCCAATGTTTGAATGGTCCTCTCTGACTGACCATCAGTCTGGGGATGATAAGCAGTGCTAATATGTAACCCCGTCCCCATGGCGTCGTGAAATTTCTTCCAAAATTTAGATGTAAACCGGGTGTCACGATCAGACACAATAGACAACGGCACATCATGACGAGTTACAATTTCCTTGATAAACAGATCAGCCAACCTCTCAGATGAATATGTCTCGCGGATCGGTAGGAAGTGAGCACTCTTCGTCAAGAGGTCAACAATCACCCATATAGCATCATACCCTTTCGGAGTACGCGACAACTTCGTAATAAAATCCATGGTGATGTGCTCCCACTTCCATTCCGGTATATCCAAAGGTTGGATCTTCCCATATGGCTTTTGATGCTCGGCCTTCACCTGTAGACAAGTAAGGCATTTACTCACATACTCCACCACGTCACGTTTCATACCCGGCCACCAATAATCCTTCTTCATGTCTTGATACATTTTTGTGGCACCTGGATGAATGGAGTATCGAGTCTTGTGAGCCTCATCCATGATCCTCGTGCGTAGATCCCCAAAACGAGGAATCCTCACTCGTCCAAATCGGGTTTTAACACCAAGTGTGTTTTCACCCAATTCCGCAACCAGACCTCTCATTCTTTCCGAGTTAAGATGATCTTCCTTCAGTGCCTTATCTTGAAACTCTTTAACTTGCTTCGCCACGTCAGAGGTCATGATTAGCTGATACGCCTTCACCCGAATCGGCTCGGGCCTCTCTTTTCGCTAAGGGCATCAGCCACCACGTTGGCTTTGCCCGGATGGTAATGGATCTCGCAGTCATAGTCTTTTATGAGCTCCAACCATCTTCTCTACCTTATGTTCAGGTCCTTCTGCTCAAAGAAGTACTTCAGGCTCTTGTGGTTAGTGAATATGGTTTCGTCCCGTAAAGATAGTGCCTCCCAAATCTTTAGTGCAAAGACCACGACTACTAGTTCCAAGTCATGAGTATAACCTTTCCTCTTTACATTAGCAGACACCCCAACCCCCGAGTATGAAGCATCAGAATAAACCACCAGATCTTCGCTTCAATCGGGTAATGACAGAACAGGAGCTTGAGTCAACCTCGCCTTTAATTCTCCGAACGCCTTCTCTTGAGCTTGACCCCATACAGACTTCACATCCTTCTGAGTCAACTTAGTTAGTGGAGAAGCAATCTTAGAGAAGTCTTGGATAAATCTTCTGTAATAGCCCGCCAAACCCAAGAAGCTACGAATCTTGGATGGCATCCTTGGGGACTTCCATTGCATCACCGCCTCCACCTTTGCCGGGTCCACCATAATCCTGTCAGGATTCACCACATGACCCAAGAACTGAACTTCACGCAACCAAAATGCGCACTTGGAGAACTTAGTGTACAACTTCTCCTTTCTCAATGTCTCCAAAACCTCCCGAATGTGACCGGCATACTGAATCTCGCTCTTCGAATAAATCAGGATATCATCAATAAGCACAATCACTGATTTATCCAACATCGGCCAACACACTCGATTCATCAGGTCCATAAAAGCAGCTGGCGCATTGGTCAAACCAAAAGACATGACAAGAAACTCGTAGTGACCATAACGCGTGCGAAAAGCTGTTCTAGGAATATCCTGCTCCTTCACTTTTAGCTGATGGTAGCCAGATCAAAGATCTATCCTTGAAAATCAACTGGCACTTTGAAGCTGATCAAACAAGTCATCAATTCTTGGTAAGGGGTAGCAGTTCTTTATCGTCAACTTATTTAGCTCGCGGTAGTCAATGCACATCCTCATACTACCGTCTTTCTTCATCAGAAATAGGACCGGAGCACCCTAAGGAGAGATACTCGGTCTAATAAACCCCTTATCAAGCAGCTCTTGCAACTGCTCCATCAACTCTTTCATTTCCGTCGGAGCCAACCGATACGGTGCCTTCGCAACACGTTGGGCACCCGGTATTAGATCAATCTGAAACTCAATCTCTCTGTCAGGTGGCACTCCTGGTAAGTCTTCTAGGAACACGTCTGGGAAATCACACAAAACCGGTACATCAGATAGTTGTGGTGTTGGCGTATCCACATCCTTTACATAAGCCAAGTAGGCGTTACATCCACACCTCACACACTTTCCCGCCACCGCCATTGAGATTACTTTCGGGATCGTCGTGACCCGATCACCATAAATCGTCACCAAACCACCGTCAGGCGCTGTCAGACAAATCATCTTCTTGCGACACACGATCTTCGCCTTGAAGTCCGCTAACCAATCCATCCCAAGAACCAAATCGAAACCACCTAAGGTCATCACGAACGATCTAACAGGAAACTTATGACCCTCAAGTTCTATATCACAACCCTCTATCATCTAGGAAATCCTGGTAGACTTACCTATGGCAGTTTCTACATCAAAGGGCGCATCGACACGTCTACTACTAACAGGCAGCTTAGCACAGAAAGCAGCAGAAATAACACTTTTACTGGCACCCGAATCAAATAACACAGAAGCTAAAGTTTGGTTCACCATAAACGTACCGGACACGACATCAGGGTCCGTCCTAGCTTCCTCCTGTGTCATAGTGAATGCCCTGGTGCTCGCCCTTGCTCCTTCTCCTCCGATCTTCTTCACCCCGAAACTCTGAGCCCTCGGCTTCTTACAGTCTTTACTCATATGACCACTTTCCCCACAGTTGAAACACCTTGCACCCCTGAAGTCTCTAGCCATATAACCAGGCTTCCCACACTTGAAACAAACGTTCAACCCCCACCTACACTCACCACTGTGCTCTTTCCCACATTTGCCACACTTCTTCGATCCCGTACCCGGTGTGACTACACGGCGATCATCCACCCGTGCATTCTTGTTACCCGTCGAGGCATCACCCCGACCAAACCTCTTCCCATTCCAGTTCCGATCACCACCACCCTTCTTGCTGCCTTCAGCTACCACCACTACCGCCCTCTCATCATACAATCTCCCTGCCAAGTCAACCTCCGACCTAAACGTGCTCGGTCGGGCAGCGATCATGTGCCTGCGAATATCTGCTGGCAAACCCTGGATGTATCTTTTAATCTTTCGTGACAAAGGTGTCACTTGGTCCGGCACCAGACGTGCCATCTTATTGAATTTGGTGGTGTATTGTTGGTGTGTCATGGTTCCTGCCTCCAGTTGCAGGAACTCTCTCTCAACTTTATCCATTTCTCTATGGGGACAGAACTCCTCGATCACCAACTTCTTCAGTTCAGACCATTTCATTCTCCCAATGGCCCTGCTACCCTCGGCTTGGACTATATTGTCCCACCAACACAGAGCTGAGTCCACAAACAAGTGGGTAGCAAACTTTACCTTCTGATCCTCCCGGCACTCACTGATATTTAAGACGGCCTCCATTTCTCTCACCCACCGGTGAGCAGCAGCAGCAGTGTCGTTTCCATCAAAAGTAGGGGGCATGCATCGTTGAAACGCCCCATAATTACAGCCTCGTGCCGCCTCGGCGCAGGCTCTTCCTCTTCTTCTTCATCATCAGATAGAACCGTTTCAGGCTCTAGTTGCTCTCGTCCTCCCGCGGACCTGTTCCTCTCTTGTCTTTCCCCTTCCCGTATAGCCTTGATGACTTCGGTCATCACAGACGGTAAAATTATCTGCATGACCTGATGGACTTCTTCGACAATAACCTCCTTTACTGAGGCTCTCAGATTGGCGCTCTCGTCGCCACCCTCCGGATGAGGTGTCTCTGGTTCTTCGTGAACCACCTTTTCAACTCTGCGTCTTCCTCTATTGGGTCGCAGCTCAGCACCAAGCCCATCACGACCACCTCCACGAGAGGCTTTCGAAGATATACCACCGGCCATTCACACGCACACTGAAAGATTCAAACACCAATATAGTCATTCAAAGGAACAGCTCAGTTTATGTCAAGTATAGTAAGTTCCTAATTACAGTGGTCAATTGTGATTAGCCACTTACTTTACTCTTCATACCCCAAGCATTACCTGTCATGACTACATCCGTATTTAAATCTACAAACAGCATATAACCACATACCATGCGCGCAAAATACTGGTTAACTTTACGAAAATACCTGATGGCACGCAGCTACTCAGATTGGCATCCTTCCCTTTCCGTCCCATTCTCAGTTTAAGTTAAGGTTTATTTTGAAAATTTACCCATTTCACTTAAACTTTGGCTCTGATACCAACTTGTAAGGCCCCGTTCCCGGGACGCTCACAGCTGGTAAATCATTGCACATAAAAGATATATTTTCATCATATTACATAAAAACGTTGTAACGGAAACATTTAAACAAAACATTTCATTTTAATGTAATAGCTTTTGCAAGATAATATATCATTAACCAATTACAAAAATATATGTTGCATTACATCATAAAATCATTATAAAAATGGATGTCATCCAAAAAAGCTGAGTAGTCGCCCCGTGCCATCCTCAACAACATTACCTGCCAACTGGAAACACATAAAAGTCAGCGTTGCTGAGTGAGTTCTAGTTTTATAATAAAACATACTTTTCTTTCGTTAAAATCGTTCTTTACTTTTATGCGATCATACACCATACGTACACATAGATAATATCATTATTATCTTCATTAATCTTTCATTAACTTTCGTTCATTCGTCGTACGTCATTATCATTCTCATTCGTTCATACTTCTTACATTCATTCGTACGTTCATTACTTTCGATGTCATGTACATTACCCCGAACATTGTGCACGAAGCGGGTAACTGGGCCTGAGGTCTTTCATAGACCTCGAACATTGGGCACGGTGCTGACTCTAGTACCTAGGGTAAGTACATTCACCACTTATCTTTTCTCTTTCATTCTGGATCAATGCCATATGCTATACCCCGAACAGTGTGCACGAAGCTAGTAACTGGGCCTAAGGTCTTTCATAGACCTCGAACATTGTGCACGAAGCTAACTCCAGCACCTAGGGCAAGTGATAAGGATCCCATACATATGGTCAATCACAAAGATTGGACCAATGCGGATGAACACCTATGCGGATGAACACCCAATCGTGCGAATGAAACTAATGCAAATGGACTCAATGCGGATGAGCCCCATGCAAATGGAACTAATGCGGATGAGCATTTATGCGAATGGGCTCTCAGTCGTGCGAATGAACCCACGGTCATGCGAATGAACCTCAATCGCACCACATTCGGCCGTATGGCCTCCATTCGGTCGCCTAGCCCTAGCTGATGCAGAATGTGGTTCATCCTGAACCCAATCTGCAATTTTCAACTTCTAAGCTCATCCAAACCCATTCTAAGCCCAAATCAACCATCCTAAACCTTAGTAATGCATACCACAACACCATTCAAGCACACACAAGCCCGGAACAAACTCCGAACGCCCACACGCAAACGCATACAAATGGGTCAAACACACACACATACAAAAATGGGTTTTTAGATGTGTTCCAGCCCTAAAATCGACCAAAAACGTTTAAAAAAGGGGTCCTAGAACTCACACAAACCACCCCGAGAAGTAGAGCTTCGTTTGGACCCGCTACACAATGATTTTGCTCACTTTGAACCACCCGAACCAACTTTTTCTCTCTTTTCTCCCTTTCTTTTCTCCTTTCTTTTCTTTGCTGAAATTTGGGTGTGGAGGAGAGGGTAAGGGCTGCCCTCTCCCTTCAAATACTTCAATTCACCCAACTTTCTCTCGTTGGCGGGTTTGGTCCCTCGACTTTGGACTTTACTTCTTTTTCTTCTTTCGTCGGCTTCAAAATACATAAATAACCTGGTGTTACAAGTCTAAAACAAGAATGCCACTATAATGATGACGACTACAATCACTAATGCTAATTTGTGTCATCACTAAATCTAACGTCTACCTTTCCCTTCAGTCAAACAATTTGAGATTACTAAATCCATCGTCATGCTCGTCCCTGATTAGATTTAATCGAATTGAAACACAATTTGACATCACTATCATCCAATGTTCATGAACTAACTATACATATAAGTGCAGTAAAAGAAATTACTTGGATTTTCCTAAGAGTTCTATTTGGTTTCGTAATGAACTATAGTTGTTTTATTTTAGTTAAGTTCGTCTAGTGTGATTACTATTTGATGTATGTAATGGATAAATGACTATGATTATGAATTGTGTTGGTTTTGTATATTGTTTGACATTATGTTCATGTGACGAAGATGTTTATGTACCGAAGATGAGTGTGAGTATTGGTTCAAAATATGTCAATACATATTGGTTTATTATTTTATAGTTATAAAATAACTAAAGATGGTCCAAATGGTTTAAAAAATAAATAAAGAATCACCAAAGAACTAAGCCTACATGACGTCAATATCTCACGCAAGAACTTCCCACTCGCGCGAGAAGATTACCAAAGACAAACCTTGCTTAACAAGAAACCCAGTCGCGTGAAAACATATCTTTCACACGAGAACATTGAAGTCGCGTGATAATTTGACCAGATTTAAAATCCCTTACGCTACAATTTACCTAACTCGCGTGAGAACTTATGGGTTTCCCGCCTAAACGTAACTTATCACGTCTAAGGTTGTTCTAGCATGCTCAACAACATTATTAGATGCATAAACAAATATTTTATTATGCATAATAACCCTATAATGTAATTATTATTAGTAATTAATATAATTATTTAATAAATAAAGAATTAAGAAATTTTGATGAGAAGAAATATGATAATGTAATTTGTTCTTCCTAGTTATTTTTTTATTACAATAGGACGTTTTAATATATCATTCATTTACATTTATTATTGGTAGCATTTCTTAAAATTAAATCTTGTATTAAATTACGATTTTAACAAATCATTCATTTATAAATATTGGTAGTGTTCTTTAAAAGTAAACGTATGTTCAATTCCCTTTATAATTTATCATTTATTGTTTCGTTAAATATACAATACTAGTCATAAATGTTGTGGATAAAGATTTTGGTTTTATACCAGGCTTAAAAGCAAACAATATAACTGGGGACTATCTTTAAAAAAGTTTGAAAGCTTAGGGAGGAAATGGAAAATTGAAGTGTGAAGACAAGTGTAGGTTAGGTTTTGTTTATGAGTAGGCTAACGGCAGTTGCAGAAAGAAAGAGAGGCAGAAAGGCAGAGAGGCAGAGAGGCAGAGAGGCAGAGAGGCAGAGAGGCAGAGAGGCAGAGAGGCAGAATGGAGAAAGAAAGAGTGGGCTGTGAAGAAGTGCTGTTGGAGTACGCGATGAAGTCATACGTGGCGATGGGAGCAGCAACGTACGTGTCATGTCGGTGCATAACGGCCCCATACGGGAAGCACGAGCGGAAGGGATGGGGCCCGGGGCTCCCCCCTTCGTTGGCGTGGTTCGTGATGGAGAGCCCCACCCTGTGGCTCACCTCCTCGTCTTCCCCGTGGGCCGGCACTCCTCCCACCCCAAGTCCCTGCTCCTCATCTCACCTTTCATCCTCCACTACCTCCACCGCACCATCATCTACCCTCTTCGCCTTATTCGCCAACGCACCCGCACCTCTGCCTATCCCCTCGCCCTCGCTCTCATCGCTTTCTCTTACAACCTCTTCAATACTTACCTGCAAGCCAGATGGCTATCCCACTACGCAGACTACCACCACCACGACGGCGACTTCTTCTGGTACACCCGTTTCTGCGGTGGACTGCTGCTCTTCTCCGCCGGTATGTTCATCAACGTCACTTCTGATGTCCAGCTGCTCAAGCTCAAGGCCCGTGGCCGCGGCTATCAGATCCCCACAGGCGGTCTCTTCGAGTATGTCAGCTGTGCAAACTACTTCGGGGAGATCCTAGAGTGGTTCGCTTGGGCCTTCATGACCCGTTCATGGCCCGCCTTCGCCTTCTTTCTCTACACCTGTGCCAACCTTGTCCCAAGGGCACGTGCCAATCACAACTGGTATCTGCGCAAGTTTGGTGAACGTTATCCCAAGGGGAGGAAAGCTGTCATTCCATTCCTCTATTGATTTCTTCTACGCATGTTGGATGATGCTTCGTTTTAAAGATCTTCTATTTCGGACACTACGTGTAACTTTGTACTGACTTTTGGAATGTAACTTCGTTTTAAAGATTTCTTCTACGCATGTTGGATGCTCCTCTTATACTGCTGCATATTCCTATTACCTCTACCTCTCAGGAATGTTATGCTTATGTTCATTGATTCCTCAAGTAGGTAGGAGGACTAGTATCACCACTGTGTGAATCATCTTTTTAGTGGTAATGTGACCAGCTGTCAATTTTAAACATCCTTATGGTTGCTTTATTTAATTAACAAGCTTTATATTCAAGCTTTATTGATGAGCGAAATGGATCATCTTTTATTTAAGTCGAAGCTAATCAACAAAAATACTAATGAAAAAGGAACAACTATTACAAAGAGTGTGATTGGTCCCCTGGAAAGCAAATCAAAAGTTTAGACAACAATAGGTTTTGATAGCATCGGTCTAGTATGAGATTCTTAGATCATAAGAGGCGAATGATCAAACACTTAAGTACTTTAACTACAGGCTTATGCTCATACCAAATGCTAAAGTTGCTACCGAAGAGGAGTTGTGTTCAAGACACAAGCTTACTACCAATGGTAAAGTTGGTACCAAAATCACAAGTTAATGCTAAAGTCACGACTGAAGAGGAGAAGACACAAGCTTACTACCAATGGTAAAGTTGGTATTGAAGTCACGAATTAATGCTGAAGATAAATGTTGATACTGATGACCAATATTAATTACTACTAAGGCATTAATTAATACTACCAAAGAAAAAGTTAATGTTGAATACCTTAACAGATTATGATACAGTAAGTTCATTTATTATTATTGCATGTATAATCTTTGTTTCTGTAAATGTGATATTTCACTCTTATTTCGGGACGGAATATTACACAAGTAATGATTAACCGACATATCAGTCCATTGACATATAAGATATGAGATATCACTATTGATATTTAGCAAAAAATAAAAAACAAAATTCTTTCTTACCAAAGGATGCATGTTATTTGACATAATATCCATTGCAATATGTTTATTAGCTGTAAAAATGATCAAAACACAAAAAAAAACGTTAGGGTTAAAAGAAGCCAATACTTGTTTTACTAAAAGAAGCCACAAAATGTTGGCAGTTATAAGAAGCCAAAGAAAACTAAATAAATAAAAGAATTGTTGCAACAAGCACTTTTAAAAAAATACCCTCGTCAATTCATGCATGAAGTGTCAAATGATTATAGAGTTGATTGATTGTTATTGATAAGTTTATGGTTACATTATATAAACTTAATAAGAAACCCTAAAACTTAAACCAGACCTATGGGCTCAACCCTATTAATAATCAATACTAAACACTAAGGGAGCGTATGGTTGGAAGGAATTGAATGGAATGGAATTGAATTGAGAAACTAATATAATTTTTAAGTAAATTATGTTTAAGTGAATAATGATATGTAAAACCCAAGGGAATATTTCACCTCAAATTTCCTTGGTTGTGAGATTTCAAATTCCGTCCACCTAGAGAGTGAATTTGAAATCACACAACCAAGGGAATTTGAGGTGAAACATTCCTTTGGTTTTATATTTCATTACCACTTAAATATAATTTTACTTGAAAATTATACTAGTTCCTTAATTTCATTCATTCCTTTCAACCAAACGCCCCCTAACAATAATATAATCTAATACATCCCCGCAGTCATTACGGAAGTAGTCGTACGGTAAGACTAGAAAACAAAAAAAAAACATAAAACTAAAAATAATAAGATAAACATGCTTCAATCGACTCAATTTTCAAAATTTTGCCAAAAAATTAATAATGTGCTTTATGTTATCATCCACATTTTGGTTGATTGTACTATCCTGAATGATAATCTGATATCTGATGACCGTAGTCGTTGACTCGTTGGTGATGTTTTGAGGCTAGCAAGCGGCAATCTTTTAGATCCGTAGATCAAAAGATGACATATGTAGAAATAAAAAAGCAAAAGAAAGCAAGACCGGTGATCGTGGTCAGGAGGCAATCTCTTGAATCCATAGTTCAGGAGATAAGATCCGTAGATCTTAAAAAGAAAAAAAAAGCCTAATCACATTGTAGCTTGAAATCGCTGTCCGTGGACCGTGGTCCTTGGTGCGGCTAAAACATCGATAAATAAAAAAAGAAAAATAAAACATAGTGACCGCTGTAAGTTAGGAGCTATAATCCAGAAACAAACCAAGAGAATGGATATAAACAAACCAAAAGAATGGATGTGGGTAATAGGTTTAAATCTTTAACTGATAATAAAGCTTTTGTTAACATAAACTAGAAAAATAGATAAGAAACAAAACTACAAAACAAAGGTGGGACAGGGCGGCAACACACTACCCTGTCTAGGGTTTGAACTCAATGGTGACAACTAGGGTTTGTATGTTTTTGTGGTGGAGTAGCAGGGAATAAGGTAACAAGAATCGTAAGGTTTTAATACCATGTCAAATGATAATAGAGTTGATTGATTACCATTTATAGGTTATGGTTACATTATATAGAGTCTATAAGAAACCGTAAAACTTAAAATGACGACTGGCCCCATATGCTCAACCCTAATAATAATTAATACTAAACCCTAAAAATAATATAGTCTAATATGAAGAGTTAATTTAATTAAAAACAACATTTCTATTTCTGCAACTACAATCAGGTACAAATGTTATAACTCTTTCAACTACTTTTTTTTTAATTTTTTACAAGCAAAATCAGTGTTTTTACCGCAGTCAAACACCATGACTTCAAATCTCTAATCTTGTTTTTTGTCTTCTGGTAAGTAACTGCTTTCAATTTTCAGTTATTATGAACATCAGTTAAGGTACTACACCTAATACCTCAATCAAAGTTGAAGCCTCTATACCTCACCAAAAGCCCAAAACTAAAAGGATGTGCACACATATACCTAATTTTAGAAGCAAAATAGAATAGACTCTAATGCTTCATCTGAGTTTTGTATAAACATATAGACCAGAAAATATAAGAATGTTTGAAAAAAATACCATCAAATGCCCCTTAGTTGTATTTGACTTGATTTCACTCATCCAAGTGTGTCTTGTGCGCCTGATTCATGGTCACCAGAAAACCCTTGGTTTTGTTCATATTCTTGATCTGGGAAAACTTTTGATTGCATAGATGGAGAAATGTTATTCACATGAAGCCAAGTGAGTTCCCATAAGCTATCTCCACCAAGGGCGCTTCTTTGAACCAGCACTCCTTTGTTTTTCATGACAATTAGAATGTTTTTTAGAAGCTCAGGGACTAACTCTTGAAGCTTTTCGCTCCTTTTACCTCTGATTTTGACTTTTATGTATTTTTCCATCCGAGTAAGAACGCCCAACCATAGTTTACAAAAGTAGTTACTTGTGAAAGCTCAGAAAGTAGCTGTAGAAATACTTTTGAAAGAAGCTTTAATGCCATAGCAAGTGTTCCTTCCATATTTTTGAAGTCTTTTTGAGTGTGTCCTTGAGAGATTTCTAGCAAGTCATCAAGAACAGTAAAGATAACCATATCAAAACACTGTAACCAGAGCCCATGCTGGATGTTGATTTCTTCAACCCCGGTTAAACACTTTTGCAGTGATAAAAGAGCGTGGTTCCTAATATCTTCCCTCTGATCCAAACAAACTTTTCTTAATCCTTGCACGAGTCTCAGCCACATCTCTCCTATATCTTGATAAGTTTTTGCAGCCTCTGTCTCTCCCACTGCTTCTCGGGCCTCTTCTGCCCACTGAGTTAAACAACTGATGGACCCAGACATAAGGTCAAGTGCATGAATGGACCGGTCAGCATGTGCAACACGTGACTCAGCAAAAAGTCTTGCTGCATCCACACATACGGTAAAGTTGGCTGGCATTAGATTGACCCCGTCAGACATGATGAACAGAAGTGCATCAAATGCCACTTCAGAAGCTTCGGAGTCTCGGGCGGTGTTGGAAAGTAAAGACGTAATTGTCCTCCAGCCCGTTGGGGACCTAATTTGAGAAGCATTTGCCTTCACTAAACGGCTGACTTCCTGAGTTATTTGCTCACAATATGCATCTGCCACCCTGGCATCAAGTTTTAAAACAAGCTGAAGTGACCTCAAAAGATCATCTGCCAAATTCTCTTGTAAGGAAGCAGCCGTTGACATATTCTTAAAAGTCCAAAAACCGCCTTCTCAACAAGTGCACACGGCATCATGGTTGTGTGGACAATGTTGGCTATGTGTTCATAAACACCCTGCCAAAGAATTACAATCCTATCCCTATTGTTTAATGTGATTGCAATTAATAACTCTAGGCAAAAAACTGCAGTATCTTCATCTTCAGGAGAACTATTACCCTTATGAGGCCGCCCAGCTGCCCAAACAAGTGCCCGTGCAAGGTATACTAAAGAATCTGCTTGGAGAAACTTGCTCTCAGTAAAAATACTATCAATATGACATTTTTGAATTGTTTGAAGAGTGCGTTGATGAGCAGCAAGTTGCTGCTCGGTGGGTTGCAGTCGTGGTTCCTCTGCATCGAGAGATAAGAGTTGACTGAACCGACCCATTAGCCCAGAAGACCTCCTTGGAGTACTGACAGCTGCCATTTGAGCATTGGATAAAGAGTTTGTTAGAGGCTTCCCGTGACCAGATTCAGACAAAAGCTCTGAATCATCAGCTGCATCACTAGCAACTCGTGCAGGAAGAATGCCAAGCTTATGCAGTTTCAAGATGCAATCAATAATATTCCTCCAGCCTGCCCGAATAAAGTCACCATACCTATTTAGATATTTGGTAGTTACATCTTTAGCAAGTAATATTATTTATTTGAGGTTAATATTTCCACACATCTACTTATGGATGGGTTATGTTTTATTGCAAACAGGTCAAACAAGTGGCGAACGGGTCCAATGCTTTGAAAGCCACCCCTAGTATATTTTCAATGTATACAACCTCTTAAATCATTCTGTCAAAAAAATTCATATTGTTATAGTAATAAAAAAAATTTAATCATGATAATGGATTAACTATTTTTTGTTAAAAAAAACAGAAAAAGGACTTCAAAGTGTTTGCAGGTCAATCTCTGTTTCAACCTGCATTCAAGATTGACCAGCTTTAAACAAACCCGTCCTGCTGCCTTATCTGTTAGTTATAGGAACATAAAGAGGAAACATAAGAAAATCATGGTAACCTGTTGGCAATGGTGAAAACCGCTATGGTTGCCATCCTGGCTTTTGCATCATCACCAAAAGCTAGAACTGGTTCCTCAGCAGATGAGGGGTTCAAAAGGGTAGTGAACTTGCAGAGAGAAACAACCAAATCATCTAAAACATCCTCAAGATAATGGCAGGCAGAAATTTTTGCAACAGCGAAGAACCCATCAATACACATTTGGAACACATCTTCCAGCTCAGAATGGTCAAACACAACAGATATTGCAGTGATTGTTGGGCCAGACATCACAGCAAACATATCACGGTCAAGGTGACTCTTAGAATCAGACACAATGAACGAAGCACTTTTCTTGGACTTGTGCATTAAATCAATCCAACGGCTAGGATTCATTTCAGGGAAAGCTGCGATTTGATCAGGGATTGTTCTTATTTCATTTTTACAGATTGAATTATAAAGCTCCAACAAGAATTCTCGAGGGAGATCATTTCCACCATTGATGTGACGGTTATTTCTTATGAAATCCTCTTCTGTCATCTTCTTCTTAACTTGAACATTATGCTGATCTGTATTGAGCATAATTAGAGAATAAGATAACAAAAGAGCAGCATCTTTGTTAGCAAGAATCTGAGGTGATTGCTCATAGTATCTCTCAGAGAATGCTTCGAGCACTCTCTGTATCTTTTGTGATTCTCCTGGCAGCCTAAATGTCTCTAGAAAGAGTCGCAATGCCGTATCCAGATTCATATCTTGGAAATCAAAAGTTCCAGCAAATTCGTGAAGAACTTGAACACAAAACTCATCATGATTACCCAAAAAGTCCCCGACAAGATTCTTATCTAGCCAGCAGTGTACCTGAAAAAGCAGCCACACTCTGGGGTCAAGTTTGCCTGGTAAAAGATGTGTTCCTTGAAGAAACTCAAGCCCTTTTTTGGGATCTCTATTAAAATGATCAGCTCCAATCACGAGCCTCTTTTTTATGTATTTTCTCCTGCGTACAAATGGGACCCAATGATCAGGATCACTATAATTGTTGCACTTAACCATCCAGAAAGGTGTATACTCTTCAAGGTTTACTGGAGCTAATTCAGAACTAACTGGTGCATTGCTTATTCTCTCAGCCATCCCCTGAACCACAGCAATTAAACCTTCTAAAGCAAGGATATGCATTGAAGATAGTGGGCAGTTTACAGGGAATGCACTTTTGGTCAACAAGCTAGCAAGTTCTTCAAATATTTTCTGCAGGTTATATCACAATCAAGGTTGGCATACATCTCCACCATAAAAGACTTAAGTCTACAGAAGTCAACAAGAGCCTCCATGGCAAACTCTTGCTGCTGATAAGAAGCTCCATATCTGCTCTGTGCAAGCCTTAAAATCACACATGAAAAGAAAGCTTCAAGTTGTAGTTTGAGTTCAGTGCGCAAATGTTGATATAGGTTTAAAACAATGCTGCATGTCATTGAAAGAATTGAAGGGCTTGTTGATAATCCAAATTGCATCAGAGTATGAAACAGCTCATCTTGCACTAAACTTACTAATCCAGGGTGAAGGCGTATGGCAGTGCCACCCAATTCAATTGCTGAATTGATCAAACCTAAAGCAAAGAGAGGTATGTCTTCATCAAAATCTCCAGTGTTTGCTCCTGGACCTATTGCCATGTGTTCAACGGAGTTCAAAAATTGACATAAGAAATGAAATATCTGCACCATGCAAGGAACCCCATACGGTTCTGTCATTAAATTTAAATCATATGAAACAGCATCCTTCCTGTGACCCGGGACCACTATATTCTCGTCCATGGCAGGAACCATACCACCAGTAGCATTTGAGACAAAATTTGTGGAGGATGAAATAGAGTCAAGTTCAGAACCACCATTCTCGTTTTCCAATTGCTTACCCCCAAAAGAATACTCATCAGTCAATCCCCTGACCTCTTGTTTGGCAACATGATGAAGATGTGAAAAAATACACCTCACAAGTTCATGCATGGTATGACGAGCCATTCGCAGCAACAATTCACCTTTTGTTCCTGCTTGATGAACTACACGGAAACATGTGTTCACTATTGTACAAACATGTTGATTACTCAACATAGTCGATGCTTTACTTTTCATACAAGCAAGTAGAACTTGTAGGATCTTCATGAGGACTACTTCTTCCGATGCTGGATCAGTGACCTCAAACCTGCAGCTTGTCACTGCATCAACTACCAAGTGCATGGCATCCTCAACATTAACAGTTTTCAGATCAAGTACATCAAGAGTCAAGATCTTATAGAGAGATGACAAAGCGACACCTGTAATTGGCGCACCAGTTTCATCGGATTGAATCACATCCAAAAATGGTTGTAGATAAACAGCTGGATTCAAAGTATGCCATGGATGCTGCCAGGAAAATATTTTCCTCCTTAATGCTTTGAGAGATTGGATGAGGGTATGCTCCAGCTGATCATCACCTGACATGTAACGACCTCCCCATCTTACATTTCTTCTCATAACAGCTAACACAGCACCAATTTCAGAGTTGATCATGCATACCAAAGCAGCTTTATCCCTATCAGAAATGGTACTCTCTTTCTCTCTGGCTCTTCTTCAATAGCCTTAATTCCAGGTTGCAGCTTTAATCGCCCCATTTTAAAATTATTCACCATACAGATTGTGACCTGCAACCTGACTGACCCTGCCCTTTAGGCCTGTAAAGAGACAATTGGCTAAACATTTTAGTTAAACTAAAAAGTTGACTGAAACATATATACAAAACCAATAAAATGATTAACAGCTTTATGAAGGCTAGAGAATCATGTATTGCATTTAGAAGTTAAAGCTTAGCCAGTAATCTCTCATACATCAAATTTTCCCCAGTCTTTGATATTAGATAATCTTATGAAAAAAATATATATAAGTGGATTGTTTCCGAATGGAACTGTGAGAAAATAGAATACCACCCCCTCAATCTCAATAAATTGCAGCATTTCGATTCTATGATGTTCCATACTGATTGCAATGTCTACTTTTATTTATTTTTTGCCTTCTATCTGGTTTGAAGTAAGAAAGTAGTTGCTTACCCCACACTTCACTGCAAAAGTCTCTGTGGCATTTAGGTTAACCAGCGAGATAAATATTTTTGGTTCAAGAATCAGTTTCTCTTTTGCAATGGTAAGGTATATTTTGGACTTTAGCACGCTGTTAAAAAATTTTGACCTCTTCTTAGCTCAAGTAGAATATATCTAATAGTACTAAAAACCATGCATGTTTGGTATTAATACGGTAGCATTTAGAAAAGACATTCGGGAAAGCATGTAGAATATACAAATATACAAATTGTATCCTAACCATCTCAGGGGGATATTTTCTCAATGGTTATACTAAAAGCATATCAAATTTTTAATACATCGTATTGCTCTCAGATATATATTTAGCTTATGTCAACTGTATCCTAATAGTCTGGATGAAGATTCTTAACTGATTTCCTTTAAAAGTTATTACCTTTTTTTTTGGTTGAGAATTGCTTGGCATACTGTTCTGTCTTATCATATAACCCGTCTCTCTACAATTACTATACCTTCTTCCAGCCTCTTATCTCCTCCATTAAATGGTATCAGAATTCAGAGCCCTTATTGCGGTTTCCCATCATTCACAAATAAAAACCTGACCTAACCCTTGTTTCATCATATAACCAGCTGAACAACAACATCCAAATGCTAAGCATGATGCAACTCACAAAAAGAAATGACCAAGATGTTATGTACCATACAAGCTACATGGAATGCTAATAGCGTTAAACCAACCAGTCATAAAAATCTCCAAGGTGGCAAGGTATAACTAATCAGAGAGGTGAAGGCAACTAATGTCTAACAATGTACTCAAGATACCAGGTCGTTGAGAGTTGATCATAATGGAAAATAAGATTGTGATGCATTTCATATCTACATTAGACTGAAAAAATTAATTGATTTGATACACAACAAGGAGAGTTACTTACATAGGTGTGAGATAATTGATAGAAAAATGTTTATGGTATATTTACGAAAGGAAAAAACACGTAGAAATGAAAGCTAATCGATCTTCATGGATGCTTACTCAATTGCTATTACAACGCTTAAAACAATCATTCACAAATTAACAAAGTCATTAAGATTAGTTGATTAGTCTTATGATTATACCATCACTTTCAACAATTGACTCTAAGACATAGTTCTACTTATCACGTAACAATACCCCTCCCATAAGAACATGCTTGACCTCAATAATAGTCTGTCAACAAGGAAAAACCAAAAGAATTCATCAGCCGAAGCTTCAACATGGACATCTGCATCATCTTTGTTCAAGCATATAGGTGGTTTTATTTTGAAAACATATAGGTCCCTCCAAAAGTGTTAAATTGTATTCAATTTTATTTTTTGAGCCATTATTTGTGCTATTTTCTGGTGTTGTAACCATAACTATGAAGGGTAAACCACTCCCCATCACACCTCTAGTGATGAAATCAGGAGTCACATCTTGGGTTTGAAACTCCTAGTAATGGCTTCCTTGTGACCAAATCTGGTTTAAACTCATCAACAGTACAACACCATCCGCTTTACGTATCATTTCATACCAAATTTTCCATGGGCTAATTAACTACTCCCTCCCCAAAATGGTTTCAAAATAAAACCAACAACACCCACAGATTGTCCAATGAGCAATTTCATTTTGTAGATCTTAAGAATATAGACTAGCATTAAAACCAAACACTCCACGGTAAAGATTAGGAAATAAAAGAACAATTTGGATTGACGTAATAACCATTTGTTGTTTTAGTCAACATCTCGATC
Organism: Flaveria trinervia; assembly: GCA_025506515.1. Lineage (NCBI taxonomy): Eukaryota > Viridiplantae > Streptophyta > Magnoliopsida > Asterales > Asteraceae > Flaveria > Flaveria trinervia. The sequence continues at coordinate 64,428,499 of CM046455.1, forward strand.
TTTGATTCATCTTGAAAACCACCGAAAGATATGCTATTGGCAACTGATATGTTATTTTCTTCATCTTTTCTGACACATTGATCTTTGAGCATCGTCAAGCCGCTATAGGAATGACCCATTAAGGTTATAATAGCATCTTCATTGTCGTATTAATACCTGATTGTTATGAACTTGGTCTCGTTTGAAGCACCCACATTAAGGGTGCCAGCTATCTTTATGCTAATCCAATGTTCCATGCTCAAACCAAACATGTTGAAGTTGACTTTCACTTTGCTAGAGAAAAAGTTACTCAAGGGAAACTTAATGTTTGCTTCATTTCAATGAGTGACTAGATTGTTAACATCTTCACTAAGCCCTACCAACACAAAGATTCCTATTTCTATGGTCCAAGCTGCAAGTAGTTATCCGGCCTCAGCTTGCAAGGGGAATATTAGATTAAGTTGTATATGTTTATATTAGATACCATATCAGTTCAAAGTGTAATATTGTATTCTATATATTTTCCTTATATGGTATCTCACAATAATCGAATCATAGTACATAATTACAAGGTTTAGCTCATCATTTGCTATTTAGGGCCTAGTAAGGGGTTTTACCATGGCGTAAGGACTTAAAATTAAATAATTTCTCTTGTAATGTGCAATTGCAAGGCCTTGAATGCCTTATAATCACTTCATCTCTAAACTAAATCTTGCCATCTATATACATAATAAACAACCGCATCTCAATTTAGTTGTAATGATGCTATTTCACCTATCAAAAACTATAAGCTTATAACACTCATAGTTTGTGCTACACCTTCATTAACTAATCAAGATATAATATATGGAAGGTGCCAGTTCTGGAAGGTAATGGCTCATGTCTATAAAATGTATTTCAAGGAAGAGTACTCATCTAGTTCAAATGGTACTAACCAGTGAACATAACTTGAGATGAAGAGATGGAGTTTGATTAGCGTAAGGAAGGTGTTCGTAACTCTTATAAGATGGATCACATTCCTTTACATTGAAATATCAGCCTAATTTCACTTGGATCACTGCTATTACATCTACAAACACAAGCCTCACGAATTTCAACAAAAAATAAACGAAGAAACACACAAATTCCGACGAATTTGGCTTAGAGTCTACAGGAACCCTATCTTTGTAAAACTGACGGAACGAACGCTGGTTATGTGAAGTGTAGAATGTAGAGAGAAACTTGATGAATTGAAGTGTTGAGAGAGATGATAACATACCTTGATGGTGGTTCTTCGACGGAGATCCGGTGGCGGTGGCCGTTGGTCGTCGGAAGTCAAGAGTGTGAAACTCGACTAAAGAAGAAGGAAATGGAAATTAATTGGAAAACGTTGTTTCGTCAAATATGGGCCAATGGCATCAATTAATCTTTCACATAACTAATTTTTAATAATTTAATAACAACAATAATAATATATTTATTTTTTCACTTAAACTACTTCATAGTTCAAACCAAGTTTATATATTGGTGGTTTTTTAAAAGGGTCTGACTTTTATTAGTCTATAACTCAAGATGTTTTATGTTTATGAATTTGTCTGGTTTCAAGTTGTTAATTGGATCGGTTTGTTGATAATGTAGATGATTCAACTTGGGTTTCTTCAAATAACATGATGTATTAAATAAAAATCTATCAATTTATCAATACTAATAAAATAAGGTTTTTTTTATCACTTGTTATTTTTTTAATTTATCTTTTTATAACTCATCAAATTTCTATATATTCATACATTGGTTTTCCCTCCAAATGGTATTATAGTATTTTAAATAATAATACAAGTTTCTCTCTCTTATTAAAAATAATTTTATAATTGTTATAATTATCCTCTTATCTAGATTTTTTGAAATCAAACTATATTTTTAAAAAATATATACTTTATTAAAGAAGTTAAAAATTACATCTATTAATTATGATCTAAATAATAAAAAACAAAAATTTTATATAATATAAAATTTCTAAAACACTAAACCTTTTCTAAGCAATATATTAAATCGTTCTGTTTCTAAAAAATTATAAAGGTGAAAATTTAAAATCAGTCTTATTAAAACAACCAAAATAATTAAAAATCATAGTTTAAATAAAAACAAGATTTTGATAATAAAAAGTAATTTTTAATAAAAAATCTTAAACGAATGTCTAAAAACAAAACTATTTACATAGAAGAGTTATAAATAGTATAGTTGTTTTATTTCTTGAACTATTACATATATATAATTTTTAATTATACTTAATATTATAGTATTATGATCTAACTCTTTGTGTTTTTACTAACTAATCCGTTTAATTAATGGGTTTTAGTCTATATATCTATCTATAAAAAAACTAAAATAAACATGAAACAATTGTAAGCCTTATCATACTAATTTTCTCATTTCTCTATATTAATAATAATAATGAATACTAATAATTTTACTCTATATTTTCATATTAAATATATATATATATATATATAATTTAATAAATAAAAAAACCTATTTTTATTAAAACACACTTTTTAAAAATAAAATTTTATAAAATACATAATACAACGAACTTTTTCTTTAAAATCCATTTTTCTTAAAATAAAGTATTTAATAATCACATTTTTTATAAAACAAAAGTTTACAAAAAATACATTATTGCTTATTTACCTAAAGTAACTATTTATATGTAATTATAATCATATTTTATCTTCAAACATGATTTTATAATGCATAAATTTTGATCACTAATTATTTAATATTTTATTTATTCATTTCGTGTAATACACAATACATACACCTAGTAAAGAGTATATATAAGATGAATATGAATTTGGGGTTGTTGGATGTAGAAATTATAAACTATTAATATGATTAGAAGATCAAGCTTTGTTTATATTATTTGAATGTCGATATGGGTTGCATGAGGTAAAAAGTATAAACTCTTAATACGATCAACAGATAAAGTTTTAAGATCGACTGGTCACTAAACCTACTCAAAACACTAAATTTTGTACTCGGTTAGGTTTAAGTTTCTATTTTTTGAAGTCTTCATTTGACTATGAAGAGTGAACACCTCTACTTTTTTGAAAGTTTAATATTTTATTTATTATATCAAATTTATTATAACTATTATAAATTATTCGATATAAACGTTAATAGATCAAGTTTTTTACAACATTATCGGAGTCGCATTATTAGTAGTACTTCAAAAAACAGAGCATACACTCTATGCATATGGTACAAACTAAAATGCAAAATGCAACTTTCTAATTACACCGACTTTCCAATTTACGTCACTTTGTTTTAAAAGTTAATTGATATTTTATTACTATGATTGATTTGTATCATATTTTGGCTTCCTATTATAACCTAAAATATATAAAGTTTCTTTAAATTCTAAATATAACATTATGACGTGTTTATTTTTATTTATGTTCAGGCGTAACTTATGTTTGAAACCAATAGGGGTGAAATATAATACATTATTAATTTTTTGACAACAAAATAATGTTCTGGAAAGTTCAAATATATTGATGCAACATGATTATCTTAATGTATGTTTTATTTAATACCACGCCTCACAACGTGTGTCCAAAACCGTTGGTCCAAATATAATATATTTTTAGTTCTTTTTAAACAACGTAGTTGTTTCGGTACTTTGAATATACCGTTACAATACAGTTATCAACATCCAATTGAAATTTTCGATTCGGTGTAACGCAAGAGCAAAATAGTAGTTTTATACATAAATCCTAAGAGACCAAACATAATATACAGTATGATTTGTAAATTTAAAAGGTAATATTAATTCAGCATATAATATGGCAGGTTTTCAGCACAAGGAGATCTCATCAAAGGGTATGTTCATGAGTTTGATTCTAAAATAATAACATAATAATAATAACAATAACATTAATAATAACAGTAATAATTTTTACAATTATTTTTGCAGCAACTATGGTACCCTTTCAAAACAGCAAACCACATTCAGTATTTTATAAGGTCTATGTTTGAGTGTCTTATAGGTACAAACAATACACAAAACTAATCACCCTCATCAGTGAAATCAGGCTCTGGAGGCTTTTGCAATTTCATCATCTCCCTAGCAGTTCTCATGTTCCGATTGCGTTGGACCCCACGGAGAGCATTAGCTGCAAATTTTGAAGCCAAAAAGGTCGCCCCGAGGCTGTAAGAAGGACCTCCACCACCACCGCTACCGTTGCGTGCCGCTCCTCCTCCTCCTCCTTCCGCCTCTGCTCCAATATCTTCCTCTTGGAATATCTCCGCCATGCCGCCTGAATGAAACAAGCCGCCCACGTCCGCCATTGCTGTGAGTGAAACCTGAAAGTGTGCTGTACCTGACGGCTGTGAAGCCGCCTGAATTGACTGGCAACAACTTAAGCTCATCAGCTGGTAGTGCAAAAGCCTCCACTTCTCTCAAGGCCTTCACGGTTCTTGTGGATGATGGAAGATTTGAACCAGTTTTAGGATCGAGTGCCCAGGTCAGAAGCTCCTCACCACAGAAATCTCCTTCTTTTAACAAACTTCGGTTGAAAAACCCGCTTCTGCCACCATCCGTGGTTACACTCTCGAGACGCCCACGTATGATGAAAAGCATTTCATCGACTGGATCTCCTTCACGAACAATGTAGCTGCTGTCTGTATATAAACAAGGTTTTAGCCGTTCACAAATGGCGTCTAGCAACCTCTCATCCATGTTCTCAAACAGAGGAACCTGCAATGGAATTTTTAACAATGAAGCCATATAATGGTGAGATAATATGGTAAAGTTTTTTCAATTTTATAGCGAAGATTTCATCCCTAAAAACTTACGGCTTCAAGTTTTTGACAAAAACGCCCTTCTTGTATGTAAGATTTCGATTACGAGTGTTTGAGGTAGGCATAATGGTCATAATACAGATTATATTGATTAGATAAATATACCATTTTGGAAACTTTTCTTACTTTCCAACAAAACATAATCTTTTTGGGCAAATCTGCCTCTGATGAGGTCCATTTACATGGGCAAACTAATTGACCACAATTTTTATGTGCCCAAGAATGGGTGCAAAGAATGGTTAGAGCACAACGTTTAATAATCCGCTAAATAAAATTTTTAAATCAATTTGACTTGCAATATGTAGATTTATTTTAAATTATGAAAAACTTAAAATCCTTTTGACTCCATCCATCGGCTCTGAAACGTCAAAAATCAAGAATTTAATTGTCAAGACATGTATACTTCTTCAACAGAAAAGATATATGATATACTTGAGTTATAGTCTTATTAAAACTGGTAAAATTACCCTTTTGACCAAAGCAAGACAAAGATGACGCTTTATGTCTCTCCTAAGATCCTTAGGAAGAGACTGAACCAAATTCTCCTCATCCACACCACGAGTTTCTAACCACTTGTATTGGTCATATCGTCTAACACGCTCCTGTAGATCCTCTGGAAGTAAACGATGATGCATCCACTGTTCTGAGTCACGCCTCTTAACTCTCATCTCTTCAAGCCGTATGGTAAGAGATTGAAGGTATGTCTGTCGTACCAAAACAACCATCCAGATTTCAGTAAATATTGAAGGAAACCTGATGAGGATTGGTTAAAGTTTAGGGGATTATAGGAAAGTAGTTCTGGCATAACCTGCATGTTGCCAATCAACAGAGCAAATAGAATGAGCCCTGATATGGCTAGTGCAATTGAAAATATAGTCTCTCCAGGATAAGTACTGGTTTCAAGCCCCTGTCCTAAAGTGCTGACAAAAAAATAATTAACATTAGTTCCTAATTATTTACAGATCAAATTATGCCAAAAGCCAAGGAAATCCTCTAACATAACATCATATTGTGTACTCTAATAGAGACAAGCTTGGTGCTGCAATCTAGTGTTTATAAGGTTGGGTGTGGTAGGGTTTTACCTCATAACCAGATTAAAACTGAACTGAACCCTAAATTTGGCTTTTCATAAAATGGATTAACTGAAGCATCAGTTAAATGTTCAACCAAGTTACGATTCGTTTATTCAGGTTTTATGCTAGTCCGACTACAGTCTGTAGCAAGAGCTTTAGAAGTATTATTTTCAACTGGAAAATAGAGGTGGCAATTTGACCCATTCATTCATGAACATGTCAACTTGGGTTACGCTTTATCTAAATGGTGTCGAAAGTCCACCCAAGCTACTTTTTACCACATATGACAGTAATCATCTTTAAAAGTTGTATAATAAGTGTTTCGGTTCAATCCAATCTGAGCAGACTGGTTTTGACCCGTACCAAAAGCTACTCATGACCCAATCAGCCTGACCTGGCTGGCACCCATTTTGCTACCCAAGGAAAAATAAAATTTTGCACAAGTCTCCTAAACACTCTTTTGAAACAGAACTCAGATTCATATTGATCAATAAAACTCTCATATGATATATGCATTCTTATACATATTTGATCAATAAAACTCTCATATGGAAACTCGATTACCTCAAATTTTGCAGTCCCCACCACAAGCAGTAGCAGTACTTTTGAACAAATTTTGTGGAAAACACAATGCCTGAAGACAAAGCCTGATTAAAAATTCCAAAATCAAATGGTGGCTTATCACCATCTGGGGAGCAAGCCTCGTTTAAAACAGCAGTACTGTTACTGATCCAGCGACTATAATCTTTCATGTGTTCGTTTCCACAGTACACTAAATCTGAATCAAATTCTTATTCTCACAAGCTCTCTTCCAGCATGTATCATTACGTTCTACAGACAACAAATACCAGAAGGCCCCAACTATCTGGAAAAAGAAAATCATGGAAATTCAATTAAAAATAGATATAGAGGCAGTACAAAATAAGTAGGCAGCCATAATCTTATGGATGGCCAATTTTGGCTGTATTTCATCTCAAAGGGGTCAAATCAAAAAACTTACTTAAAAGGGGAACATGTTAACTGGATCGAGTTGTATATCTGACGCATACAACCTCCTAAATCGCCTAATTCAAAGGTTTAATTATTTTTAGTAGTATAATTTTTGTAATCATAATTAACACGTTCATTATCTTCCAACAAAACCAATAACAAACAAAAAGTGTTATCAGCTCAACCCAACCCGAACCATTTCAACCTGTATTAAAAAGTGGCTCATTCCACTTTAAACTTGTTACTCAACCCGCTCATCTTGTTAACGTAAATGACCAGCTTTAATAGTAACCTACATGACTGGCAAGCATGTAGAGCAACAAATAATATGCAGCCCCGCCCAAGCAGTTTCTGCAAGAACACCAGCGGTCCTTTTCAGTTCTGAAGTCAAAGGCACTATTCGAGCAAATCTGGGGATATACTGAATTAACACAATAAAAAGTAAAGCTTCCTTTGTTGCCAATACATCTGAACCTGTAGACCTCTGCATAAATCTCCAGATAACATCTGCAAAGATAAAATAACGTTAACAACAATGGCAGCGAATAATTCAAGGACAATCAGCTACCATGACATCTTTGATCTTTTAGGGGGAAAAAGTCAACATGGTAAAATTAAGGACAATTCAGCTGCCATGTCTCTTTTGACATGGTAATCAGCAACACAGTACCTTAGGCTGAAAATATAGATGGTTAGCCAAACATAAATCAAACCAAATCATGTTGGTTAGCCAAACATAAATCAAACCAAATCATGTTACTGTTCTGTGCAATGGGCTCTAGCCTCTAGAATAACCAACAATTAATTTAAATTGAAGAGTTTAAAGGAAATATTGATCTGACCTGTGGCACTGGGAGCACAGAAAGGAGATCAATGATGAAATACCAACGCAAGTATCTCTTAGCTATTTTTGCAGGATCTATTACAAGTTCACCCCGTCCAAACACACGTGATGATGGAGCAATATAAGCAGTTCTGAATTCAAGAGCCATGTGAATAAGATAAAACACATCAACAACGCTTCTCAATGTTGTAGCAATAATGGCCAGCTTTCGATCTATACCAGGCAAGTTTTGGTTTGATCAAAAACCGGAAGATAGAAGAACAAGGGATCAATAGATACAGCCAGAATACAGGAGACAACAAAGAATTTGTTCCACTTTAGAAGAAATTTATTTTGAGGGTCAAAGATCTTTTTCTCAGACACCTTAAGATCTTCAGGGAAAACAGCATGAGAACCCCAAATCCAAGTGATCGGCCAATTGATTTAAGTCCTTCTGATCCTTTTCTAATTCCATTTCTAAAAGATCTTGTGGGAGTAGCAGCTGCATGTCTTGTACGAGTTAATCCATCAAATCCGCATTTGTTCATTCCAACTGTAGAAGTGGGTGATGATGATATAGAAGCCAAGTCATCCAACCTTAAAATGAAACCACGTGTTATTCCACATTAGAAGTAACCTATTTATTCTAAAGTAGGAGAAAAAAATGTCTTTCAAGGCATAAAAATAGATAAATTATAGGAACATTGGTTGAATATGAAGGCCATGAATTATCATTAGTGACGATAAAGTTTACCTCACAAACTTATCTCTCTGGCCAAACATATTGCAGTCCAACACAGAAATCCAAACTGCCACCAACAGATAAATAAGATTACGGAACAAATATGCAAACTTTAAGCTTTAAAGTAATTTGGGTTTCATTATTTCATAGTCACATTGGTTTTAAGGCTCTACCAAAACAATCATGTTGTATGGGAGCGGTTAACACCTACATCTATTTGTAGGTGTAAGTGTAACTTACACCTTTCTTGACTTTTTTAACACTTACGAATTTACAAAATACATAAAAGAACATAATGTGTATATGTGTAATAATGTTATTCCGGCAAAAATAATAATAATATTGATTGATCTTGATGGGTTATCACAAGTTATCGCAATAACAAAGGGTTACCAAGGGATCTCTTCTCTATATAACAGAAGTTAAAATTATTTACAACCACACAACATCTTCACTTTGCAAATTCTAACTATTTATAGGTTCTAAATACAGTTGTTGTATAGAGGCACTAAACAGTGGCACTATTAGAAAATTTGTGATATTTATAAATTCTCAAACTCTACAGTTATTACGAACAATTCATGCAACCTGTATCCTTTTTATGGTTCTAAAATCACTAAATTCCATTTTCTCTTATTATCATGTTTCTGCTATTATCCACTAACTAAACTTGCCAATTTCACTATTCCAATCATGGAAATCCGTAATCTTGTATTCCAGTAAGAATAGCCAATCAGTATGTTATTTCACCAATAGAACATGATTGGGAACTATCCACTGGAGACCGGCAACCAGACGTTAAAAATACAAAACTTGTATCCACAATATGATTCTGAGGATTCATTTCCCCTATGTAAATCAAACATCTTCAACTATTTTCTGGTTATAATTATTCACACCAATTCTAGGTTAAAATACTCCTACACAAAGAAATCTCAATATCTCAGGCAAAAATCCTCTTCTCCTAAACCCAATATCCCCAAGTCCAGTTCCTCTCATTTGAATGAATATTTGTGCAAAATCATTCCAAAACTGATATAAAAACCTAAAGAGACTGAAATTCATCATCTGTACATAATCAGCACCTATTCATCAACAAACCCACTAAATTCATGGAAATAACTTCACAAACAACTAAATTGAACTACCAAACTCGTAAATCCATCTAATAAACTTCAATTATCAAAGTCAAATGCAATCATCATCAATCACATACACAGATACGTAACTGAAAAAACCAAAATCAATACAGAGGAAGCAAACCACTTGAATTAGAGTGAAGAGAAAGCAAGCTCACGGGACTAAAGCATCATCATCGGGAAGAGTGAAATTCGGATAATTAAGCGAACAGCTTTCGTACAAAGGGACGAAAATGGCGACAGAAATTGGAGAGAAATGGTCAAACAAGTTTCTTGTGGATTAAAAATAAAATAAAACAATTGTGTTGCAGACCCTGAAGTTTTGGTGAAAGTCATGAACAGCCCTTGTTGTTTGACTGTTTCCGTTGACGGGGTACTGGATCCATACCGTTTACCATTGGGTTGGTCTTGTTTAGTTGGTGGTTAAATCTTTGTATAGTGATGAGTTTTTAAAAAAGTACGAAAGGAAAATGAAAGAAAGTGAAGAACAAGAGGACGTATATTGACCGTTTACTAAGTTTGATGTTAACACTCGAATTATGTTGTTATAAGCGTACATAGGTAAGAATAAATTAATGAATTCTTTTTTATTAAACATAGATGCACCATCATTAGAAAGCCAATATCATATTAAATGGTAATAACATATGCTTTTCAATATTTGATTTTAGAGTTAATTTTAATTTTGTTCTTTAAGATTTAACTAAAGTGATTATTTTTTTAATATTATAAATATCAATTTATATCTAAAAGTTTCATATATTGTTTCAACTTCACTTCAAAAATTTTATTATTTTAGATAAAGTTAAAATGATTAATAAAAATTTTGAATTAAAATTGAAACAACTTATAAAAATTTTGTAGGTAAATTAATGTTTTAAAATTTGGAAGAAAATTGTTATTTTTAATAAACCTCAAAAAGTAAAATTAAACTTAACTTTTGATTTTAAGAATATTATCTATTATTCAATAATAATTGCACTTTATAGGGTTCACTTGTGTCCCACTTATATTTTTAAGGAAATAATATATTTAAAAGACACATAGTTATATACCACTCACAAGTTTCACTTCATCTTATCTAGTACAAGTTCTCATATTTTTTTCTTTTAATTTTTTGTTTTGCAAAATTCAAACATACAAATTTAAGCATTAATATCTCATTCATTTTAATTTTATTCTAAAAATGGTTTAGTTCTGTCATATGGTAAAACACAAGCTTAGTAAATAATAATTATGTTAATTACAATTACATTTAAATATATGAAACAAAATATTTAAATTAAGAATAAAATCTAGGGCTATAAGATAAAAGTGGTATTAATAGTATGTATTGTTTTAAACTACTAATATTAGATTGTATAAATAATGTCAAATAAATTATAAGTATTATTTGGATGGATAAGTGTTTATATAATTATAATTATGAATATTTTTTTATTTTATATTTTTTTTATTCAGTCCGTGAAGTACACGAGTTTCTAACCTAGCTGGTATTATATTGCATTTTTTAATGTGGTGTTTGATTATTTAACCTAAGTTTAATGTCAATGAACATCAGCTAATTGAGAGGAGAATATTCATGGAGATTACGAGTCTTGCAGGCTAACCAAAGTTAAGTAGTAACTTAACTGACTGGGATGGAGTCTATGTATTTCGACTCATCTTTAACTGATCAAGACATACATAATATTGAAGTCCCTGAAATGTAGGTTGGGGGTTTTGAGCTCATTTTAAACACAATTTCCAATATATAAATGACATGCTATTCACCTAACATCAGCCAACTTTATCAATTTGATATTTTGAGACAAAAACAGCACATATGGACGGTTGAGGTAAATGATTCTCGGGATCAAGATAAGCACACTTTGTGATATTGTGGTACGATCTATCAAACCCACATTTAAACAAGGTCAATGATTGATTAATATTTGTTTGAATTGCTTTCATTAAATACTTTTATGAATAGAAAAACTCAAAATTTTATTGTTAAAGAGCTATTTACCATAATACTAAGTTAACTTTAAATGAATACCGATAATTCTGTTATATCTGTGTGGCTCCTTTATTGGTTTGTTTTTTTTTTTGTCAATTTTTTGCTTTAGATAGAGTAAATCTTTTTCGATGCGTTGATACACTGCCATTCTCTTTTCTTCTTTTAGAAATTGTTTTTGCCTATCAAGAAGTTCATATTCCTCTAGTTGCAACAAACCTCATCACACGATGATAAGAAATAAGAGGACTTTGTCTTTCAATCTACAGTAATCCAATTGATTTATGCCCACTACTTGTTCTTGGCAATTTGGCGATAAAATCCATCACTATGTTCTCTTGTTTCTATTTAAGGATCTTTAGTTGCTATAGTAATCCTAAAGGCTTCTAATGCTTCGCCTTGACTTTAGAACAAGTTATGGATTTACCATGTATGAAACAATATCCTTCTTCATATCTGACACCAATATAGTTTCTTAAGATCTTGATACATTTTGTCCACTCTATGATGATTATATATTGTCTGATCTCATGTGCATCATCCATAAACAATTTGTCTTACATTTCCCCACTTTGGAACCCATATACGATACATAAAGTAATGCACACAATCCTCCTTGCATTCCATTTGTTTGTCTAACCCACAGAATTCCTCATCTACACTGTTTACTTCCTTTATGCTTCATCTTGTGCCAAAAGGATTTAAGCCTTTAAGATTTAACTATATGGTCATCCTTAAAGCTCATGCATGTAAAGGCTTAACCAGCTCTTTTCTACTTAACACTCTTCCATCGTATTCATTTTCTTGGATGATAACGAATTTCACCATCGTAGTTCAGAATCATAGTCACCACAAAGCTCAATCCATCATCGCTAGCGCATGTTTAACTACTTCTAATCAAAGATATGTTAAAGGTTTTTTTTCATTAGTGTGTATATAACACATTTCATACCATACAAATAGTGTCTTCAAATCTTGAGTGCAAATACAATGGCTCATAACTCCAAATCATGTGTGATGTAATTCTCTTTTTGATTCTTAAGATGTCGGGAAACATAAGCAATTATTTTATCCTTTTGCATCATGACGCAATCAATTCCTTGATGTGATGCATCGCATAATACCACAAAATCATTTGTCTTGTCAGGAACAGTCAATATTGGAGTGTTGCATGTCACACCACGACTGATGTTGGAATAATCGGGGTAGAAGAATATGAATCGATTGTTCATAGCACATGAAATTAAATAAGTTGAAGTAATATTAAATACTATTTTTATTGAATAATACTAATCAAACATATATTACAATAAAATAAAACTCAAGTAAATATAACTACATGACCGGTGAAGGGTATACACTTACAACACAACAACATAATAAGGAGAGTTGCTAAGAATACTTAACAGATCAAATAGTGAAACTAGATAACCTTTTGTAAATGACACTAAGAACACAAGTACATATGAGACAAAAACAAGATAGCAAAATACATAAGGAGATGGTTTTCAAGATTGCAGTATATTGCCTTCTCAAGTTCTATTACAAGTGTTACAAAGCATAAAGGAAAGTTACAAGTACTTGAGATATATATACTACATCATACAGCCGACCATACTATGAAAGCTAACTGGATACAATTGACTAGACACAAACAAAATCAATTGTAGAGCCAAAAGGCAAATTGTCTTTTGACTTGTGACTATGACATGCCATAGCTCACATCCTAATATATTACAAAAAGGATAAAGTACATGAAGTAGAAAGTTACAGACTCAAGACCTCAATGTACAGTTACTAAAAGTGTGGACCTTTTCACCACTCATGTAAGTTGGTGACTTTACAGAGTTGTAGCGAAAAGGGGTCTAGCTTTATGTAAAGTACATCAGATAAAGCATGTATACTAAAATTATTCGGAAGAAACCTGTCTTCAAGTGTTAGCTTCGGAAGACTTTGTCTCTGAAGCTTCGCAAGACTTCATCTTTGGCTTCGGAAGATATTGGTCTTGGCTTCGGAAGATTTAACACTTAAAGTATTTATGTTGCTGGTGTGAAACTTCTGAAGCATTTTTCTTCAATGCACTTGTACATGCATGCAGGAGACTTTGAGTGTTTGAGTTGTATCAGCCTTAACATATAATCCTTACAAACTCCCCCTAGGCTGATGCTACCAAAACACTTTGAAGACTTCAGATATTAACAATCCTCATTATGATGATGACCATCCCTTTCTTCATGAGATGATCAGGATCACTCAGACTTTCAAAGTGTCTTCTCATATCAAAAAGATCATGCAGAACATGTCTTTCCATGTGTAGACATTCTCAATGCCTTGTTCTCTAATGACATGCCACCATTCTGGATTTGTGGTGTATGTCCAGGACAAGATGGGTCTTTCTGATGCTAGAGGAGCTGTTTGAATAGGAGATGATGGAGCATCCTCTGGTTGCACATCCTCAGGATGTTCTGATTCATCCTGAGGTTCAGAAAAGGATGTTTCTTTCTTCTTATTTGGCTTTGGATTTGAGGCAATCCTTTTCTTTCTTTTTGTACCTTTTAACTGAGAAGACTGGCCTGCAGCACCTGATTGATCTTCTTTGTCTTTCTCAGTTGGGTCTTCCTCTCTCATAGGTTCAAAAGGAGAGGGAGTCTAACCTTGCCGTGGATCAGAAGATGAAGCTTGATGAGTCTCAGCAGGAGGTTTAGGATGTGTTGTCTCAGGTTGTTCAACCTTAACCTCTACTTCAGGTTGAGCTTGACTTGGAGGGGAGTGTAAGTCTATCAGCTCTCCACTTTTGATCTTTTGCTTGATTATCCTAATATGCTCATCCATAGTGGACAAAGACATATGGCCAAGTCTCCTTCTGGAGAATCCATATGGATTCAAGAAGCTCATCATCCTCTGCCTATCTGTAGATTTCTTCATACTCTTCTGGATGATGGCTCTTGACTTTGAAGCCTCTTCCCTTAGCTTCCTTTTGGTGATCTTTCTTTCCTTAACTATCTCAAGTTCAAGTTGTTTGAGGTACTCAAACTCAATATAGTCATAGGATAAAGGAAGAAGTGCATCTACCTGATAGAGGCATGTGGCACTTTGGTAGTTGATCATTTTGATTCTATCTTCTTCTTTGTCTACTTGAGGTTCTTGTTGAACCACATCCTCATGTGCAGGACTTTCTTGAATTAGGGAGAGAGTAGACACATGCTTGTATAATCCTTTATTTCTTCTTTTTTCTTTGATTTGAATCAGTAGCTTTGCATCTTCTACCTCCTTTCTTTCTTTTGACACTTCCATGTCAACCAGTTCATTTAATTCCTCTAAGGGGAGAGAAATGACATTATCAATGTCATAGTTCCTGGTCTGTAAGTAATTTATCCTGACTGCCCTCAACTCATCATCCTGAGTGTTTGGTCTGGGGGTAACGCTGATAGTAGTTTCCATAAGCCTTGTAGACCCAGTAGAGGAACCTTCTCCCCTCAGCTTCCTTTTCCTCTCTCTCTCCTACTCCTCCTTAATCTCCTCAAAAATCATCTTTCTTTTCCCTTTGTCACTCACAGACCTTTGTGATTCAGGGTGGAGAGAGTTTTGGCATTCATTGCTTGGTGTAGCCTCCAAGATCTAGCCAGAGAGAGGTTAAGATGCACCTTCACCAGCAGGTGTCTTAAAAAGGGTATGAATCTCTGCAACAGTTGATGATGATGAGACAGGGCTCTCAAGTTTTGCCACTGGGCCTTCAGTCAAGGTTTCCCCTATAAAACTAATCTTAGGGTCTGCCTCAACATCCAGTTGACCGATGACATTGTCTGATTGCCTTAATCTCCTTCTGAAGCTGAACTCTACAGTGATCCCATCTTGGATTCTTTGAGCCAGCCTGTTAGCTTGTCTTGATTGGCTTTGATTGACAAGTGGCATGTTGACTAGATCCAGACCTTCATAGAAGTTCAAGGTCTGAAAATTGAAGACCTTTTGCTGTCCTTGAACTCTAGAATGATGAGGGATCTTATGCTTTTATCATACCTCCATCCAATGATGTGATTTGAAATTAGTGGAGATGACATAGCCCTTGGTATTCCTTCCTCAAACAGATTCTGTATGTAGGAGTCTATGGAGTCCACATCAATGTGAACTTGAGGAAGTTGCTGAGTATGCACAATTGCAAGTGAGGATGATGAGTCCTTAATGTCCATACTCTCTGAAGAACTCCCAGGTTCTGTGACTGTAATGACTTTCTCCCCCTTTTTGGTAGCATCACCCTCTTGCATAGGTGAGCTAGGAGTTAGGTCAATCACACTCACAGGTTCTTGTATTCCTGGTTGAGCTCCTCTTAAAGGTCTCCCAGCTAGTTTTTCCCTGAGATAAGAATCTCAAGTTGCTGATCATTGACCCTGTTTTGCAAGGTAGTCACTTGAGATTCAAAATGACTGACCTTGGAGACTAAATAAATGCATGTTTTGGACAGTTTTTGCACCTTTAGTCTTAAATTCCCCTCATCTTCATCAGAAGGATCATTGGGAGATGAGATGATTGGACAAGAGTCCTCTCTCTCATTATGTAACGCCCCGAATAATGTCTAAGCGAGCCAAATAATAATAATAATAATAGGCTTAAACGAGATCATTTAATGAAAATAAGATGCATATGGGTTTTAGACCGAGTAGACTTCACGGGATATGTGTTTGGTGAGTTTAAGGTCCCAGGAACGCCCGATATATATAAACGGATCAGCTTGAGCAGCTCTCATTTGTAACTCAACACTCTAGTTCTAGAGAGAGAGTAGAGAGAGAAAGTGGAGAGAATTAAAGATTCAAGGCTCGGTTGATCTTGGTATTGAAGATCGGTGTTTGTAGGCATCCAAACAACAAGAAAACACCACGAATCCAGGTATGAAACATCATTTAATCGTTCCTTTTGATGTAACCCGGATTCTAGGTTTGGGGTTTTTGAAAGTGGCAAAGATTCGCCCAAAACTTATGTTTTTGTGTAAGAAAACATGTAAGAAGCTTAGATATAGCTTATTGGGTGATAAACCAAGGTTTTGGATGTAAAAGATTGAACGTAAAGTATTATCTTAACGAAGTGAAAGATTTAAGATAATGAAGTGGAACATAATGAAGGAACGAGTGAAAAGCCTTGCAAGCAAATGAAAGGAGGTTCACAACTCATTAAGAGTTGTTAGCTCAACTATGTGTGTCTACAGCATGCGATTTTGGCTAACTCATAAGGGTTCATACACACATTAAGAGTTCAGTCTGGGTGACTGCTCCAATACGTGCGATTTCCTAATTACTATGTGTTATATAGCGTGCGATCTTGGCTAACCCATAAGAGTTCACACACAAAGGGGGAGTCTGTCCTAGTGACCACTCCATATGTGCGATATAGGGTCCTTGTTGCTTAACCCTAGATGAATTGCTTAGTGCTCTAGAGGGGGGGTTAAGCACATGACATGACCTAGATAGAATTGAAAGATAATAATGTACGAAAAGTGCGATAAGTACGAAATGTGCGAAACGTGCGGAAAGAACGAAACGAACGATGAAGATAATAATGATTTCCTTGATGTATGTACGATGTGTGATCACGTGCGATAGTAATGAAAATGTTTTAACGAATGAAAGGTAATGCAATGTTTTTATAAAACTAGAACTCACTCAACAACACTAACTTTTTATGTATTATCCAGTTGCAGGTGAGCATTGCTGAGGATGGCGCGAGGCAGCTACTTGGCATTTTGGGTGGCATTCTTTAGTATAATGTTTTTGCATTGTAATACGAATGAACTATATTTTGTAATGGACGATGTATTATTTTGCAAAAGTGTTTATTTAAAGGAAATGAAATGTTTGTTTAAAGTGTTTCTGCTGCATGATTTTAGTAAACTTAATGAAATTATATATTTTATGTTCGATGATTGACCAGCTGTGAGAGTCCTGGGAACGGGGCCTTACAAGTTGGTATCAGAGCCAAAGTTTAAGTGAAAGGGTAAATTTTCAAATGAAATCTAAACTTAAACTGAAAATGGGACAGAAAGGGAAGGGATGCCAGTCCGAGTAGCTACGTGCTATAAGGTATTTTGTCAATGTTAACTGGTATGTGCACGTTATGTGGTTTATATGCTGTTAGTAGATTTAGATATTGATGTAGTCAGGATAGGAAATGCTTAGGGTATGAAGAGTAAAGTAAGTGGCTAATCACAATTGGCCACTGTAATTAGGGACTTACTATACTTGACATAAACTGAGCTATTACCTTGAATGACCATGTTGGTGTTTGAATCTTATAGCATGCTTAGAAGATGGCTGGCGGTAGATCTTCTAAGGCTTCTCGGGATGGAGGTCGTGGTGGATGTGGTGTGGGTCACGAGAGGAAGGCCTAGGGCCGAGAAGGTGGCTCATGAAGAGCCCGAGACCCTCATCTAGAGGGCGTGGATGAGAGTGCTAACTTGAGGGCCTTAGTGAAGGAGGCTGTAGTTGAGGAAGTGCATTAGGATCCTACCGTCTGTGGTGACCGAAGTGATAAAGGCCGTAAGGGAAGGGATATAAGGGAGAGGAACAGGTCCTCGGGAGGATAGGAGCGACCGGAGACTGAGACGGTTCTCTCTAATGATGAGGAGGAGGAAGAAGAGCCTGTGCAGGAGGCAACACAAGGCTGTAACTATAGGGCATTTATGAGATGCAAGCCCCCAACGTTTGATGGAAATGGCACTGGTGCTGCTGCTCACCGGTGGGTGAGAGAGATGGAAGCCGTTCTTGATGTCAGCGAGTGTCGAGAGGATCAAAAGGTGAAGTTCGCCGCCCACTCGTTTGTGGACTCGGCTCTGTGTTGGTGGGACAATATTGTCCAAGCCGAGGGTAGTCGGGCAACTGGAAGAATGAGGTGGTCTGAGTTGAAGAAATTGGTGATTGAGGAGTTCTGTCCTCACAGGGTGATGGATAAGGTTGAACGAGAGTTCCTGTAGCTGGAGGCGGGGACAATGACACATTAGGAATGTACCACCAAGTTTAAAGATGGCACGACTGGTGCCGGATCAGGTGACACCTCTGTCACGAAATATCAAGAGGTATATTCGGGGCTTGCCATCGGATATTCGCAGGTGATGTGTTCCAAATTATACATAAAAATCCTATCAAAAGCACATCAATTATTCCTTAATACCTTCCTTAAAATGATAAAAATATACTTAAAAATGTAAAATTGTGTTTTTAGGTGTTTAAAAGGGCAAGATGGACAAAAGAAGCATATTTAGCAAGAAATTGAAGTAATCCGAGCTTTGGAGTCCAAGCATGGGGCCATGCCTCTTTAAGCACGCCCCCATGCTTTGCCAGAAACACACCCCCCGTGCTAAATTAACACACCCCCGTGCTAAATTAACACACCCCCGTGTTTGGACATCTGATAGGACAAAAAGTATTATTCCCTAAAAGTAGACACGGGGCCGTGCCCCATAGGGCACAAGGCCGTGCCCCACCTCCAACATGTGTCGTGCCCCATTTAGCACGGGGCCATGCCCGATACAACCTGCATGTACGAGCCGACCAACTTTCGTAGCATTGTACTAGCACGACGCCGTGCCTTTTAGGCACGGGGCCATGCTTAAACACTCCCGAAAGCCTATAAATAGAAGCCTAAGTTCACCATTTTTGGTAAGCTTTGGTAGGAGAGTTACTCTGTAGAACTCTCTCGGGAATCAAGACTTCAAGGTCATTTGGAGGCACGGGAGGTGCATACAACACTTGGAAGAAGCTCGGGATCGTCTAAACGTCATCCATTGTGGACTATCGGTTTGATTGTTCCATTTCACCGATGATTACATATCTATCTTTTGTGTTATCTGTTGTTATGCTTAAGCTCATTATGAGCTAAACTCTTTTTATCATCCTAATCGGATGAAACTTATGTAATTTGTGATGAACTAATGGTGTGATAAATATTGTGTTAATGTTATGGTGGTCTTAGGAAAACTATTGATGGATTGCATCTACATTTGAACGAGAAGTTATAAATTTATGGTTTGTGATTGTGATTGTCATACAAAGTTGAAAAACCATATGATTAACTTTCATTCGCGAAACCTATCTTCATAATAAATCCATGGCTAATGAACTAGAAATGGTTATTAGATATCATATCACTTTAACTTTCTGATCATTTGCGGGATCCCTTTTATTAGTTTGAGAAATCTCCAGTAATTGTTATGGTTTTCTAAAATTAATGGTATGTTAGGAAGGAACTTGATCAACTCTCTTTTTAACATTAAGTTATGTTTTCAGAAATCATATGTCAAATAAGTCACAAAAGATTTACCTACATTACTAGGGCTTTGATCTAAGTAGTAAAACTCAACCTGACATGATCCTAGTCACTACGGCAACAGGATAGACGAGAAATCACGCCACTCATCTTTATAAACATTAACACAATTACATTAATCCATATCATTTAATCACACCATCAATTCATCACGGTTACATAAGTGGAGTCTAATTAGGATGATAACTTTTATTCCCTGGTTTTAAATCCAAACGCTTCAAATCTTAGTTTACTTTATTGTTGTTAAACCCTAAAAATCTTTCCAATGCAACTTATCACTTTCTTTAACAAAAACCAAATCTGATAGTCAAATCCTCAAGTTTGTTGAGTAGGCTAGGTGTGTCCACGGATTGATACTCGGTTCTTACCAATACTATATTACCACACGATAGGTACACATGCCTTTTGTGTGTGTGGTTTAGTACTTGTAATAACCATTTAAAACTGAATCTGTGCATAAAATATTTATCAAAATATATATACTATCCGCACGCCACCAAGTTTTTGGCGCCGTTACCGGGGACACACGGTAGTTTGAAAGACAAACTAAATTTTTAACTATCTTGTATATAACTTGTTAATATATTTTTGTTTAAACTTCATTTTTATTTTTAGGTTGTTTGCCTTAGTTAGTTTAGTTACTTTTGCCTGTTTCATTTTAAGCCTTAGTTAGTTTATGCTTCTTTAAGTTAGTGTATGTCCGACTCGTCTAGTTCTGAACTTGTTCCGCCTCTTTCGGAACCCGAACGACTTTTCCGTCAAATATTGCACAAAACATCACAACAAGCAGCACCAGTCATTGAAGAAGACATTTTGGAAGATACACCATCCGAAGAAGACGTGGCTAACCAAGACGAGGAATGAAGATGACACACTATGCCACACCGTCAATAGATGGTTATGAGTCTAGTGTTGTCCAACCAGCAATAGCGGCCAACAATTTCGAGATTAAGTCTAGTATTATCCAACTCGTAGAAAAATCTGTTCAGTTCCATGGGTTACAAGATGAAGATCCTAATGCTCACATCTCACGATTCCTTCGTATTTGTGCTACCTTCAAAATCAATAACTGTTCAAACGATGCCATTTGACTAAGACTTTTTCCATTTTCACTTCGAGGCCGAGCCATCGACTAGCTTGATTCACTTCTGTCACACCCCAACCTTGACGGCGGAAACGTCGAGATGTGAGGGTTAAGATTGTTCACAGCCACATAACGCTATATTAAAATGTAAATATTATTATCATAAGTCTTGAAATGAAATACAATCATAATTCCCAAACAAGTAATAAGTTCAAACGCAACAAAACATAAAGTAAACTTTTTATTTCATTTACTAGGTCCAAGTCCTAGATTATAGCATGCTTCAAAAAGATCACTTGAAGCTTGAGGTTGACCCGAAACATGATAAAATAAGAGTCAACTAAAGATAGTTGGTGAGTTTTCAAGGTTTTCATACATAATATGAAAAAAGGTTACAAGTAGCAATTCATGTCATAGGTCATAAGCAAGTAAGGTTATAGAACACATATCGTTACAACCAAACCTCGACTTGATTACAAGTATAAAAGATTGGCTAAGTGTATTTGGTTCCCATGATGAACAAGCATACGTCATCAGGAGCCGGCAATACCTCGTCTTTAGCACCAAATAGGCTTGTCAGGCCAAAGATCTAAGACGTCGCCAGGCTAGCAATAGTTAATGATTGTAAACAAACTATGTATCTCATATAATCACTTACAACACACAAATAACCATGACAAAATAATAAGTTGAATTGCATGTGATTTACAAGTCTCAAATGTGTATAAGTGTATCATGTATAAGCTATCATGTTTCACCCCAAATTAGGGTGAAAATATGAAAAAGGGGCAAGGAAAACTCACATGTTAAAGTAATATATAATGAAGATCAATAAGAATAAATATATGCCGTTCCAAGATACAACGTCACAAGGCACCTAGATATATAAATATTACAAGATTTAGGTAAATAATAAGATTAACGAGTTAATATGAACTAGGGTTTCAACTTGGTATTTAGGGCTTTGTCTTATAGTTATATCTAACAATTGGGAACCAATTATATTTTCTTGAAAAACAACTATATTTATATTTTATGTAAAGATATGAAATAAGATAACATTATAATAATTTGTAAGATTTATATATAAAGTTTAAATAAAGTTTTATTACTAAATAATATAAACACGATTTAAACAATAGTTTAAAGGTAATGTTTGGACTAATAAATTGTAACAATTAAACTAGTGGTTACCATCTAAATCTATAAAAAAAATCATTAGTTTAAAAATAGTAAATAAAATTTAAGGGTATTTTTTTATAAATAACTTGCAGAAAATAATTTAATGGTTTTAGAGTACACAAAGTTTATAAAGTGATTTTTATTATTTTTAAATTTTTTTTTATATTTTTAAAACCACAAAATAACTTTTTTTTAAAAAAAATTGAAGTTCGCCGGGTCGAACCCGGGACCTCTAAGATGATATGTGTGCACGGAACCGGTAGACCAAGGCTCTCAGCCGCGTTAGGATTCATGTTTTAATTATTAAATACAAACCCAAACAAACCCCCAAATTTCACATGAACCCTAGAAATATATTCAATCAAATTGAACATCAATTCAAGGTTGTTAATCAAATTAAGTTTAGGGCTTTTGTTCCTCATGTGAAATCGAGTATATGTATGTATTTAACTTACTTGATTCGTTCGGTATTCGATGTTCACATTTTGAACCTAAGTTGCGACCGAGGAGAAACTGGTTCAAGGTGCAATCGTCGATGAAAATCCAATTAAACTTGCAGATAGCTTCGAGTGATGATTCAGATGGAAAGCCCTTTATTAATTTCGAAAATTGAAGCCCTAATGACGGTGTTTGAGTATGGTTCATGTTGCGACCGAGGGTGATGATAGGATTCGATGTATGCGTTTGTTTCAGGTGCAATTGAAGAGTGTAATCGATTGCAGATAGCTAAACGGTTGCTTGTGTTAAGTTAATTCGATTATTGTTGTGTTTTAATGACAAAACGGCCATGAGTTAAAAGAGTTTCGGTTATACGATCGAATGGACTTGGTAACCGATGTATAACTCGATTATTAAGTGCATTCAAGTTCGAAACACATATGCGAAACGATTCGGATAAATTTCGGGCTACGAAACTAACCGTTTTTGATGTTTTAGACTCGCCGGACTTCGGCCGGAGTGTGGCCGGAGTCCCGGCCGGAATTACGGGAATGGGCGGGGGGTTTGGGTTGAAAGTTTGAAATTTTACACATTGGCCCCTTTTAGTTTAATAGTTATCATTTCATGCTTAAAAGTTCTATATTAAGTTTCCAAATTGACAAATACAACCCCCAAACTTAATTTAAGTTTATGTTTTAAACATGGTTAAGTTTAATAACCCTTATAAATTATAAGTAACCTTATTAAAAGTAATCTTATTATTACTAATACTATTATTCATTATTATTACTTATTATTATTGTTACTTTTATTAATATTAACATTATCATTATTTAATATTTATATGTTTAACCTTCATAAAAACTCAATGACAATAATTAATAAACACAAACAACACACGAGTTTTAAAAATTGACAAATAATAATCCTTGTAAGAGTAAACGAAGTTAACTTTTAGTTAACAAAATACGGGATGTTAGAGTCTCCCCAACTTAAAAGAATTTCGTCCCGAAATTAAAAGAAATGAAACTATACAAATAAGAGTGGGTATCTCTTCTTCATGTGCTCCTCACGTTCCCAAGTAAATTCAGCGTCGCATTTATTTTCCCAACGAACCTTGACGATTGGAGTTGTTGTGGTTCTAGTCTTCTTCATTATGCGATCCATGATCTCAACAGGTTTCTCGACAAAATGCAATGACTCGTCAATCTGGATGTCTTCCAACGGGACATGCAGACTTTCGTCAGCCAAGCACTTTCTCAAATTTGAGACGTGGAACATAGGATGAACTCCACTAAGGTTGGAAGGTAGTTCCAGTTTATAAGCCACTTTCCCAATCCTTTTCAGGATTTTGAAAGGCCCTACAAATCTTGGAGCCAGTTTGCTCTTCTTTCCAATGCGAACCACACCTTTCCACGGTGAAACCTTAAGAAGAACCATCTCCCCAACTTGGAATTCCAATGGCTTGCGTCGCTTGTCAGCATAGCTCTTTTGAAGACTTCTCGCCACTTCAAGGTTCTTGCGAATGATAGAAACTTTATCAGTCGTTTCTTGTATCAGTCCAGGACCAGTGATGAAGTTTTCACCAATGTCGGTCCAACAGATCGGTGAACGACATTTTCGACCATAAAGTGCTTCAAACGGTGCCATCTTGATACTCGAGTGGTAACTATTGTTATACGAAAATTCCACGAGGGGTAGATGCGTATCCCAATCGCCACCAAAGTCAAGAACACAAAGGCGTAGCAAATCCTCCAATGTTTGGATCCTTCGCTCGGTTTGACCATCAGTTTGGGGATGGTAAGCCGTGCTTAGATCTAGTTGTGTACCCAAGAGTTCTTGCATAGACGACCAAAAATGTGAAGTGAAGCGAGCATCCCGGTCGGATATAATGTGCAGAGGTACTTCATGACGACTTACAATCTCATCAACGTATATACGAGCTAACTTTGATGTCTTGGTAGTGTCACGTATGGGTATAAAATATGCCGATTTGGTCAATCGGTCAATGATCACCCATATGCTATCATGTCCTCGAGAGGTTCGGGGGAGCTTTGTTATGAAGTCCATGGATATGTGTTCCCATTTCCACATAGGAATCTCGGGTTGCTCAAGTAATCCACTTGGACGTTGATGTTCAGCTTTAACCTCGTACACGTGAGGCATTTAGCTACATATGTCGCTATATCTTTCTTCATTCCAGGCCACCAATATTGACCACGTAGGTCCATGTACATCTTATCAGAACTAGGATGAATAGAATAACGAGTTTGATGAGCCTCGTTCATGATAAAGGTTCGAAGGTTATCGCGATTTGGAATCCAAATTCGGTTTGCGAAGTACATCAACCCATTGGGTTTCGTTTCCAATTGGGTTGAAAGATTTTGCTCCAGTTCATCCTTCATTCTTCCTTTTTGTTGCACCACTTGCTGAGCCTCCAAAATACTAGACTCGATGTCACTATCTATTCTCAAGTTTTGTAGCAATACGGTAGTCTCGTTGACATCTAGTCGGATCTTAGTATCGAACTCACCCAAAGTGTCAAACCATTGACGTCGATCGCGAATTTCTTGAAATGATATCATCTTGTTGTGAATCCTTCGACTTAGTGCATCGGCTACAACATTTGCTTTTCCAGGATGGTAACGAATGTCACAATCATAGTCACTAATCAACTCCACCCAACGACGTTGTCTCATGTTGAGATCTTTTTGATTGAAAACGTGTTGGAGGCTTTTGTGATCGGTGTAGACTATACATTGCGTACCATACAGGTAGTGCCTTTAAATCTTCAAAGCAAATACAACAGCACCAAGCTCGAGATTGTGTGTTGTATAATTCACTTCGTGAACCTTCAATTGTCTCGATGCATAAGCTATGACCTTCCCTCGTTGCATGAGAACACAACCAAGGCCTTGTTTAGATGCATCACAATACACGGTGAAATCGTCGTTTCCATCGGGTAAGGTCAAGATAGGAGCATTTCACAACTTATGCTTTAACGTTTCAAAAGCTTCTTCTTGCTCGAAACCCCACTCGAATGGTTTATTCTTTTGTGTCAAAGTAGTGAGCGGTTTCGCGATCCTCGAGAAATTGGCAATGAATCGCCGATAATAACTAGCAAGACCAAGAAAAGAACGAACTTCGGTAGGAGTTGTAGGAACACACCAATTCTTCACAGCTTCCACCTTTGCAGGATCAACGTGAATTCCTTGGCTATTCACCACGTGTCCTAGAAATTGAACTTCCTTGAGCCAGAAATCACACTTCGAGAACTTTGCGTACAATCGCTCTTTCTTTAACAACTCAATAACCAATCTCAAATGCAGTTCATGATCGGTATTGGACTTGGAATAGATAAGTATGTCATCAATGAAGACGATCACAAACTTGTCTAGATAAGGCTTGCATACTCGATTCATGAGATCCATGAAGACAGCAGGAGCATTGGTTAAACCAAAAGGTGTTGATACATGTTTGTCCCTAGATCATGATATGTGATGTAATAGATCTTGTTTGGTATGATTAATGAACTGATATTGATAGTCTGTTGGTTATAATGTTTAATAGTTCATTAATGAGTCGTGACTGAATTGATTGGGTTTATGATTACTTGAATGATTACATATAATATTATGTTAATTAATTAGAACATTCAATTTAACTTAATGAAGTTCTCATGCGAATGGCTCATGCGAATGAACCATAAGCATGAAGAACTTCACACGATTGACTCAGTCGCACGACTGAACCAGGAGACTGGATCAGTCGTACGACTGTAACATAAGATTGGCTCAGTCGCACGACTGAACACTCAGTCGTACGAATGAATCAACCGCATGGTTCAATCGCACGACTGAACCAAACTAATGGTTCAGTCGCACGATTGAATAGTGCCAACCTATAAATACAACTCAATTCGTGAAAAACAAGGACACTCGATCAAGTACAATTCCAGACGAACCCTAGCCGTCCAGAACCTTCCAAATCGTTCTCCAAGTTCATAGAACACATTAGATCGATTCCTTATCGATTTCTAACGTTAGTTTCAATCCTTGATTGATTCTTCGTGTGTTCTCACTGATTGGATCGCCAATCAATAGGATTCCGCACTATTTGATCTGGTTTACACGTGATCTTAGGTATTTCCGTCAAATACCAGGTCCTAACAAGTGGTATCAGAGCTATTGGCTCTTGATTACGTGTTGATTCAATCAAGATTGCATAAAAGTTTGTGTTTTTACACTAAAAACACAATCTTTGGCATCAAAAGTGATCTTGGAAGTTCCCTGCTCATCGACGTTGGTTTCTACGGACTTAGGCGATTAGAACTTGTGAAATTTCGAATTTTTACGGCTGAAACCCGTCAAACCTAGAAATTTTCGCAAAACAGCAGCTTCAGTCGCACGACTGGACTCCATTCGCATTGCTCATACGCACGATTGGACCTAGTCGCACCCTCATTCGGCCGACTGAACCGTTCGTTCGCATAGCTCATACGCACCAGATTCATTCGCACGACTGAACCAATCGCCCAGTTCATTCGCACGATTGAACCAATCGCAGAGCTTATACGCACGATTAGCTCATTCGCATCCTTCAGTCGCATCAGTGAAAGTTTGTTTGATTAGATTATAAGTTTACTCGTCATGGAGGATCAGATGTCAGCCTTTACTGCTGGGAAGGACTCAAGGATACAGAACCTGCTGTTGCTTGAGAGTGAGGTGGGGAATCACAATAAACCACCAAAGCTTTTGACTTTAGATGAGTTTCCCCACTGGAAACAACGTTTTGAGATCTACCTTAATGGAGTAGATCCTAATCTGTGGGAAGCCATTGAGATAGGTTATAGTACACCGGTGGGAGCTGATGGAGTTAAACTAACATTAAGCGGGATGACAGACGCACAGAAAGTAAAGTACAATGCAGAGAAAAGAGTTTATGCATTGATCACTCAGTCTATCCCCAAAGACATATTCCACCAGTATTCAGAGAACAAGCAGTCCAAGAAACTGTGGGATGCGCTAGAGAAGAGATATGATGGTAATGCATCATTGAAGGCAATCAAGGCAAAGGAGTTAAAGAAGGAATTCGATAACTTCTCATCAATTGGTAATGAAAGTTTGGACGAAGTCATAGACAGATTCTACCACTTGATGAGCGAATTGCATACACATGGAGTGGCTACTACCATGGAAGAGAAAGTAAGCAACTTCGCAGACGGGTTGCCTGATAAGTAGGCTACATTCGTGTCTAACCTGAGACAGAATGGAATCCTTGTAAAGCTGGATATAAATGACTTCATTCTTAAGTTGCGAGAAGAAGCACTAAGGATGAAGTATAGTGCTCAGAAGTCTTCGTACACACAAAATCCAGCTTTATACAACGCCACGCCTCAAGCTAAGACATCTGGAGCACCCCTCCAGACTGCTTTTGTGTCTAGCTTGTCAGGTCCCTCACATGCTTCTCCTTCTGGATCAGACACGTCTGGGTCATCATGTACCCATCATATTGGAACAGAAGCAAACGCTACCAAACTGAAGATCGAGAACCTCGGTAATGTGACCGTGGAAGTAGCTCGAGAGCATATGGATCTTGTAGCAGCAGTGGTTCATTCATATGATGGACTTGTTGCCGGGAAGATTGGAAACTGCCATCTGGCAGATAAGGACTACGAGCAGGTGGATGAGATGGAGCTTGAAAGAATGGATATAATGTGGGCCTTAGCAAGTGCTGTCCGGAGGGCGAAGAAGTTTGTGAAAAAGACTAGACAGAACTTGGTTGCTACTAAGGACACCACCTTTGGCTTCGACAAGAGTAAAGTGACCTGCTTTAACTGTGGTGAGAAGGGGCACTTCAAAAGAGAATGTGTCAAGCCAAAGAAGACGGGGAATGGGAACCCGTTCTCATCCTTTACTCGCCAAGACAAGCAAGCTTCTAGTTCTACTTCATCAAACAAGGATCCAAAAGCCTTAACTGCTCATGTTGATGAAGGACAGGATTGGAGTTTCAGGTTTGTCTCACCAGGAGAATCTAACGTTGCCAGTGTTGAGGATATTGATGATGATTCTGCGAGTGAAGGTGGATATAGCAGTTGATATAGCAATGTCACATAGTGAAGAAACAACTGCAGCCGAGGTCAGTTACAAACCAATTGAGGAAGTTTCCACATCAGAGACAGAAAAGCCAAATCACTAGAACCAGAATCATCTGATGCTGCACTGATGGCTAACTCTTCTGAACCAACTCAGGTAAGTACCACTGACCAAATTTTTAATAACCATGCTTGTTCTGATTGTGACACTTTTAGAAATAGCATAGATGAAAAATTTACTAGGTTATTAGATCATAATGATAACTTAGTAAAGATTTACGTCTGTGCACTGAGGCTAATAGAGTACTAAAACAAAATGAGCATAGTTATAAAGAAAAGATACCTATTGACTAAACAACTTAGGGAAACCGAAGTAGTGGCTTTTAACCAAGCAAATGACATTAGGTACTATCTAAACTCCCTAGAGACACTAAGAAACAAAAAGGCAGTTCTAGAAGTCGAAGTTAATTCATTAAAACAGAAACTGCATAGTTGGACTAGCTCTTCACACATAGTTCAACACTTAGTGAGAGAAAGGAATAACGGGGAGGGATTAGGCTACAAAGTGGTTCCACCACCACCTGAGACTTTGATGAACACTAAGTCTAGACCTGTAAATAATAACCCCATCAAGGATCATGTGGTGACCACTCTCTCTTGTTACTGATCCAGACACCTCATGTTCATCTACTGAATCTGGTCAGAAACAAAAGGAGTCCACTTCAAAGGCAAAGGGTAAATTGCCTTGCGTTAATCTGGAAAATGAATTTGAAAAATTAACTTAAAGTCAGGGTCAAACAAAGTCAAATCAGAACCTAAAAGGGCTTCAAATGCTATTTTTTCACATGCTTCAAGTCAAAAACCAGTTAACAAAAAGTGAAACAGGTTAAATCAGTAATTTTGTTACCCAGAGAAAACATCAAACATCCAAGAGTCAAAAACTAAAGTGATTGATGTTACTAGTGTCATGTACCTCTCCACAAAGAAAGTTTAATCATAAAGTTGATAGCAGAGCGTGCTACAACTGTGGAGAATATGACACATTGCTTCCTACTGTAATTTTTATCAGACACCCAGGAAGAAGATTGAACTTCAGGACTCAAAAACTAAGTCTTCTAAGAGGAGCTCTTTAACTCCATCTAGAAGAGCTAGTGAACCTAAAGTCCAACCTGTAAGCCAGACGACATATTATCATAAACAGGCATTGCAAAATCTGGCTTATGGAAAGAAAAGTCAACCCTCGGTCTGATACTGATAACAAGAAGGAACCTGAGCTACCCTCCCCTCTAAGGTCAATGGGTGGAGTTTATGATGTGTGATGCCTCTGGGAAACCCTAGACAGTCAAAGCTTGGGTTCCTAACCTAAACTAATTCATTTACTTTGTATGTGCAGGGTGTTCGATACAGTGCTGAGACTAACACGTGGATTATAGACAGCGGAGCATCCAGGCACATGACAGGAAATAGAGCCCTGTTATCTAACGTCAAACAAATAAAAGGAGGGCATGTTTCCTTTGCAGGAAACAAAGGAGGCTATATCACAGCTCAGGGAGAAGTGGGAAATCAAAAGTTAAGTTTGATAAGGTGAACTACGTTCAACAACTTCAGAACAACTTACTTTCTGTTTCCAAATCTGTGATAAAGGATTTAAAGTCATCTTCGATAACCAGAAGTGTTACGTGCTGAAGAAAGAATATATGATCCCAGAGGACCAAGTTCTGATGACTGCTTCAAGATATAACCTTTATGTCTTGGATCTATCAACAGCTGCCACAACGGATCATGAGGTTCAGTGTTTCTTATCTAAAGCTACTGAGAAGGATTCCATCTCCTGGCATCGGAGAATGGGACACATTAGTCAAAGGAAGATGAATCATTTGATTCAGAAGGATTTAGTTAGAGGAGTGAATGTCAAGAACTTCCAACTTCCTAACTTTTGTGTAGCTTGCAAGAAAGGCAAACAGACAAAGAAGGCTCATAAGGAAAAGAAAGTTCATTCAATAGAACTTCCTCTTGAGCTTCTTCACATGGATCTGTTTGGTCCAGTTAGTACAAGGAGCATTGCAGGCGACGTGTACTGTTATGTGGTCACTGATGACTACTCAAGGTTCACTTGGGTAATGTTTCTTAATCAAAATCAGAAACTTTGGAGACATTCAAGGAATTAGTAACCACACTGGAATCTCTCTACAAGCTAAAAGTTAGACAAATACGCTCAGACACGGGACAGAATTCAAGAATCAAGGGATGGAGGCATACTGCAAGGAAAGGGAATTGTGCATCAATTCACTTCTGCCTACACACCTCAAATGAATGGTGTTGCTGAGAGAAAGAACAGGATTTGATAGAGACAGCACGGACTATGCTGGCAGACTTGAAATTGCCTATCCAATTCTGGAATGAGGCAGTGGCAAATGCGTGTTATACACTGAATCGAGTCCTAATAGTCAAGCGCCACGAAAGACATGTTATGAGCTACTTCAAAGACGCAAATCGAATTTGGAGTATCTTGAACCTTTTGGCGCACCGTGTACACTTCTGAAGAAGACACAAGAAGGAAAATTCAGCGAGAAGGCAGTTGAAGGAATTTTTCTAGGATACAACATACCGAACAAGCGAGTTTACAATAACTCAACGGGTCTTGTAGAAGTGTGGTGTAATGTCGACGTTCAGAGATATACCACACCACCTACAGGCAAAGGACCTGCAAACTTCTTCGATTATGATGGATTCTTCAAATCCTTCAACATCCCTCTCTCTCCCTCGGATGATGAGTTAGCTACTAGGATATTGTGATATTCTAAATACACCATCTAACACACAGGGAGAATCATCTACTCAGTCAGAAGGGGTAGTCGATGAAAGTGACTCCTCCTCTGAAGATGAAACTGAAGCAGATGACCAGAATAGTCAGGAGGACCAGGTTCCAGTTCCTGAAAGTCCACAAGCATCCATAAGTGATGCACCCTCGACTTCGGAACCTCAAACTCCAATCTCCTCAGATGCAGAACAAAATGTTCACAATCTTGGTTCGGAGGTGGACTGTGCCGACTACTCCAGGATCACGACTAAACGTCTATCATCCCCTTGACAATGTTATTGGAGATGTCCGATCAGGAGTACAAACCCGAAATCAGCTATACTCAGCTGATTACGCCTCAGTTATGGAGAAGGGTTACATTCATGATGGTGCTTATCGATGTTTTGTTTCGCAGGTTGAGCCAAAATATGTCAGCGAAGCACTGATTATGAGGCTTGGGTGAGTGCCATGCAAGAAGAACTTCTGCAGTTTAAGAAGTTAGGTGTATGGACTCTGGTTGATAGACCGAAAGGTGCTAAAGTCATTGGCACCAAATGGGTGCTAAAATGCAAGAATGATGACCAAGGAGTCATTATCAGGAACAAAGCTCGACTGGTGGTTCAAGGTTTTCGCCAAGTCGAGGGGATTGACTATAATGAGGTGTTTGCACCCGTGGCAAGGATGGAAGCTATATCGTATCTTCCTTGCCTATGCATTGTACATGAAGATTAAAGTCTACCAATTAGATGTGAAGAGTGCATTCCTTCATGAGGAAATCAGGGAAACAGTCATGTAAGTCAACCCGAGGGATTGAAGACCCTTATCATCGGGATAGAGTTTACAAGCTCGACAAAGCTTTATATGGGCTTCATCAAGCTCCTCGAGCTTGGTATGAGAACTCTCGACTCATCTTGTGAAACACGGCTTTCGCAGGGGAGTCATTGACTGTACACTGTTTATTAAAGAAAAGGATGGTGACCTACTGCTTGTACAGATATATGTTGATGACATAATCTTCGGGTCAAAGAACAAAGAGTTATGCAAAGAGTTTGAAGCAGTGATGAAGAAGAGTTTGAGATGAGTGCGATGGGGGAGATGAAGTTCTTTCTCGGGGTTACAGGTGGATCAAACACCTAATGGGATCTTTCTACATCAGACCAAGTATGTAGGAGACATTCTCAATCGCTTTGACATGGAGAATGCTTCTGCTGCTGGGACTCCACTTGCTACGAATCATGATATAGCACCTGATGAGAATGGAGATCTTGTAGATGCCACTATGTACAGAGGAATGATTGGATCCCTCATGTATCTCACTGCCTCAAGACCTGATATCATGTATGCTACATGTTTATGTTCCAGATATCAGGCTAAACCTAAGGTCAATCATCTGATCGGGGTCAAAAGGATTTTTCGCTGTCTAAAGGGTACACCCACACTGGGGTTGTGGTATCCTCATGATGATGATTTTGAGCTCACAACGTATAGTGACTCGGACTATGGAGGCTGCAAAATGAACTACAAGTCTACATCAGCGGGGTGTCAATTCTTTGGGAGAAGATTAGTTATATGGCAGTGTAAGAAGCAGACATCGGTTGCATTGTCAACCTGTGAAGCCGAATATGTTGCTGCTGCAAGTTGCTGTTCACAAATCATTTGGATTCAACAGCAAATGCGGGACTACGGTTTAAAATTCTCATCTACTCCTATTTTTGTTGATAACTCTGCTGCAATTGCAGTAACCAAAAATCCGGTTCAACATCCTAAGACCAAACACATCGGTATTAAATATCACTTCATAAGAGACTGTTTTGAAAAGAACTTAATTGATGTGGTTAAAATAATACTGATTTTCAACGTGCTAACCTCTATACTAAAGCCTTTGATAAACCACGTTTTCAATATTTGTTAGAGGTCAACGGCGTTAAAAAGAAAAGTGAGGTAATTCCTGATGACAATAATGTCTAGTCCGATGTAGTTTCGTTAAAGTTTATTTTATTTTATGTTCTCGGTTTTTTTTCTTTTTGTCTGTTATATTTAAACTCATGTTATTCTGCTGTTTATTAAAATCCAAAAATAATTAAATCCGTAATGATTTTAGTATTTTAGGGGGAGAATATGTCAGCAAGTTAACATTAAATTAAAAAAAGGGAGAAAATGAGGGAGAAGGGGTAACTAGCTGAAATAAGGTAGATTGTGTCTGTGATACCGATTCAATACCTTTGGAATATGATAGTACACAGGAACAAATCAAGAGGGACTTTAAATTTAAGGTTGAAAAGATGCAAAAGTTCAAAGTATAAGTCTGTGTAATCTAAGCAATATAAAAAGGTAAGATGATAGAAAACTGGCAACTCCTAAGGTGACACAAAGAAAGTAGACTTAGAGGCTGCTAGACCACAAATGATATGTTGGTAGATTCAACACAATAGACAATTAGACCTGATTGGTGATCTCAAGATCAAACTAAGTTGTTCAACTGACTGTGGGCTTCCATCTTATCACTGGTTAACACAATCAAATATATTCCAATAAGGGGTATTGAGCATTTAAATGCCACAAAAGTGTGCGGATGACCATAATTAGAGCAAAGCAAGAAAAAATGAAAGACAAATGCAATAAAGCTAATGACTTATGTTGCTGGTGCATATGTTGTCAAATAAAATAAGCTGCTCTAACAAGGAGATAGGTTGCATAACCTAGATATTCTAGAATTCATTGTTGTTTGCCGCCTCTCTGTTGTGCGGTGGCACTGACCTGAGGACAGGCTTCTCTTTGAAAGCTCTAAGAATAGTCTCTTCTTGTAATAATACCCGTAGACCGCTCAAAAACCTCTGAGGAATGTTGATTACCATATAAGTGTGGAATCCACAAATGTTGGCTGAAATAATTAAACCTAAATCAGTCACCAGTCTGCGTCAAAAGTCTGTGTATGGATTTAAGTGGACAAACATACTGACAATCTTAGTGGCTACATTCTCGAGAGTCCAAATCAATGTGAAAATCTAAGAGTTTCAGTCTGATTCCCTTAAGTTGCTAACGACTCTGGATGAACACCGAGAATTTAAGCATCAAAAAGTTTTAATAAAAAGTCCCAAATGATTTGATGTTCCTGTATGATTCCAAAATTGAATTGGTCCAGATATGATCAATCAAAGTTGAAGCTGTCTACTCCCAAACCAAATTCCG
Source organism: Flaveria trinervia (assembly GCA_025506515.1). Taxonomy (NCBI): domain Eukaryota; kingdom Viridiplantae; phylum Streptophyta; class Magnoliopsida; order Asterales; family Asteraceae; genus Flaveria; species Flaveria trinervia. Next base: position 64,463,177 of record CM046455.1, read on the forward strand.
TAGGTTTCCATCTTAGGGTTTTATCTCTCACAAAAAGTCCAAAAAAAATAAACTTTAGTTGTGTAGTTTAGTTTAAGTTTCTATGTTTATCTTTTAATTTGTGTGTCTGTCGGACTACATCAGGGAAATCATAAGGGAATTAACTTACCTAAAAAGGGCCATGTTTGAGTTGGCCACATGTTTTTCAAAATTTAAAAGGTCACGTCTGAAGTGACTGAATTGGTTAAGAGCTTACAATGTTATTATCAAAAGTGAAAAGGGTCTTAACAGTAAAGGTTCAAAATGACTGTAAACTCACAAAGTGTGACCCATTCGCACTAGTGGATCATGGTTATCGACCAACTATGCGAATGGCTTCCAATCGGCCGAATGGACATGAAAATGATCCATTCGACCGAATAGAAGGGGGAGAATGAAACAGTAGACCGACTGAGGCTCAGTCGGTCAACTAAAGAGGCGAATGAAGGAGACCGAATGAGTCGGTCGACCGACTGAGACTCAGTCGGCCGACTGAATGCGATTGACTAGGCCAATCGTACGACTGAGACTCAGTCGCCCGATTGAACTGAGCGAATGAGGCCAGTCGGCCGAATGAACCTAGGTTCAGTATTTAAGGGTCTCAGTCGATCATATCTCACTCGTCACTCCCAATAGCACCCCAAATCGTGTTCTTTACCGTTACTCTGTCAAAATTGCCACAGATTCTGATTACATTGCTGTTAAGATTCTTACATTCGAGTGACGTTTTATAGGTACACTACTCTTTGAATCCTACCAAAATCAGCACATTACCGACCTACAATAGCGACACTGGATTGAATCAAGAACCGAACTGTGAAATGACCTAATCACCTATGTAAATGAAGCAAAATGTTAAAATTGAGTTTAATAGGTTATTAGTGACAAGTAGACGAGGCTAATGGACCATTAAACACTGTTAAATGACTTAGATTGGTCAAGATTCGACCCACAGGCGATCGAACAGTGGGGCAAGCGACTGGTCGTTCGAATGAACTCCAATCGCACAATTGAACCTTACGATTGGATCATTCGACCGACTGAACCACACGAATGTCTCAATCAGCGATTGAACTCAATCGCATGCTCAATAAGCCGATTGAACTCAATCACATGTCTCAATCAGCCGATTGAACTCAATCGCATGTCTCAAACAGGCGACTTACTTCAGTTGCATGATTCATTCGCACGAATGAATCAAAATGACTTTCAACTTTACACTTAGAACAAAGTTTTCATGTCTTATGTACTAATGGTTCTATGTCTTGTGTGTTTCAGATAAATGGCAGAAAGGTGGTCCATAAATCCAAAGCACAACATCTGTGCCCATTTGGATCACACCACCAGGAACGGGGCTGAGTTTACCGACATTATAGCCTTTCTGAGACGGTCCCGGATTCATAAGGCTATCTCCACGCCTTGCACGCCATATAGATCACTCCATCAGGCATTCTTGGAGAATGCCTTGGTGGACTGCTCTCGTGAGCCGTACTGTATTAGGAGCTCTATACTGGGCCATGATATTGAGATCTCTGCTGCCGACATTCAGAGGGTCCTAGAGTTCGGGGATGACACTGATCATCCTACTAAACTACATCCGTTGACAGTGAGAGGATGCTTCCTGAGGATAAAGTACGCTGGGGATATCAACTCAGGTGTGCTCAACAAGAGCAACCTGAGCCCCCAGTACAAGTACTTAGCACACGTGATCCTCAAGTGTGTTGCATCGAGGAGGGGTGGGTTTGACGACCTCTCAGACCAGATTCAAAATGCCTACGTGGCACTGGTTCTGAACCACCCCTTCAGTTTTTCCAGCATGATATTCTCCTACTTAGTGGGGAATTTGGAGGTAAAGGGAAAATAGGGGTTTTGTATGTACCCCAGATTCTTATAGCTCGTCTTCAATGAGAAGCTGCCACAGTTGCCCAAAGAGAGTCATGACGCAGTGGCCTTAGAGATAATGGATGATACTACTCTGGGCAGGATGAGAGTTTACAGGGGAAAGCAGATTAAGCCCCAAGTGAAAAGAATGATTGGCCACTTAGCAGATGAAAGTTATGTGGCACCGGGGAGACGCCAATGGTGTCACGAAGACAGTGACTCCGACGTGGAGCCAATTGTCCTCCCTACTGATGATTCAGAGGAGGATGACAGTAGGGATGATGCTATTCCATCCAGAGGCACTGTGTCTGACTCTGTTCCCTCTGTGTCTGTCTCACCTGCTGAAGTAACTGAGTCAGCAGGATTTCATCAAGATTTTGTTCTTAACGATGAAGATGAGGTTGAATCTGATGAGGAGCCACTGACCCGAACTGTGGGAAGGAAAGTTGTTCCCACAGAACATGGGTTAAGAGTTGTTGGTGAACAACCGAGAGGCTCCGGAGATACAGAAGCTGACCCAACTTATGCTCTGGGGTCCTCAGGCGGGATTGTAGGAGGAGCATCCACCTCGAAGGGAACGAGGAGAAAACGGATGGCTCAACCCCATGGCTAGAAAAAGAAGAAGCATAGGGTAACCTTATCACTACCACATCCACCATACCTTCCACCACTACCACCTCTTCAGACACACCATCCACCACCATACCTTCCCCCACAGCAACCACAGACACCACCATACCGACCACCACAAGACAGACCCCAGCCACCACTACATCATTCACCCCACACTCACCACCACTATCATCCCGACCTGACCCGATATTCACCACCACCACCACCACACTAGCCACCAAACCGAGCCCTCAGCCTACCCCTCACACACCTATAGATATCCTCTACCTCCAATCGGGGTAGAGGAACAGCTGTCAGCTTTAAATAGAATGGTGTTGCGATTGCTGGCGGCTGATGAGAAAAAGACCACTCAGATCTGCCAGCTTACCGACTGACTGCTGCACAATCACATAAAATTGCAGAGCAGGATCGAGTAATTGAGGACCAGGCCCAGCAATTGGCTGCTCAGAACACTCGATGGACCAACTCTGAGCTCAAAGTGTCGCAACAGGTAAGCAAATAGAGGAGTTGGAAAAAGCTAAGAGGACCATTTTGCTAAAATTGAAAGGATCAAAGGAGGAACCTCTAAAGATAAGGATGGAGACAGAGATAATGAAGATGATGATGATGATGATGATGACAGTGATACTGATGAAGAGAAAACCAAGAGTGGTGTGCAGATGAAGACACTGAAGAAGGAGAAGCAGCTGAATCTGTCTCAGCTCCAGGGCAAGAGAAGAGAACAAAGAACAGACAGGATCGGTTAGCTTCTGCTTCTGCACCTTCACATGAAGAGTCTAGCATTCAGGATAAAAGTAAATAGTAGTTGTTTATGTATTTATTTACTTTTGTATTCTGTATTGAAAAACCATGTACTAAATGTTTATATTAAGTTAATGCATTTTGTTTGATAAATTACTAATGACTTGAGTGGTGAAATGTGTAAATCAAATAGATCCAAAGTACCACAGAGATGAGTTTGATATTGCTCCCCTTCAACAGGTCAAGTCTCAACTCACAATGATTCTTGATCTACAAGGGATTGCCAGAAGGTCAGTGAGTTATACCCCTGAAGAAGGTGAAATATTCACGACCTATCTAACGAGCAACTGGCAGAGATGTTCAGACTCAATCCTGATGACATTGTCAAGGATGCTCCAACAGTTGATTCAACCAGTGACGACGAACTACATGACGTTGATGAGGTTGAAGTTGAAGATATTGCTGCTAAAGAGTACCCTCAGTACGCTGACAACGAGGGTAATGTGGTCCCCAATCTGGGTGAGTCCCTAGTCAGTGATATGTTTGAGGTACTAGACAAGATGGAGCAGGAAGCTGGAAAGACCGAAGGAACAGCCCAAGCCTCAAACGATGACGTATACATTCGAAAGGCTGAGTGGGCTGAATGTTTTAAAGAAGTCAGAGCCCAACGTGCTGCACCGAAGAGGGATGCCTACACCAAGTTCTACAGCATCAAGAAACATCTTATGGTGTCAGGCAGGATTATAGCATGGGCATATTTTGATGATTTTAACGTTTATGCCGTTAAGAGGGAAAAGGGCATAGAGTAATTTAGATTTCCACATGATCTAAAGACTCTACCAGGATTTGAGCTCAACCAGCTGGCCAAATTGAAGCTGTTGTATGCTGACCCGAGAAAGATGTCAGGCTGGTTTGAGGCTGCCCTAAAGAAAGAGTACCACACCAGGTGGATTAACTTCAGACCTCAACAACCTACAAGGTATATTAGAAGGTCTGAGATTGATGCCATTACTGAAAAACCAAAGATTGTGTTGAAGTGGAGTCCTCCGCGCACTATGTCGAGAATCCCTCTCAGGAAATGCCACAGGACTTCACTCCACACTTCAAATGGTGGTACTATGATTGGAGAACTGCTGAAGCTGTCATAGTTCTAAACAAAGGGGATCAAATGGATACTGTCAGGGTATTCGACCCAATGTGGCTAACCAACTTGTCTGCTAATGATGTCTATACATTATACAAGTGGCCACTGTTCTATGACACACAAGACATTGTACAAGCCCTCCAGTTCCAAAATGTTATACGACTTTGCTTCGCGTTTGATATTCACGCGGGAGTCACACAAGAGGACAAGTACAAGAAATATGAGGAGGTAATGAAGAAAACAAGACATTAGAGAGATCTAGGTCAAAGGGGGAGTTTGTTGATACATGTGTGTCCCTAGATCATGATATGTGATGTAATAGATCTTGTTTGGTATGATTAATGAACTGATATTGATAGTCTGTTGGTTATAATGTTTAATAGTTCATTAATGAGTCGTGACTGAATTGATTGGGTTTATGATTACTTGAATGATTACATATAATATTATTTTAATTAATTAGAACATTCAAATTTAACTTAATGAAGTTCTCATGCAAATGGCTCATGCGAATGAACCATAAGCATGAAGAACTTCACACAATTGACTCAGTCGCACGACTGAACCAGGAGACTGGATCAGTCGTACGACTGTAACATAAGATTGGCTCAGTCGCACGACTGAACACTCAGTCGTACGAATGAATCAACCGCATGGTTCAATCGCACGACTGAACCAAACTAATGGTTCAGTCGCACGATTGAATAGTGCCAACCTATAAATACAACTCAATTCGTGAAAAACAAGGACACTCGATCAAGTACAATTCCAGACGAACCCTAGTCGTCCAGAAACCTTCCAAATCGTTCTCCAAGTTCATAGAACACATTAGATCGATTCCTTATCGATTTCTAACGTTAGTTTCAATCCTTGATTGATTCTTCGTGTGTTCTCACTGATTGGATCGCCAATCAAATAGGATTCCGCACTATTTGATCTGGTTTACACGTGATCTATAGGTATTTCTGTCAAATACCAGGTCCTAACAAAAGGCATCACCATAAACTCATAGTGCCCATAACGAGTACGGAAAGCGGTATATGGGATATCATCATCATGGACTCGTAATTGATGATAACCAGAACGTAAGTCGATCTTTGAGAAAATAGCAGCTCCTTGAAGTTGGTCAAACAAATCATCGATGCGAGGAAGAGGATAACTATTCTTGATGGTAAGTGTTAAGCTCACGATAATCGATGCACATACGAAACGATCCATCTTTCTTCTTCACGAAAAGAACAGGTGCACCCCAAGGAGAAGAACTAGGACGGATGAAACCTTTCTCGGACAGCTCTTGAAGTTGACTAGAGAGTTCTTGCATTTCCGATGGTGCAAGCCGATATGGTGACTTAGCCACGGGGTTTGCTCCCGTATCAAGTTGATTTAAACTCAACCTCACGCACGGGAGGTAAACCACTAAGGTCATCGGGAAATACTTCAGGAAAGTCTCGTATGATAGGGACATCCTTAAGTTCTTTCCCTTTGACTTTCGTGTTGACCACATAAGCCAAGAAAGCCATATACTTCTTGTTAAGCACTTTCGGGCTTGAGTGCAAGACATGAGTTTAAGCCCTTTGGAAGATTTTTCACCGAACACCTTCAACGTATCTCCAGAGGGTAACGGTATACGAATGCACTTCTCGAAGCAAATGATCTCGGCATGGTGTTTGGCTAACCAATCCATACCAATGATGACGTCAAAGCTTCCAAGTTTCATAGGGATAAGATCGATAAGAAAATCATGCGTGTCAAGACTTAAGATGCAATCACGAATGATAATGTCAACGGTGATTGGTTCTCCATCGGCAACTTCAACAGTAAGAGGTCTTTCTAGTTTCGTATGTGGCTTAGCAAGTATGGGTTCAAACTCTAATGAAACAAAACTTTATCGGCTCCAGAATCAAATAGGACATAGGCATAAGTTTTGTAATAAGGAACATACCTGTTCAATTTTTAAGGTATTTAACGATACTAGTAAGGTATGAAATGAATCGGATCACAAAAGTTAAAGGTGAGTTAACGTACCATTCACCACATCGTTGTTTGCTTGTGCTTGGTTAGCGTTGATGTTGAAAGCACGTCCTGGCTTGTGGAACATTACCCACAAGATGAGGGCATTGTGGGCGAAAATGGCCAGGTTCCCCACAGTTGTAGCAAACACGGTTCGTGACCACAGCGACATTGTTAGGTGCACGGTGGCAAGTCGCCACCAAATGACCATATTTACCGCATAATGTGAAAATGCGGCATGGTTGATTCCCCGGATGATGATACCTACACGTGTTGCACATCGGCTGAGGACCAGCATAAGCCCTAGCCCCAGGCACTTGTGCCACAGGTGTAGCCACAGGTACAAGTTGTCTTTGGGGTTGTTTGGGTGCAGCCACGACATAGTTACGCGCCGGTGTGAACTTGCGCTTCTTGTTGTTGTTGTTGTTGTTGTAAGACGGTTCAGCTTTAGTCTCCTTAACCGCCTCGGTAGCTGTCTTCTCTACCTTCTTTGCACCCTTCACAGACATGGTGCCCGCTCGTATATGGTTCTCGGTGAGTTGAGCGGTGATAGTAATGGCTTCTTCCAAGGTTGTGGGTCGGCTACCCACCACAGCATCTTGAATTTGGGGTGGTACACCCTTAATGAACTTCTCGATGTTGCGGGGAACAGTGTCGACCATATGGGGCAGCAGTATACTCAACTCATGATGCTAGTTGAGTAAGCCAAATGATCACCATCATTTTGTTTCAAATTCCAAAACTCTTCTTCCAACTTTTGCAATTCACTTCTTGGGCAGAACTTCGTGATGGCGATGTTCTTGAACTCTTCCCAGGTAAGTGCTAGCACAACTTCAGGACCACGGTTTCTCTTCTCGCTATTCCACCAGGTAAGATCCCTTTGTTGGAACATACTAGTGGCATAACGAACCTTGAGTGCATCGGGACACTCACAATTGATAAAGGTATTCTCCATGCTTTCGAACCACTCAAGAAGACCAGTGGCTCCTTCCTTGCCACTAAAACTAGTGGGCTTGCAAGAGCTGAAGTGTTTGAAGGTGCAAGTTTGATTATTCCCGTGTTGATTGTTCCCGTTTTGATTGTTGCTATTCTCTCCATGACCATTTCCATTGTTGCTAGCGTTGGTCATTAAGGTGCTATTAAGTTCAGCAACCATGGTCGGAATGACAGCAGCCATTTGTCGAGCAATCATGGCGGCTAACTTACGATCGGAACTCCCACGCTTTCCATGATGACGAGACATGCTGGAATATACAAATGAGTTAGATATGAGAATTGGAATAACAAGGATTAATGTTCAACAAGGATAAGGCAAAAAGTTGTAAGGCACATGGAATGGTTCCATTTGGTAACGCATTACCATTTGGAAACGTTGACACGTCAAGGTAAGTTGACCCACTCGCCTTAGAAATTTGTGTATGTTGACCATGGTTTATCACTCATCCCAGAAATCCCCAGGTAAGCATAACTAGTCCCGTAGGATTTATGCGATATGCTTGCCTTAGCCCGAGGGCCTTTTGACAGGAAATCCAGAATACAGGTGTCCATGTGTCACACAAATTTCTTAGGTTTATGAAATCAAAACCATGATGAGATTTACATAGATTAGACATAAGTCTAAAGATTCAATTCTTAAGCATAAATATACGATTCCACGTGTTGACGAGAATAAGATTAAGAAGTTTCATTGGGAGATGAGATGATTGGACAAGAGTCCTCTCTCTCATTATGTAACGCCTCGAATAATGTCTAAGCGAGCCAAATAATAATAATAATAATAGACTTAAACGAGATCATTTAATGAAAATAAGATGCATATGGGTTTTAGACCGAGTAGACTTCACGGGATATGTGTTTGGCAAGTTTAAGGTCCCAGGAACGCCCGATATATATAAACGGATCAGCTTGAGCAGCTCTCATTTGCAACTCAACACTCTAGTTCTAGAGAGAGAGTAGAGAGAGAAAGTGGAGAGAATTAAAGATTCAAGGCTCGGTTGATCTTGGTATTGAAGATCGGTGTTATAGGCATCCAAACAACAAGAAAACACCACGAATCCAGGTATGAAACATCATTTAATCGTTCCTTTTGATGTAAACCCGGATTCTAGGTTTGGGGTTTTTGAAAGTGGCAAAGATTCGCCTAAAACTCACGTTTTTGTGTAAGAAAACATGTAAGAAGCTTAGATATAGCTTATGGGTGATAAACCAAGGTTTTGGATGTAAAAGATTGAACGTAAAGTATTATCTTAACGAAGTGAAAGATTTAAGATAATGAAGTGGAACATAATGAAGGAACGAGTGAAAAGCCTTGCAAGCAAATGAAAGGAGGTTCACAACTCATTAAGAGTTGATAGCTCAACTGTGTGTGTCTACAGCATGCGATTTTGGCTAACTCATAAGGGTTCATACACACATTAAGAGTTCAGTCTGGGTGACTGCTCCAATACATGCGATTTCCTAATTACTATGTGTTATATAGTGTGCGATCTTGGCTAACCCATAAGAGTTCACACACAAAGGGGGAGTCTGTCCTAGTGACCACTCCATATGTGTGATATAGGGTCCTTGTTGCTTAACCCTAGATGAATTGCTTAGTGCTCTAGAGGGGGGTTAAGCACATGACATGACCTAGATAGAATTGAAAGATAATAATGTACGAAAAGTGCGATAAGTATGAAATGTGCGAAACGTGCGGAAAGAACGAAACGAACGATGAAGATAATAATGATTTCCTTGATGTATGTACGATGTGTGATCACGTGCGATAGTAATGAAAATGTTTTAGCGAATGAAAGGTAATGCAATGTTTTTATAAAATTAGAACTCACTCAACAACGCTAACTTTTTATGTATTATCCAGTTGGCGGGTGAGCATTGCTGAGGATGGCGCGAGGCAGCTACTTGGCATTTTGGGTGGCATTCTTTAGTATAATGTTTTTGCATTGTAATACGAATGAACTATATTTTGTAATGGACGATGTATTATTTTGCAAAAGTGTTTATTTAAAGGAAATGAAATGTTTGTTTAAAGTGTTTCTGCTGCATGATTTTAGTAAACTTAATGAAATTATATATTTTATGTTCGATGATTGACCAGCTGTGAGAGTCCTGGGAACGGGGCCTTACAAGTTGGTATCAGAGCCAAAGTTTAAGTGAAAGGGGTAAATTTTCAAATGAAACCTAAACTTAAACTGAAAATGGGACAGAAAGGGAAGGGATGCCAGTCCGAGTAGCTACGTGCTATAAGGTATTTTGTCAATGTTAACTGGTATGTGCACGTTATGTGGTTATATGCTGTTAGTAGATTTAGATATTGATGTAGTCAGGATAGGAAATGCTTAGGGTATGAAGAGTAAAGTAAGTGGCTAATCACAATTGACCACTGTAATTAGGGACTTACTATACTTGACATAAACTGAGCTATTACCTTGAATGACCATGTTGGTGTTTGAATCTTATAGCATGCTTAGAAGATGGCTGGCGGTAGATCTTCTAAGGCTTCTCGGGATGGAGGTCGTGGTGGATGTGGTGTGGGTCACGAGAGGAAGGCCTAGGGCCGAGAAGGTGGCTCATGAAGAGCCCGAGACCCTCATCTAGAGGGCGTAGATGAGAGTGCTAACTTGAGGGCCTTAGTGAAGGAGGCTGTAGTTGAGGAAGTGCATTAGGATCCTACCGTCTGTGGTGACCGAAGTGATAAAGGCCGTAAGGGAAGGGATATAAGGGAGAGGAACAGGTCCTTGGGAGGATGGGATCGACCGGAGACTGAGACGGTTCTCTCTAATGATGAGGAGGAGGAAGAAGAGCCTGTGCAGGAGGCAACACAAGGCTGTAACTATAGGGCATTTATGAGATGCAAGCCCCCAACGTTTGATGGAAATGGCACTGGTGCTGCTGCTCACCGGTGGGTGAGAGAGATGGAAGCCGTTCTTGATGTCAGCGAGTGTTGAGAGGATCAAAAGGTGAAGTTCGCTGCCCACTCGTTTGTGGACTCGGCTCTGTGTTGGTGGGACAATATTGTCCAAGCCGAGGGTAGTCGGGCAATTGGAAGAATGGGGTGGTCTGAGTTGAAGAAATTGGTGATTGAGGAGTTCTGTCCTCATAGGGTGATGGATAAGGTGGAAAGAGAGTTCCTGCAGCTGGAGGCGGGGACAATGACACATCAGGAATATACCACCAAGTTTAAAGAGATGGCACGACTGGTGCCGGATCAGGTGACACCTCTGTCACGAAAGATCAAGAGGTATATTCGGGGCTTGCCATCGGATATTCGCAGGTGATGTGTTCCAAATTATACATAAAAATCCTATCAAAAGCACATCAATTATTCCTTAATACCTTCCTTAAAATGATAAAAATATACTTAAAAATGTAAAATTGTGTTTTTAGGTGTTTAAAAGGGCAAGATGGACAAAAGAAGCATATTTAGCAAGAAATTGAAGTAATCCGAGCTTTGGAGTCCAAGCATGGGGCCATGCCTCTTTAAGCACGCCCCCATGCTTTGCCAGAAACACACCCCCGTGCTAAATTAACACACCCCCGTGCTAAATTAACACACCCCCGTGTTTGGACATCTGATAGGACAAAAAGTATTATTCCCTAAAAGTAGACACGGGGCCGTGCCCCATAGGGCACAAGGCCGTGCCCCACCTCCAACATGTGTCGTGCCCCATTTAGCACGGGGCCATGCCCGATACAACCTGCATGTACGAGCCGACAACTTTCGTAGCATTGTACTAGCACGACGCCGTGCCTTTTAGGCACGGGGCCATGCTTAAACACTCCCGAAAGCCTATAAATAGAAGCCTAAGTTCACCATTTTGGTAAGCTTTGGTAGGAGAGTTACTCTGTAGAACTCTCTCGGGAATCAAGACTTCAAGGTCATTTGGAGGCACGGGAGGTGCATACAACACTTGGAAGAAGCTCGGGATCGTCTAAACGTCATCCATTGTGGACTATCGGTTTGATTGTTCCATTTCACCGATGATTACATATCTATCTTTTGTGTTATCTGTTGTTATGCTTAAGCTCATTATGAGCTAAACTCTTTTTATCATCCTAATCGGATGAAACTTATGTAATTTGTGATGAACTAATGGTGTGATAAATATTGTGTTAATGTTATGGTGGTCTTAGGAAAACTATTGATGGATTGCATCTACATTTGAACGAGAAGTTATAAATTTATGGTTTGTGATTGTGATTGTCATACAAAGTTGAAAAACCATATGATTAACTTTCATTCGCGAAACTATCTTCATAATAAATCCATGGCTAATGAACTAGAAATGGTTATTAGATATCATATCACTTTAACTTTCTGATCATTTGCGGGATCCCTTTTATTAGTTTGAGAAATCTCCAGTAATTGTTATGGTTTTCTAAAATTAATGGTATGTTAGGAAGGAACTTGATCAACTCTCTTTTTAACATTAAGTTATGTTTTCAGAAATCATATGTCAAATAAGTCACAAAAGATTTACCTACATTACTAGGGCTTTGATCTAAGTAGTAAAACTCAACCTGACATGATCCTAGTCACTACGGCAACAGGATAGACGAGAAATCACGCCAACTCATCTTTATAAACATTAACACAATTACATTAATCCATATCATTTAATCACACCATCAATTCATCACGGTTACATAAGTGGAGTCTAATTAGGATGATAACTTTTATTCCTGGTTTTAAATCCAAACGCTTCAAATCTTAGTTTACTTTATTGTTGTTAAACCCTAAAAATCTTTCCAATGCAACTTATCACTTTCTTTAACAAAAACCAAATCTGATAGTCAAATCCTCAAGTTTGTTGAGTAGGCTAGGTGTGTCCACGGATTGATACTCGGTTCTTACCAATACTATATTACCACACGATAGGTACACATGCCTTTTGTGTGTGTGGTTTAGTACTTGTAATAACCATTTAAAACTGAATCTGTGCATAAAATATTTATCAAAATATATATACTATCCGCACGCCACCAAGTTTTTGGCGCCGTTACCGGGGACACACGGTAGTTTGAAAGACAAACTAAATTTTTAACTATCTTGTATATAACTTGTTAATATATTTTTGTTTAAACTTCATTTTTATTTTTAGGTTGTTTGCCTTAGTTAGTTTAGTTACTTTTGCCTGTTCCATTTTAAGCCTTAGTTAGTTTATGCTTCTTTAAGTTAGTGTATGTCCGACTCGTCTAGTTCTGAACTTGTTCCGCCTCTTTCGGAACCCGAACGACTTTTCCGTCAAATATTGCACAAAACATCACAACAAGCAGCACCAGTCATTGAAGAAGACATTTTGGAAGATACACCATCCGAAGAAGACGTGGCTAACCAAGACGAGGAAATGAAGATGACACACTATGCCACACCGTCAATAGATGGTTATGAGTCTAGTGTTGTCCAACCAGCAATAGCGGCCAAAAATTCGAGATTAAGTCTAGTATTATCCAACTCGTAGAAAAATCTGTTCAGTTCCATGGGTTACAAGATGAAGATCCTAATGCTCACATCTCACGATTCCTTCGTATTTGTGCTACCTTCAAAATCAATAACTGTTCAAACGATGCCATTTGACTAAGACTTTTTCCATTTTCACTTCGAGGCCGAGCCATCGACTAGCTTGATTCACTTCTGTCACACCCCAACCTTGACGGCGGAAACGTCGAGATGTGAGGGTTAAGATTGTTCATAGCCACATAACGCTATATTAAAATGTAAATATTATTATCATAAGTCTTGAAATGAAATACAATCATAATTCCCAAACAAGTAATAAGTTCAAACGCAACAAAACATAAAGTAAACTTTTTATTTCATTTACTAGGTCCAAGTCCTAGATTATAGCATGCTTCAAAAAGATCACTTGAAGCTTGAGGTTGACCCGAAACATGATAAAAATAAGAGTCAACTAAAGATAGTTGGTGAGTTTCCAAGGTTTTCATACATAATATGAAAAAAGGTTACAAGTAGCAATTCATGTCATAGGTCATAAGCAAGTAAGGTTATAGAACACATATCGTTACAACCAAACCTCGACTTGATTACAAGTATAAAAGATTGGCTAAGTGTATTTGGTTCCCATGATGAACAAGCATACGTCATCAGGAGCCGGCAATACCTCGTCTTTAGCACCAAATAGGCTTGTCAGGCCCAAAGATCTAAGACGTCGCCAGGCTAGCAATAGTTAATGATTGTAAACAAACTATGTATCTCATATAATCACTTACAATACACAAATAACCATGACAAAATAATAAGTTGAATTGCATGTGATTTACAAGTCTCAAATGTGTATAAGTGTATCATGTATAAGCTATCATGTTTCACCCCAAATTAGTGTGAAAATATGAAAAAGGGACAAGGAAAACTCACATGTTAAAGTAAGTATATAATGAAGATCAATAAGAATAAATATATGCCGTTCCAAGATACAACGTCACAAGGCACCTAGATATATATATATTACAAGATTTAGGTAAATAATAAGATTAACGAGTTAATATGAACTAGGGTTTCAACTTGGTATTTAGGGCTTTGTCTTATAGTTATATTTAACAATTGGGAACCAATTATATTTTCTTGAAAAACAACTATATTTATATTTTATGTAAAGATATGAAATAAGATAACATTTATAATAATTTGTAAGATTATATATAAAGTTTAAATAAAGTTTTATAACTAAATAATATAAACACGATTTAAACAATAGTTTAAAGGTAATGTTTGGACTAATAAATTGTAACAATTAAACTAGTGGTTACCATCTAAATCTATAAAAAAAATCATTAGTTTAAAAATAGTAAATAAAATGTAAGGGTATTTTTTTATAAATAACTTGCAGAAAATAATTTAATGGTTTTAGAGTACACAAAGTTTATAAGTGATTTTTATTATTTTTAAAGTTTTTTTTATATTTTTAAAACCACAAAATAACTTTTTTAAAAAAAAAATTGAAGGTCGCCGGGGTCGAACCCGGGACCTCTAAGATGATATGTGTGCACGGAACGGTAGACCAAGGCTCTCAGCCGCGTTAGGATTCATGTTTTAATTATTAAATACAAACCCAAACAAACCCCCAAATTTCACATGAACCCTAGAAATATATTCAATCAAATTGAACATCAATTCAAGGTTGTTAATCAAATTAAGTTTAGGGCTTTTGTTCCTCATGTGAAATCGAGTATATGTATGTATTTAACTTACTTGATTCGTTCGGTATTCGATGTTCACGTTTTGAACCTAAGTTGCGACCGAGGAGAAACTGGTTCAAGGTGCAATCGTCGATGAAAATCCAATAAACTTGCAGATAGCTTCGAGTGATGATTCAGATGGAAAGCCCTTTATCAATTTCGAAAATTGAAGCCCTAATGACGGTGTTCGAGTATGGTTCAAGTTGCGACCGAGGGTGATGATAGGATTCGATGTATGCGTTTGTTTCAGGTGCAATTGAAGAGTGTAATCGATTGCAGATAGCTAAACGGTTGCTTGTGTTAAGTTAATTCGATTATTGTTGTGTTTTAATGACAAAACGGCCATGAGTTAAAAGAGTTTCGGTTATACGATCGAATGGACTTACCGATGTATAACTCGATTATTAAGTGCATTCAAGTTCGAAACACGTATGGGAAACGATTCGGATAAATTTCGGGCTACGAAACTAACCGTTTTTGATGTTTTAGACTCGCCGGACTTCGGCCGGAGTGTGGCCGGAGTCCCGGCCGGAATTACGGGAATGGGCGGGGGGTTTGGGTTGAAAGTTTGAAATTTTACACATTGGCCCCTTTTAGTTTAATAGTTATCATTTCATGCTTAAAAGTTCTATATTAAGTTTCCAAATTGACAAATACAACCCCCAAACTTAATTTGAGTTTATGTTTTAAACATGGTTAAGTTTAATAACCCTTATAAATTATAAGTAACCTTATTAAAAGTAATCTTATTATTACTAATACTATTATTCATTATTATTACTTATAATTATTGTTACTTTTATTAATATTAACATTATCATTATTTAATATTTATATGTTTAACCTTCATAAAAACTCAATGACAATAATGAATAAACACAAACAACACACGAGTTTTAAAAATTGACAAATAATAATCCTTGTAAGAGTAAACGAAGTTAACTTTTAGTTAACAAAAATACGGGATGTTACAACTTCCGCCTGGTTCTATCACCACATGGGCGGAAATGGCTGAGCAATTCCTTTTAAAATACTTTCCACCCGATCTCACTGTGATGTGCTCCAAATTATACATAAAATCCTATCAAAAGCACATCAATTATTCCTTAATATCTTTTTTAAAATGATGAAAATGTACTTAAAAGTGTTAAATTGTGTTTTCAGGTGTTTAAAAGGGCAAGATGGACAAAAGGAGCATATTTAACAAGAAATTGAAGCAATCCGAGCTTTGGACTCCAAGCATGGGGCCGTGCCTCATTAAGCACACCCCATGCCTTGCCAGAAACACACCCCCGTGCTAAATTAACACACCCCCATGCTTGGACATCTGACAGGACAAAAAGTACCGTCCCCTAAAAGTAGACACGGGGCCGTGCCCCATAAGGCACGGGGCCGTGCCCCACTACCAACACGAGGCCGTGCCCCATTTAGCACGGGGCCGTGCCCGACATAACCTGCATGTACGAGCCGACCAACTTTCGTAAGCATTGTACTAGCACGGGGCCGTGTCTTTTAGGCACGGGGCCGTGCTTAAACACTCCGGAAAGCCTATAAATAGAAGCCTAAGCTCACCATTTTTGGCAAGCTTTGGTGGGAGAGTTACTCTGCTGAATTCTCTCGGGAATCAAGACTTCAAGATCATTCGGAGGCTCGGGAGGTGCATACAACACTTGGAAGAAGTTTGGGATCACCTAAACGTCATCCATTATGGATATCGGTTTGATTGTTCCATTTCACCGATGATCACTTATCTATCTTCTTTGTTATCCGTTGTTATGTTAAAGCTCATCATGAGCTAAACTCTATTTATCATCCTAATCAGATGAAACTTATGTAATTTGTGATGAACTAATGGTGTGATAAGTATTATGTCAATGTTATGGTGGTCTTGGGAAAACTATTGATGGGTAGCATCTACATTTGAACGGGAAGTTATAACTTTATGGTTTGTGATTGTAATTGTCATACAAGGTTGAAAACCGTATGATTAACTTTCATTCGCAAAACTGGTCTTCATAATAAATCCATGGCTAATGAACTAGAAATGGTTATTAGAAATCATATCACTTTAACTTTCTGATCATTTGCGGGTTCCCTTTTATTAGTTCGGAAACTTCAATAATTGTTACAGTTTTCTAAAATTAATGGTATGTTAGGAAGGAACCTGATCAACTCTTTTTTTAACATTAAATTATGTTTTCAGAAATCGTATGTCAAATAGGACACAAAAGATTAACCTACATTACTAGGGCTTTGATCTGAGCAGTAAAATCAGCCTGACAGGATCAAGTCACTATGGCAGCAGGATAGTCGAGACTGGCTAATCTTTATAAACATTAACATAATCACATCACCTCACTAATTCATCACAATTACATAAGAGGATTCTAATTAGGATGATAACTTTTATTCCCTGATTTTAAATCCAAACGCTTCAATTCTTATTTTACTTTCTTTTTATTACTGTTTACTTTTAAACCCTAAATAATCTTTCCAATACAAAATATCACTTTCTTTAACAAAAACCAAATCTGATAGTCAAACATTAAGTTTGTTGAGTAGGCTAGGTGTGTCACGGATTGATACTCGGTTCTTATCAACACTATATTACCACACGATAGGTACACTGCCTTTAGTGTGTGTGGTTTAGTATTAGTAACAACCAATTAAAACTAAATCTGTGCAATAAATCTTTATCAAATATATATACTATCCGCAGACCATCAAGTTTTTGGCGCCGTTGCCGGGGACACACGGCAGTTTGAAAGACAAACTAAATTTTTGACTATCTTGCATATAACCTGTTAATATATTTTTGTTTAACTTCATTTTTATTCGTAGGTAGTTTGCCTTAGTTAGTTTAGTTATTTTTGCCTGATTCATTTTAAGCCTTAGTTAGTTTATGCTTCCTTAAGTTAGTGTATGTCCGACTCGTCTAGTTCTGAACTTGTTCCGCCTCTTCCGGAACCCGAACGACTTTTCCGTCAAAGATTGCGCAAAAGATCACAACAAGAAGCACCAGTCATTGAAGAAGACATTTTGGAAGATACACCATCCGAAGAAGACATGGCTAACCAAGACGAGGAAATGAAGATGACACACTATGCCACACCGTCAATAGATGGTTATGAGTCTAGTGTTGTCCAACCAACAATAGCGGCCAACAATTTTGAGATTAAGTCTAGTATTATCCAACTAGTGGAAAACTCTGTTCAGTTCCATGGGTTACAAGACGAAGACCCTAATGCTCATATCTCACGATTTCTTCGTATCTGTGCGACCTTCAAAATCAATAACTGTTCAGACGACACCATTCGACTAAGACTTTTTCCATTTTCACTTGGAGGCCGAGCCATCGATTGGCTTGATTCACTCCCGCCTGGTTCCATCACCACATCGGCGGGAATGGCTGAACAATTCCTTTTGAAATACTTTCCACCCGATCGTACTGCCAAACTAAGAAGCAGCATCACAACTTTCCGTCAAGACGACGATGAATCATTACACGCAGCATGGGAGAGATATAAAGGTCTCCTTCGGAGATGCCCGCATCACGGACTTGATCTGTGGCTGCAGTGTCAAACCTTTTACGATGCGATTAGCGGAGCCCACAAGCAAGCAGTAGACCAAAGTGTGGGAGGAGATTTTGGAAGTGTCACGCCAACAGAAGCATATCAAGGCTTAGAAAGAGCAGCTAAGAAGAGCTTTGCTTACAATCCTTTAAGAACCAAACCCAGTTCTAAAGGTATTCATCAAGTAGACTCTGAAAACCTAATTGCAGCCCAATTAGAAGCTCTAACCAAAAAATTTGAACAATTGCAAAGCGAGCTAAAGAAAACTCCAACACGATGCAACACATGTGGAAATTCACACAAGACCAACGAGTGCCCACAAGGCGTTAAGATGGTTGAAGATGTTGACTACGTAGGAGGCCCAAACAACTCATACAATTCAAATTGGAGAAACAACTTGAATTACAGAGAGGCTGGCAGTAACCAACAATCATCTGGATTGTTAGGATCAGTGATCTACGTTTGATTGATTAGAGAATATTGCAGCGGAAATCAAACAATGAATTAGACAATTCACAAGAACACAATTGATATTCAATATAAGAGTAAACGGTTATAGAGAGAGAGAATTCTATGAAAGATATTTCATTCAATATGCGCTTTCGTGGTAACAGAATGTCACACGTACAATTAGGTCAACATCTCTTATATAGGAGATGTGACGTCTGCTTATGTCACTTGATAGTGACATCTAACAGAATTATTCAAACTACTGATAGTTAACACAACTACTGAAGATGTCAAACAGCTGACATCTTCTTACAAAAATACTTAGTGTTAACTATCACTACAACTACTGAAAAGAAACTACTGAAACTACAACGACTGAAGAACATGCTCTTCAGTCGTTTTACAAGTACTGAAATAGAAAAAAAACTACTGAAAGGAAACCATCACAACAACTGAAGAATGCTTCTTCAGCTGTTGTAACAAACTCTGAAGGCATCAGAACTTGTACTTGAACTTCAGCTGTTGTCATCAGCTGATTTCTTCAGCTGTTGTCTTCAGTCTTTGTACTTCAGCTGTTGATCTTCAGTACTTTAGTCTTCAGCTGTTGATCTTCAGATTTTGGTCTTCAGCTGTTGACGTCTTCAGTACTTTAGTCTTCAGCTTTTGAAGTCTTCAGTACTTTAGTCTTTAGCTGTTGCTCTTCAGACTTTGTCAAACAGCTGATCAAGTCTTCAACAGTTGTTGTGATGTTTGTGGGACTTAGAGGTTTTTCTGATCAGGCTCATTGGTTCTTTTGGTCCAACAAACTCCCCCTGAACCAATACAGCCAAAACCTCTAAACTTATTGAAGATGTCCCACTTATTATGGCAGAAGATTGGTCTTTTTGTCTTCTAGATCAGCTCAGAAGTGACCCTTGTAAGCACAGGCCTGGGAAGAAGTCTCAATGATCTGTTTGGCAAAGGATGAATGGGAACTCTATCTTGGGGAACTGGACACAGAGCTGTTACCCTATCCATGAGATCTACTTCCCAACTATAAGTCTGTATGACTCCCTTGTATAGGCCTCAAGGAAGGTTACTTGTTCCTCCATGGTAAGCTCTTCTACTCCTCCTTCAAAAAGTGATTCTGGCTCATAATACTCAGATAGGTATTTGACCTGCTTCCTATTTTTGAGTTCCACATTTGTTATTACTCTATAAGCAAATTCATCTGGGTGATTACCCTCTAAGAACAACTGGAGCTCATTCTTTCTAACTTCCTCAAGCCTCCTATACACTAACCCCTTTTTCACCATTTTATTCTCCAGCATCTTTTGTGGGGCCTGTTAGGACCTGGTATTCGACTGAAATACCTAGAGATCACGTGTATACCGGATCAAATAGTGCGGAATCCTATTTGATTGGCGATCCAATCAGTGAGAACACACGAAAAATCAATCAGGGATTGAAACTAACGTTAGAAATCGATAAGGAATCGATCTAATGTGTTCTATGAACTTGGAGAACGATTGTGAAGGTTTCTGGACGGCTAGGGTTCGTCTGGAATTATACTTGATCGAATCTCTTTATTTTTCACGAATTGAGTTGTATTTATAGGTTGGCACTCTTCAATCGTGCGACTGAACCATTAGTTTGGTTCAGTCGTGCGATTGAACCATGCGGTTGGTTCATTCGTGCGACTGAGTGTTCAGTCGTGCGATTGAGGCAATCTTATGTTACAGTCGTACGACTGATCCAGTCTCCTGGTTCAGTCGTGCGACTGAGTCAATCGTATGAGGTTCTTCATGCTATGGTTCATTCGCATGAGCCATTCGCATGGAAACTTCATTAAGTTAAGTTTGAATGTTTTAGTTAATTAATATAATATTATATGTAATCATTCAAGTAATCATAATACTCAATCAATTCATTTACGACTCATTAATGAACTATTAAACATTATAACCAACAGACTATCAACATCAGTTCATTAATCATACCAAACAAGATCTATTACATCACATATCATGATCTAGGGACATACATGTATCAACAAACTCCCCCTTGGACCTAGATCTCTCTAATGTCTTGTTTTCTTCATTACCTTCTCATATTTCTTGTACTTGTCCTCTTATGTGACTCCCGCGTGAATATCAAACGCGAAGCAAAGTCGTATAACATTTTGGAACTGGAGGGCTTGTACAATGTCTTGTGTGTCATAGAACAGTGGCCACTTGTATAATGTATAGACATCATTAGCAGACAAGTTGGTTAGCCACATTGGGTCGAATACTCAGACAGTATCCATTTGATCCCCTTTGTTCAGAACTATGACAGCTTCAGCAGTTCTCCAATCATAGTACCACCATTTGAAGTGTGGAGTGAAGTCCTGTGGCATTTCCCTGAGAGGGATTCTCGACATAGTGCGAGGAGGACTCCACTTCAACACAATCTTAGGTTTTCCAGTAATGGCATCCATCTCAGACCTTCTAATATACCTTGTAGGTTGTTGAGGTCTGAAGTTAATCCATCTGATGTGGTACTCTTTCTTGAGGGCAGCCTCAAACCAGCCTGGCATTTTTCTCGAGTCAGCATACAACAGCTTCAATTTGGCCAGCTGGTTGAGCTCAAATCCAGGTAGAGTCTTTAGATCATGTGGAATCTAAAGTACTCTATGCCCTTTTCCCTCTTAACGGCATAAACGTTAAGATCATCAAAATATGCCCATGCTATAATCCTGCCTGACACCATAAGATGTTTCTTGACGCTGTTGAACTTGGTGTAGGCATCCCTCTTCGGTGCATCACGTTGGGCTCTGACTTCTTTAAAACATTCAGCCCATTTAGCCTTTCGAATGTATACGTCATCGTTTGAGGCTTGGGCTGTTCCTTCGGTCTTTCCTGCTTCCTGCTCCATCTTGTCTAGTACCTCAAACATATCACTGACTAGGGACTCACCCAGATTGGGGACCACATTACCCGCGTTGTCAGCGTATTGAGGGTACTCTTCAGCAGCAATATCTTCAACCTCAACTTCATCAACGTCGTGTAGTTCGTCGTCACTGGTTGAATCAACTGTTGGAGCATCCTTGACAATATCATCAGGATTGAGTCTGAACATCTCTGCCAGTTGCTCGTTAGATACGTCGTGAATTATTTCACCTTCTTCAGGTGTATAACTCACTGACCTTCTGACAATCCCTTGCAGATCAAGAATCTTTGTGAGTTGAGACTTGACCTGTTGAAGGGGAGCAATATCAAACTCATCTCTGTGGTACTTTGGATCTGTTTGATTTACACATTTCACATTCAAATCATTAGTAATATATCAAACAAAATGCATTAAGTTAATATAAACATTCAGTACATCATTTTTCAATACAGAATACAGAAGTAATTAAATACATAAACATCCACTATTTACTTTTATCCTGTATGCTAGTCTCTTCGTGTGAAGGTGCAGAAGTAGAAGCTGACTGATCCTGTCGGTTCTTTGTTCTCTTCTCTTGACCGGGAGCTGAGACAGATTCACCTGCTTCTCCTTCTTCAGTCTCTTCATCTGCACACCACTCTTCTGTTTTCTCTTCATCAGAATCACTGTCATCATCATCATCATCATCCTCACTATCTCTTTCTCCATCCTTTATCTTTAGAGGTTCCTCCTTTGATCCTTTCAATTTTAGCAAAATGGACCTCTTCGCCTTTTCCAACTCCTCTATCTGCTTACCTGCTGTGACGCTTTGTGCTCGGAGTTGGTCCAACTGAGTGTTCTGAGCAGCCAATTTCTGGGCCTGCTCCTCAATATCTCGATCCTGCTCTGCAATTTTCTGCGATTGTGCAGCAGTCAGGTCGGTGAGCTGGCGGATCTGAGAGGTCTTTTCCTCATCAGCCGCCAGCAGTCGTAACAACATTCTATTTAAGGCTGCCAGCTGTTCCTCTACCCCGATTGGAGGTAGAGGAGATCTAGAGGTGTGTGAGGGGTAGGCTGAGGGCTCAGTTTGATGGCTAGTGGTGGTGGTGGAGGTGGTGAATATCGGGTAAGGTCTGGATGATGGTGGTGGTGAGTGTGGGGTGAAAGATGTAGTGGTGGCAGGGGTCTGGCTTGTGGTGGTCGGTATGGTGGTGGTTGTGGTTGCTGTGGGGAGAGGTATGGTGGTGGAAGGTGTGTCTGCAGAGGTGGTAGTGGTGGAAGGTATGGGGGATGTGGTGGTGATGAAGGTTACCTTACGCTTTTACCTTTTCTGGCCATGGGGTTGAGCCATCCGTTTTCTCCTCGTTCCCCTCGAGGTGGATGCTCCCCCTTCAATCCCGCCTGAGGACCCCGGAGCATATGATGGATCAGTCTCTGTATCTCCGGAGCCTCTCGGTTGTTCACCGACAACCCTCAACCCGTGTTCTGTGGGAACCACTTTCCTTCCCACAGTCCGGGTCAATGGCTCCTCATCAGATTCATCTTCATCTTCCTCGGTAAGCACAAAATCTTGATGGAATCCTGCTGACTCAGTTACCTCAGCAGGTGAGACAGACACCGAGGGAACAGAGTCAGACACAGGGTCTCGGGATGGAATAGCGTCATCCTCACTGTCATCCTCCTCAGAATCATCAGTAGGGAGGACAATTGGCTCCACATCGGAGTCACTGTCCTCGTGACGCCATTGGCGTCTCCCCGGTGCCACATAGCTTTCATCTGCTAAGTGGCCAATCATTCTCTTCACTTGGGGCTTAATCTGCTTTCCCCTGTAAACTCTCATCCTGCCCAGAGTAGTATCATCCATTATTTTCAAGGCCACTGCGTCATGACTCTCTTTGGGCAACTGTGGCAGCTTCTCGTTGAAGATGAGCTGTAAGAATCTGGGGTACATACAGAACCCCTCTTTTCCCTTTACCTCCAAATTCTCCACCAAGTAGGAGAATATCATGCTGGAAAAACTAAAGGGGTGGTTCAGAACTAGTGCCACGTAGGCATTTTGAATCTGGTCTGAGAGGTCGTCAAACCCACCCCTCCTCGAAGCTACACACTTTAGAATCACGTGTGCTAAGTACTTGTACTGGGGGCTCAGGTTGCTCTTGTTGAGCACACCTGAGTTGATATCCCTAGCGTACTTTAGCCTTAGGAAGCATCCTTTTACAGTCAATGGATGTAGTTTTGTAGGATGAGCAACATCCTCCCCGAACTCTAGGACCCTCTGAATATCGGCGGCAGAGATCTCAATATCATGGCCCAGTATGGAGCTCCTGATACAGTAAGGCTCACGAGAGCGGTCCACCGAGGCATTTTCCCAGAATGCCTGATGGAGTGATCTGTAAGGCGTGCAAGGAGTGGAGATCGCCTTATAGATCCGGGACCGTCTCAGAAATGCAATTATGTCGGTAAACTCAGCCCCGTTCCTGGTGGTGTGATCCAAGTGGGCACAGATGTTGTGCTTGGGATTTATGGTCCACTTTTCTACCATTTATCTGTAACACACAAGACATAGAACTATTAATACATAAGACATGAAAACTTCTGTTCTAAGTGTAAGTTGAAAGTCATTTTGATTCATTCGTGCGAATGAATCATGCGACTGAAGTCAGTCGCCTGTTTGAGTCATGCGACTGAGTTCAATCGTCTGATTGAGGCATGCGATTGAGTTCAATCTGCCAACTGAGACATGCGATTGAGTTCAATCTGCCGACTGAGACATGCGATTGAGTTCAATCTGCTGACTGGACTCATTCGGGTGGTTCAGTCGGTCGAATGATCCAATCGCAAGGTTCAATCGTGCGATTGGAGTTCATTCGAACGACCAGTCGCTTGCCCCACTGTTCGATCCCTGTGGGTCGAATCTTGACCCTTCTAAGTCTTTTAACAGTGTGTAATGGTCCATTAGTCTCGTATACTTGTCACTAATAACCTATTAAACTCAATTTTAACATTTTGCTTCATTTACATAGGTGATTAGGTCGATTCGCAGTTCGGTTCTTGATTTAATCCAATGTCGCTATTGTAGTTCGGTGATGTACTGATTTTGGTAGGATTCAAGGAGTAGTGTACCTGTAAAACGTCACTGGAATGTAAGAATCTTAACCGCAATGTATATCAGAATCGGAGGCAATTTCGACAGGGTAACGGTAATGAATGCGATTCGGGGTGTTTTGGGAGTGATGAGTGATATGCGATCGATTAAGACCCTTAAATACTAAACCTAGGTTCATTCGGCCGACTGGCCTCAGTCGCTCAGTTCAATCGGGCGACTGAGGTTCAGTCGTACGATTGGCCTAGTCAATCGCATTCAGTCGGCCGACTGAGTCTCAGTCGGTCGACTGACTCATTCGGTCTCCTTCATTCGCCCCTTTAGTTGACCGACTGAGCCTCAGTCGGTCTACTGTTTCATTCTCCCCCTTCCAGTCGGTCGAATGAATCAATTTCATGTCCATTCGGCCGATTGGAAGCCATTCGCATAGTTGGTCGATAATCCTGATCCACTAGTGCGAATGGGTCACACTTTGTGAGTTTACAGTCACTTTTAACATTTACTATTCAGACCCTTTTCACTTTTGATAATAACATTGTAAGCTCTTAACCAATTCAGTCACTTCAGACGTGACCTTTGAAATTTTGAAAAAACCGTGTGGCCATCTCAGACATGACCCTTTTTTTTTGGTAAGTTAATTCCCTTCTGATTTCCCTGATGTAGTCCGACAAACACACAAATTAAAAGATAAACATAGTAACTTAAACTAACTACACAACTAAAGTTTTTGTTTGGACTTTTTGTGAGAGATAAAACCCTAAGATGAAAATCTAAGGGATTTGATTAGGAGTAGACAGCTTTAACTTAGATTGATCATATCTGGACCAACTCAATTTTAGAATCATACAGGAATATCAAATCATTTTGGGACTTGTTATTAAAGCTCTTTGATGCTTAAGTTCTCGGTATTCATCCAGAGTCGTTAGCAACATAAGGAAATCATATTGAAACTATTAGATTTTCACATTGATTTGAACTTTTGAGAATGTAGCCACTAAGATTGTCAGTATATTTGTCCACTTAAATCCATACACAGACTTTTGACGCAGACTGGTGACTGATTTAGGTTTAATTATTTCAGCTAACATTATGGATCCCACACTTATATGGTAATCAACATTCCTCAGAGGTTTTGAGCGGTCTACGGGTATTATTACAAGAAGAGACTATTCTTAGAGCTTTCAAAGAGAAGCCTGTCCTCAGGTCAGTGCCATCGCACAACAGAGAGGCGGCAAACAACAATGAATTCTAGAATATTGTTGGACCAAAAGAACCAATGAGCCGGATCAGAAAAACCTTTAAGTCCCACAGACGTCACAACAACTACTGAAGACCACAACAGCTGAAGACAACAGCTGATTACAAAGTCTGAAGACAGTGCTGAAGACAAAGTCTGAAGACAAGTGCTGAAGACAAAGTCTGAAGACAAGTGTTGAAGACAAAGTCTGAAGACAAGTGCTGAAGACAAAGTCTGAAGACAAGTGCTGAAGACAAAGTCTGAAG
This sequence comes from Flaveria trinervia, assembly GCA_025506515.1. Classification (NCBI taxonomy): domain Eukaryota; kingdom Viridiplantae; phylum Streptophyta; class Magnoliopsida; order Asterales; family Asteraceae; genus Flaveria; species Flaveria trinervia. Next base: position 64,489,317 of record CM046455.1, read on the forward strand.
ACAAGTGCTGAAGACAAAGTTTGAAGACAAGTGCTGAAGACAAAGTCTGAAGACAAGTGCTGAAGACAAAGTCTGAAGACAAGTGCTGAAGACAAAGTCTGAAGACAAGTGCTAAAGACAAAGTCTGAAGACAAGTGCTGAGACAAAGTCTGAAGACAAGTGCTGAAGACAAAGTCTGAAGACACAAGTGCTAAAGACCAAAGTATCAGACGTTGTCACAACAGCTGAAGAGGTCTTCTTCAGTAGTCGTGACGGTTTACCTTTCAGTAGTTTTATATTTCTAGTTTCAATAGTTTTGTAAAACGACTGAAGAGCTTGTTCTTCAGTCGTTGTAGTTTCAGTAGTTTCTAATTAGTAGTTTTATATTCTGTACTTAACACTCTGATATGTTCTCAGTAGTTGTGAACATTTCAGTAGTTTGTTAAGATTTAGTTATTTTTGTAATAGACCTGCCAGTTGTCACTTTCCGTGATAACAGCAGTGGTTGTTGCACTCTATATAAGGAGTAACAACCTATTGTAATAAAGTGAATGATTTGATCAGAAATATTCCATATCTGTAAACATTCCTTGAAATCAGAAATATATTCTCTCACTATAACCGTATGTGCTCTTAATGCATACAAGTATCGATTTCTTGCTACAATTTGTCTAATTCCTGTTCTTATTCCGCAGCTTTGAACTCTAATACATCAAACTTGTGATCGCTGATCCTGTCAAATGGTATCAGAGCGGGTTAATCATTGATCGATCTAATAATTGATCATTGAAACTGCTATTCAAGATCTAAGTTTGATTGAATTAGCTTTTGTTTTTGCAAGAAACGGTTATAGAGATTGAATTTTCTGTATTTCTAGTCTTTCATCCTGAGATCTTTTCTTGGTTTTCATTGAGTTTGTTGTGGTCTGTGTAAAACTTTTAAAAGCTTGAATTAAATTGTTTTTGTACTGAAAATGACTACTCCCTCCAATGATCCTCACAATACCGGTTCCTCAACCAAGCCACCAATGCTGGTTAGGAATGAGTATAACATATGGCAACGACAAATGCTCCATCACCTGTCTGTTAACAGCGCAGGTTGTTGGACATCAGTGGTACATGGTCCACACAAGCCTATGGTGAATAACCCGGAAACCAATCAAATGGTTCCGAAGAGGAGGGAGCAATACTCAGATGAGGATAAGAAGTTGCTTGAAATTGATGCAAAAGCCCATGGAATTCTGGCCATGGCACTGCCCAATGAAATCTATTCTGGGCTAATGCATCATGAAACTGCCCATGACCTCTGGAATGCCTTAAAAGAACAATTTGGAGGAACATATGAGGTCTTGGCAAATAATAGAGAAATCCTTGCCCAACAATATGAGACATTCTCTCATAGAAAGGGTGAGACACTGACTCAACAATATGAGCGGTTCTCTTGTTTGATCTCTGAATTAAAAATGGTCAAACTTGAGTACACAAATATTCAGATGAATAACAGATTTCTCAGATCACTGCCTGAGAGATGGGACACATATACTATTGTCCTACGCTCTAGTGCAAGTTTGGACAAACTATCTCTCACCCAACTCCATGGGAAACTGCTCATGTTTGAGAGAGAGATAGAACAGAAGAGAAAGCTGCCTTCATCTGGAAAGCTCACTGAAGACTTTGTACCAGGCAACACTGCCTTGGTTGGTCATGAGTCAGAATATGCTTCATCTGAATGCCAGTATGATGAGCATATTAATTTCTCTTCAACACTTCTGATTCTGCATTTGTGAGTGTTGATGGTCTGTTTACTGGGTGTAATAATTACAATTTATGCTTCATTATGGATGATCTCAAGGGGATTGCTGATGACGACTTAGAAGAGATGGATATTTTGAGCCAAATGGCCTTGATAAATATCAGATCTCAGAAGTTCTACAAAAGAACTGGAAGAAAATTCCCAGGACTCTCTGGCAAAACCAAAGTTGGTTTTGACAAGAGCAAGTTGAGGTGTCACAAATGCCAAAGGCTTGGAACTTTGCAAGAGAGTGTAGATCAACTGGATCTAACTCCACTGCACCCTTTGTGACTTTTCCTGGCAATAGTCAACAACACAGAGGGCAACATCCTGTCACTTCTAGTCATCATCCTCAACAACAATCTCTGCATATTTTGTTCCTCAGGGTCAAATGCCATATCCTTACCCTTGTTATTACATGCCATAGTCAAATCAAGTTCAAGTTCCCATGGCACCACAACCTCATGCACTACCAGAACCTCAGCCATCCCAATCTCAAGAACAAACTCAACCTCAACAACACATCTTCTTCACCCCAGGAGTTGTTGACTGGAGCAGTTTACCAGATGACATGTCTGGTCATGAACAACTATTCTCAGGTGCTGGTCAACATGGTGGTGACAGTCCTTTCGGGAATCTAGCTCTTATGGCTTTGGAGTCTGCTGATACTTCATTTTCTAATGCTTCTACACCTCAGGTATCACAGGTATCCTCTGAGGCAAAAGCCAAATTATGTTCTGAACCATACATAGCAGCATTTGCTTCCATTAGAGAAGCAAATGTAGCTCTAATTAATAAGAACATTGAGCTAGAACAAATTTTTTCCAAAAGAAAAGCTGAGTTTGAGTCTGTGCTTAAAGATAAAAATGATGAGATTTATAAACTGAAATGCCAAATAATTGATGATAAGGCTAGAGAAGAGGTACTTCTAGAGAAGTACAAAGATCTCAAAGAAACCCTTGCAGTTACCCAGGTAGAGTGTGATAGATGGGTACAATCATGCAAAGGTTTTGAAATGCTTCTTAGTAAGCAATCTGCTTCCAATGTGAAGTTTGGCATTGGTTACAATCACACTGCTCCACCTACAGATTTTACCCCAAGAGCAGAGGTAGAATCTGATGGTGAGAGTGATAACCAATCCATCTCATCGTGTGATCTACTTTCTGATACAACACAATCAGAAGTAGCAGTCAGCATCAAGCCCTCTCTGAACCTATCAGCTGATGTTGATGGTTCAAATGCTGACACTCACATGATCAATGAGTTGATCAACTCAGGAGTTAATTCTGAAAGTCCTGAAAGGACTAGAGAGTAGGATTTAACACCTGAAGTTCAAACTCCAACTGCTGTCAGTACTGAAGAGAAGAAAATGTCAGTAGAAAGAGTTTGAAGACTACTAAAGAGGCAGTCAAGAAAGCAAACAATGCTTCCAAAGCATCGAAGAGCAAATCTTCAGTTGCTTCACCCTCTTTAGTTGATGATCAACCTAAGATGAAGAAGAAACCATGTGAAGTATGTGGTTTGTTCATCATCTTACAGATGATTGCTGGTACAAAAGAGGTTCCAAACTCAAACAAAAAGAAGAAATTAAAGAGAAAATGGTAAAAATGAAAACTGAGTTTGAGACCACATTTGTATCAGCAACATCAAATCCTGTAACCCTTAAGTCCTCAAAGAAATCCAAAAAGGAAGGGGTTAAACATGTGACAGCTGAGAGTGCTCAGAAGAAGAAGGTGCAACATAGGAACTTATCAAACTCCACTGGCAATGTGTCTGATGAGCTGAAAGCTTTATCACAAAATCAGACACAGCTGGTTATGATGGTTCAACATCTGTTGGGTAGAGTTAACCAACTAGATGCTCCTATGTTGAAACCACAGAAAAGGAGATCCAAGCCAAAGGATTCCTCTTCTTCACCATCTTCTTCCTCTTAGGCTGTTGTTTCAAATAAACCTGTTAGTTTACCATCTATTGATGAGACCAGGCCCAAAACCAAAAAGGTTTGGGTCTCTAAAACTAACTGATTGTTTATTTTTGTAGGGTTCTCCAACATGCCAAAGTAGCATCTGGTATGTAGACAGTGGGGGATCTATGCACATGACTGGGAACAACTCTCTTCTTCATGACTACTCTCAAGGAAAGAAGGGATTTGTTTCTTTTGGCAATGATGCTAGGGGTTACATCATGGAAATGGCTTTGTCTCCAATGGAGAAATCAAGTTTGATGATGTTAATCATGTGGAAAATCTCAAGTACAATCTCTTGAGTGTCAGTCAAATGTGTGATAAAGGCCATGTTGCTCTTTTCACCAGTCAGAACTGTAGGATTCTGTCATCCAAAGTTCTGCATTTGATTGATAAGGTGTTGGATGATCACACTCTCCTGAAAGCCAACAGGACAGGAAGAGTGTATGCCTTAGATCTTTCCAAGAAAATAGATCTAAGGGCAATCCTTGCCTATTTTCCAAAGCCTCTTCTCAAGAATCTAACTGTGGCACAGAAGGCTTGGTCATGTTAATTCAAAAACATGAATCAGCTTACCCACAATAGTTTAGTAAGAGGCTTACCAATAAAGGAGTTCCACTGTGATGAAACCTGCACTGCTTGTTTAAAAGGAAAACAGCACAAAGTCTCATTCCTCCTATTGAAGTGCCTAAGTCCACTGCGTGCTTGCAATTACTGCATATGGATCTATTTGGTCCTGTGAGAGTAATGAGCATGGCAAAGAAGAAATACTGTCTGGTAATTGTGGATGATTACTCCAGATTTGTATGGACTTTCTTTCTACATTCAAAGGATGAGGTTGCTCAGAAGACGATTCACTTTGTGTTGTATATTGAGAAGCAGTATTCCCTTCCAGTCAAGTGTATTAGGAGTGACAATGGAACTGAATTCAGAAATCATACACTTGATGACTTCTATCTTTCAAAGGGAATCAAAAGGTAGTTTAGCATTCCAAGGACTCCAGAACAAAATGGAGTAGTGGAGAGAAAGAACAGGACCCTCATTGAAGCTGCAAGGTCCATGCTGGCTGACTCTGGTTTGCCACTGACCTTTTGGGCTGAAGCTGTTAACACAGCTTGCTATGTGCAAAATAGAGTTTTAGTAAATCAGAGGTTGATGAAGACTCCATATGAAGTCCTCCATCATTTGGCTCCTCTGATTTCATTTTTTAAAGCATTTGGGTGTCCCTGTTTTATTCTCAACACAAAGGATCAACTCCATAAATTTGATCCTAAGGTGGATGCAGGGTATTTGTTGGTTATTCATCTACTTGCAAGGCATACAGAGTCTTCAACTGCAGAACAAAGATGGTTGAAGAAACCCTACATGTTAAGTTCAATGAATCTCCAAAGGACAAGATTCCACAAAGCCCTGTGGAGTTATTTGATTTGGACATACTGCAATATGTTCCTTATCAAACTCCTGCTGTTGCTCCTGTCAACAGTTCACCACCTGGTGGTACTGCTGGTGCTGATGATGATTGCTGTACTCACCTCTTCAGGTTTAGTGATCAACTGCCTGATTCAACTAGACCTGATGTTCCTGTAGCTCCAGTAGCACCATCACAAAACAATGCTGATGAGATCTCTTCGAATTCAACTTCCTTTGAATTACCATCCACTGATTGGTTTCAAGGAAATGATTCACCATCACCATCTGCTACTGCTGAGCCTGCTACAAACAATTGCACAGATCTCATTGTGTATCAAGATCTGAAGAATCACCCTATGTCTCAAATCATTGGTGATATCACTGCTGGAGTATCAACAAGAAGTCAATTGTCAAATTTCTGCTTCTATGCTCTCTTCATCAGTCAGCAAGAGCCAAAGAATTATCACATTGCTTTAAAGGACAATGGATGGGTTGATGCCATGCAGCTTGAGCTTCTTCAGTTCAGGAAACAGCAAGTGTGGGAACTGGTTCCTCTACCTCCAGGTAAGTGTGCAATAGGCACTAAATGGGTGTTTAGGAACAAAACTGATGAAAATGGGCTTATTGTTAAGAACAAAGCCAGACTGGTTGTTCAGGGGTTTGCACAAGAAGAAGGTATTGATTATGATGAAACCTTTGCCCCTGTAGCCAGACTGGAAGCAATTCGATTGTTTTTAGCTTATGCTGCTTATCAAAACCTTAAAGTTTTTCAAATGGATGTCAAAAGTGCATTTTTGTATGGAAAAATTAAAGAAGAGGTTTATGTATGTCAACCTCCAGGCTTTGAGGACAATAAACATCCTAATTGGGTGTATAAGCTTGATAAGGCTCTTTATGGGTTAAAACAAGCTCCTAGAGCCTGGTATGAGACATTATCAAACTTTCTTCTGGAAAATAATTTCACTAGAGGCTCCATAGATAAGACTTTATTCAAGAAAGCTGGGCACATAATCTACTTGTTCAAATTTATGTAGATGATATCATTTTGCATCCTCTGATCCAAAGTTGTGTGATGCCTTTACAAAGTTGATGCAACAGAAGTTTGAAATGAGTGCCATGGGAGAGTTACAGTTCTTTCTGGGGTTGCAAATCAAACAAAAGGCTGATGGAATTTTCATTCATCAGTCCAAATACACAAAAGATCTTTTGCAAAAGTTTGATTTACAAAACTGTAAGCCTTGTTCTACCCCCATGTGCAGCACCCACAACTGGATACAGATCAGAAAGGTAAAGTGGTTGATAAAACACTTTACAGATGTATGATTGGGTCCTTGATGTATTTAACAGCTTCTAGACCAGATATTATGTTTGCTACATGTGTTTGTGCTAGATTTCAGGCTGCACCTAAAGAGTCTCATCTGATTGCAGTCAAGAGGATCTTTAGATATCTGCAAGGCACTCCATCTCTAGGTTTATGGTATTCTACTGGACATTCTGGTAAATTAGTTGCTTTTTCTGACAGTGACTATGCAGGGTGTAAGTTGACCAGGAAATCAACTTCTGGTGGATGTCAATTCCTAGGCAACTGCTTGATTTCTTGGCAGAGCAAGAAACAGACATCTGTTGCTACATCAACTGCTGAGGCCGAGTACATTGCTGCTGCAAGTTGCACCTCTCAGGTACTCTGGCTTCAGAACCAACTTCTGGATTATGGCATTACAGAGACTAAGACTCCATTGTTAATGGATAGTGCTTCAGCTCTGTGTATTGTCAAAAATCCAGTCCAGCACTCTAGGACCAAACATATAGAGATCAGACATCATTTTATAAGGGATTGTTTTGAAAAAGGTCTGATTGATCCTAAGTTTGTGCCTAGTGCTGATGAGCTTGCAGACATTTTTACTAAGCCTTTGGATAGTTCAACTTTCCAAAACCTGGTGTTAAGGCTTGGTATGCTGCAGCTAGAATAAGTGACAACTACTGATGATTTCAGTAGTAATTACTGGTGATCATTGGTACCATGTCACATATAAGTACTGATGAGTTCTTTTCCCTTCAGTAGTTTTTATAACTACTGATGGCTAAATGTCTCAAAGTACTGAAGTACTTTATCTGTTCCAAACTACTGATGTAGTTAAAACTACTGATGTAGTTACAACTACTGAAATCAGTATAACAGATAAGTACTGATGTCCTATGAAAAACCTGAAAATCTGATGCAAAGTCTGATGAGTAAGTGTTGAGGACAGCATGAAACAGCTGAAAGGCTATGAATTGACGAAACTACTGAAGAGAACTTTCTCTTCAGTTGTTTTAACAACTGCTGTTTCATTCTAAACAACTGAAGCAAAACCATGTCTTAGTAGTTTATAAACACTGATGACTAATACCAAGTCTTCAGTTGTTTACAACAGCTGATGACAAAACCACTGTCTTCAGTAGTTTCACAACTACTGATGACAAACACAAGTCCTCAGTTGTTTCAATCATCTGAAGTCAAAACCACGGTCTTCAGTAGTTTTCTAACTTCTGATGCTTAACACCACGACTTCAGCTGTTTCAACGTCTGAAAGGATCAATACCATGTCAACAGTCGTTTAAAACTACTGATGACTAACACCACATCCTTCAGTCGTTTTTTCCCGTACCCTATAAATATCCCTGACCTAATCCTTCAAGCTTCATCTTCAAACCTAACGTTCCTCTCCAAAACTTCTCTCTTCTCAATGGCGTCCATGCAATTAAACCGCGACACAACTGTGTTGCCTACCTTACTAAATCGCCTGTCTGGGCTAAGTTCGATACTGCTATCGATCTTATGGTTCAGTCCCAATACAAAACGGCATTTCTTCTGAATCCCATACTACATGCCGAATCCCTCCAACAGTTTTGGATGAACGTTACTATTGCCACTGGGGAGAACAACACACCATCTCTCTAGTCGGTTGTCAACAACAAAGAAGTAGTCATCACTCCTGCAATAATCCGCCAAATTCTTCATCTAGATGATGCTATTTCTCCTGCTGGATATCCGAAGGGCACCACAGATCTATCCTTTGCCCAACATGGATATCAAGGCAATCTCAGTGCCTCCACTATCATGAAGAAACACTTCCATGACGCGAACGCCTAATTTTTCACATGGTGAATGTATGTTTGGCTCCTAAGACGTCGTCTTGGGATCAAATGTCGTCAAAGTGGCAGCACGTAATGTACTCTATTCTTGAGCAACAACCGTTAAACTTTTCAGAAATAATATTTTCGGAGCTCAAGGATATGGCTCAAAAACTAACTGCCAACCGTTGGATACTATATCCACGTTCATAATGGCCATCATTACAAACTAGCTTAATGCTGAGGGACTTGTTGGCTTGGGAGTCCCTGCTACGGTTGTTCTGCCGGAAGTATACTCCCGGCACAACTCTGACCAGACACTCAAATTGGCTGCCAAGCTGCGCAAACCCACGCAGCTGGAACCCACAGCCACCACCTCCAAATCAAAAGTCCCCACCAAACCCACCAAAAGAAACCCAAAACGGCTACTCAGGGAATTGAGTCCCCTGAGGATGCCCCTGCAACACAAACACAGGATATCCACTAGTCCAAACCCCTAGTGGATACAATGACTCTTCCAGCCATAGCCGCTCAGGTTCCTCTCAACAGGAGCCTGCAGCAACCACAACAGGGGTACCTACATATCTGGGATCTTCCTCACTTGAGGAGATTGCCATTGAAGAGCACCAACCTCCCCAGGTGCACTCTGCTTCTATCCCACCCTATATAACGCCCCTCACAGCCCAACTTTAATAGTTGCACAAGTGCTGACTCAACTGCACTCCTCACCCCTCCCCAGAAACCACTTACTACTGGGAAAACCTCTACAATTGAGGGGGAGGAACACAGTGCACTTGAGAACCCACAGCACAGGGGTTTACCACTTCTATCTCCTGGTGTAGATAAGGAGCTTAGAATATCTAGTGAGGCTGCCACCTCTTCTGAATCAGCACATGATCAGAATGAGGCTGGTAACATTGCTAAGACCTCACTAGAGGCAACAGCTGATGATGGACATTGTCCTGAGGCTGGAAGTCCCAGTACCAAGCACAAGGGGCACATGCAACAACTGGTCTACACCCAGTGCATGTAAATCCTGCTCTAAGCAGGAGGTCAGATGATTCAGCTTCGGCTGATGATGACCTGGGCTTTTTCTATGATGTTCTTGCCCAGAACACAATCCTTGAAGAGAAAGTCAGTAGGCTGCAAAACCTACTTGACCAACTCTCACAAGGAGAAAGACCATCTGCTTCCACCAACCCACAGATGGCACCTTCAGTTGAAGGTTCCCCAAACACTGAGCCACTCCAAACTCAGCCACCTGCCTCTGCTTCAGGCCCTATTTCTCAGGAACAGAACCCTCCTGAGCAAATAGGTGCTGTACTTCAAAATTCCGTCCCTCTCATCACACCCATAATCACTGATATTGTGACTAAAGCCATTGATGAGAGGCTTTCCTCTACTTTACAACCCTTGATTGATGCTGCTGTGAAAAAGACACTTTCTGCGGTACAAACTCCTTCCACCAATGCATCCAAAAAGGGGGAGAGTACTGCAGTAAAAGAAAAGAAGAGGAAAAGAACAGAGGAAGAGAAGGAGAGAAGCAAGCCCAAGAGGAGGAGAAAGAACTGCAACCACTGCTCACCTACAAGCGAAAGAAAAGTGCTGATGATCATATTGCTGAAGATAAATCCTTGGAGCTACTGATAAAAGAGGCTGATGCCGAACACAGCAGATCAATGGACAACATCATTGATCAGCTGTTTAGGCAAGGCCATGACACCGATAAACTTGACTCTGAGATTCGCGATTAGAGATTGAAGAAATCCAGAATAGATGGGCAAGTTATGAATGTTAGAAAGAGAAAGACTTGAGATCATGATTAGATTTATTGCAAAATATCTTGGAAGATCAATGATCGAAATCAAAGCTTGGTCCAGGGACAGTATCTTGGCAATCACCACCAAGATCTGTTCGTCTGAAGCATATACTAAGGGACTTGTTATTGAAGCTTTGAATGAAGCGGGTGCTGGGAGCAGGACCGAGCTAGCCAAGCAATCAAAAGCCACACTCACCTCAAGAATGCTAGAACAGCCTGTCAACATTCCCACACCAAAACCACCCAAATCACAACCCACCAAACCAACTCCCTTACCCTCAAAACCCATAGCCGATGATATACCCTTGAAGAAGAAGAGAAGGGTATTGAGGCTAGAAGATGATGAAGAAGACGATGAAGATAGGCTGCCACTCTCAGCTGTGATTCAGTTGCCTAAGGCCACAAGTCACTCCTCAGCAATTACTCCTGAATTCCAAAGACAAATGGTTAAAGTGAAGCTAGAAGAAGAAGAGCTTCATAAACAGCATGATGAGGAATTGCTGAAGAGAGTTGACAAAGCTTATGTAGCCACATCTTCTATCATCAATATGAAGAAGCAAGCCCTCAGACTTTACACTCTCAAGCATACCTTTCAATATCATAAGAAAAGAGTGAGGATTTGGCCTGATCCCAGGGTCTCTCACAGAATTCATAAGAAAAACATACCTCAGAGATACATTGGCCAGGTGAAAAAGATCGTAGATGAAGTGATCTCTATGGTCTTTGTAGTTTCACCCTGGGAAATCCTAGAGGACTTCAAGAAAGCCTACAAAGCTAATCTAACCCCTCAGAAGATGCTGGAAAACAAAATAGTGAAAAAGGGGTTAGTTACAAGAGGCTTGAGGAAGTCAGGAAAAATGAGCTCCAGTTGTTCCTAGAGGGTAATCACCCGGATGAGTTCGCTTACAGAATAATAACAACTGTGGAGCTAAAGAATGGGAAACAGGCCAAATACCTGTCTGAGTGTTATGGCCTGAATCATTGTTTGAAGGAGGTGTTGAAGAGCTAACATGGAGGAACAAATCACCTTCCTTGAGGCCTACACAAGAGAGTCGTACAGACTCATCATAGGAAGTGAGTCTCATGGATGGGGGAACAGCTCAGTGTCCAAGTCCCCAATATAGAGTTCCCATCCATACTTTGCCAACCAAATCATCAGAGACTCATTTCCAGGCCAGTGCTTATTGGGTCATCTTCTCAACTGATCAAGAAGGAAAAAGACCAACCATTCTGCCAACAATAAGTGGGACCTCAATAAAGTTAAAGGTTTTGGCTGCATTGGTTCAGGGGGAGTTTGTTGGACCAAAAGAACCAATGAGCCGGATCAGAAAAACCTTAAGTCCCACAGACGTCATAACAACTACTGAAGACCACAACAGCTGAAGACAACAGCTGATTACAAAGTCTGAAGACAAGTGCTGAAGACAAAGTCTGAAGACAAGTGCTGAAGACAAAGTCTGAAGACAAGTGCTGAAGACAAAGTCTGAAGACAAGTGCTGAAGACAAAGTCTGAAGACAAGTGCTGAAGACAAAGTCTGAAGACAAGTGCTGAAGACAAAGTCTGAAGACAAGTGCTGAAGACAAAGTCTGAAGACAAGTGCTGAAGACAAAGTCTGAAGACAAGTGCTGAAGACAAAGTCTGAAGACAAGTGCTGAAGACAAAGTCTGAAGACAAGTGCTGAAGACAAAGTTGAAGACAAGTGCTGAAGACAAAGTCTGAAGACAAGTGCTGAAGACAAAGTCTGAAGACAAGTGCTGAGACAAAGTCTGAAGACAAGTGCTGAAGACAAAGTCTGAAGACAAGTCTGAAGACAAAGTCTGAAGACAGTGCTGAGACAAAGTCTGAAGACAAGTGCTGAAGACAAAGTCTGAAGACACAAGTGCTGAAGACCAAAGTATCAGACGTTGTCACAACAGCTGAAGAGGTCTTCTTCAGTAGTGTGACGGTTTACCTTTCAGTAGTTTTATATTTCTAGTTTCAGTAGTTTTGTAAAACGACTGAAGAGCTTGTTCTTCAGTCGTTGTAGTTTCAGTAGTTTCTAATCAGTAGTTTTATATTCTGTACTTAACACTCTGATATGTTCTCAGTAGTTGTGAACATTCAGTAGTTTGTTAAGATTTAGTTATTTTTTGTAATAGATCTGCCAGTTGTCACTTTCCGTGATAACAGCAGTGGTTGTTGCACTCTATATAAGGAGTAACAACCTATTGTAATAAAGTGAATGATTTGATCAGAAATATTCCATATCTATAAACATTCCTTGAATCAGAAATATATCTCTCACTATAACCGTATGTGCTCTTAATGCATACAAGTATCGATTTCTTGCTACAATTTGTCTAATTCCTGTTCTTATTCCGCTGCTTTGAACTCTAATACATCAAACTTGTGATCGCTGATCCTGTCAAATGGTATCAGAGCGGTTATCATTGATCGATCTAATGATTGATCATTGAAACTGCTATTCAAGATCTAAGTTTGATTGAATTAGCTTTTGTCAAATGGTATCTAGGTTATGCTTATCCTCAGGTTAGTGCCATCGCACAGCAGAGAGGCACACAACCTATCTCCTTGTTAGAGCAGCTTATTTTATTTTACACAATATGCACCAACAACATGAGTCATTAGCTTTATTGCATTTGTCTTTCATTTTTTTTCTCCTTGCTTTGCTCTAATTTTGGTCATCCGCACACTTTTGTGGCGTTTAAATGCTCATTACCCCTTATGGAATATATTTGATTGTGTTAACCAGTGATAAGATGGAAGCCCACAGTCAGTTGAACAACTTAGTTTGATCTTAAGATCACCAATCAGGTCTAATTGTCTATTGTGTTGAATCTACCAACATATCATTTGTGGTCTAGCAGCCTCTAAGTCTACTTTCTCTGTGTCACCTTAGGAGTTGCCAGTTTTCTATCATTTTCCCTTTTTATATTGCTTAGACTACACAGACTTATACTTCGAACTTTTGCATCTTTTCAAACCTTAAATTTTAAATCCCTCTCCATTTGTTCCTGTGTACTATCATAATCCAAAGGTATTGAATCGGTATCACAGACACATTCTACCTTATTTCAGCTGGCTACCCCTTCTCCCTCATTTTTTTAATATTAACTTGCTGACATATTCTCCCCCTAAAATACTAAAATCATTTCGGATTTAATTATTTTTGGATTTTAATAAACAACAAGGTAACATGAAGTTAAATGTAACAGACAAAAAAACAGATAACATAAAATAAAATAAACATGAATGAAACCTACACCGGACTACACATTATGCTCATCAGGAATTACCTCACTTTTCTTTTTGATGCCGTTGACCTCTAGCAAGTATTGAAAACGTGGTTTATCAAAGGCTTTTGTATAGAGGTCAGCACGTTGAAAATCAGTATTAATTTTAACCACATCTATTAAGTTCTTTTCAAAACAGTCTCTTATGAAGTGGTATTTAATACCGATGTGTTTGGTCTTAGGATGTTGAACCGGGTTTTTGGTTACTGCAATTGCAGCAGAGTTATCAACAAAAATAGGAGTAGACGAGAATTTCAAACCGTAATCCCGCATTTGCTGTTGAATCCAAATGATTTGGGAACAGCAACTTGCAGCAGCAACATATTCGGCTTCACAGGTTGACAATGCAACCGATGTCTGCTTCTTACACTGCCATGTAACTAATCTTCTCCCAAAGAATTGACACCCTGCTGATTTAGACTTGTAGTTCATTTTGCAGCCTCCATAGTCCGAGTCACTATACGCTGTGAGCTCAAAATCGTCATCATGAGGATACCACAACCCCAGGGTGGGTGTACCCTTTAGATAGCGAAAGATCCTTTTGACCCCGATTAGATGATTGACCTTAGGTTTAGCCTGATATCTGGAACATAAACATGTAGCATACATGATATCAGGTCTTGAGGCAGTGAGATACATGAGGGATCCAATCATTCCTCAGTACATAGTGGCATCTACAAGATCTCCACTCTCATCAGGTGCTATATCATGATTCGTAGCAAGTGGAGTCCCAGCAGCAGAAGCATTCTCCATGTCAAAGCGACTAAGAATGTCTCCTACATACTTGGTCTGATGTAGAAAGATCCCATTAGGTGTTTGATCCACCTGTAACCCGAGAAAGAACTTCATCTCCCCCATTGCACTCATCTCAAACTCTTTCTTCATCACTACTTCAAACTCTTTGCATAACTCTTCGTTCTTTGACCCGAAGATTATGTCATCAACATAGATCTGTACAAGCAGTAGGTCACCATCCTTTTCTTTAATAAACAGTGTACAGTCAATGACTCCCCTGCGAAAGCCGTGTTTCACAAGATGAGTCGAGAGTTTCTCGTACCAAGCTCGAGGAGCTTGATGAAGCCCATATAAAGCTTTGTCGAGCTTGTAAACTCTATCCCGATGATAAGGGTCTTCAAATCCCTCGGGTTGACTGACATAGACTGTTTCCCTTATTTCACCATGAAGGAATGCACTCTTCACATCTAATTGGTAGACTTTAATCTTCATGTACGAGGCATAGGCAAGGAAGATACGAATAGCTTCCATCCTTGCCACGGGTGCAAACACTTCGTTATAGTCAATACCCTCGACTTGGCGAAAACCTTGAACCACCAGTCGAGCTTTGTTCCTTATGATGACTCCTTGGTCATCCTTCTTACATTTTAGTACCCATTTGGTGCCAATGACTTTAGCACCTTTAGGTCTATCTACCAGTGTCCATACACCTAACTTCTTAAACTGCAGAAGTTCTTCTTGCATGGCACTCACCCACGCCTCATCATTTAGTGCTTCACTGACATATTTTGGCTCAACCTGAGAGACAAAACATCGATAAGCACCATCATGAATGTAACCCTTCTCCATAATTGAGGCGTAGTCAGCTGAGTATAGCTGATTTCGGGTTTGTACTCCTGATCGGACATCTCCAATAACATTGTCAAGGGGATGATAGACGTTTAGTTGTGATCCTGGAGTAGTCAGCACAGTCACCTCCGAACCAAGATTGTGAACATTTTGGTCTGCATCTGAGGAGGTTGGAGTTTGAGGTTCCGAAGTCGAGGGTGCATCACTTGTGGATGCTTATGGACTTTCAGGAACTGGAACCTGTTCCTCCTGACCGTTCTGGTCATCTGCTTCAGTTTCATCTTCAGAGGAGGAGTCACTTTCATCGACTACCCCTTCTGACTGAGTAGATGACTCTCCCTGTGTGCTGGATGGAGTGTTTAGTATATCATACATCATCCTAGTAGCTAACTCATCATCCGAGGGAGAGAGGGATGTTGAAGGATTTGAAGAATCCATCATAATCGAAGAAGTATGCAGGGCCTTTGCCTGTAGGTGGTGTGGTATATTTCTGAACGTCGACATTACACCACACTTCTACAAGACCCGTTGAGTTATTGTAAACTCGCTTGTTCGGTATGTTGTATCCTAGAAAAATTCCTTCAACTGCCTTCTCGCTGAATTTTCCTTCTTGTGTCTTCTTCAGAAGTGTACACGGTGCGCCAAAAGGTTCAAGGTACTCCAAATTCGGTTTGCGTCTTTGAAGTAGCTCATAACATGTCTTTCCGTGGCGCTTGACTATTAGGACTCTGTTCAGTGTATAGCAAGCATTTGCCACTGCCTCGTTCCAGAATGGATAGGCAGTTTCGAGTCTGCCAGCATAGTCCGGGCTGTTTCTATCAAGCTCCTGTTCTTTCTCTCAGCAACTACATTCATCTGAGGTGTGTAGGCAGAAGTGAATTGATGCACAATTCCATTTTCCTTGCAGTATGCCTCCATCCCTTGATTCTTGAATTCTGTCCCATTGTCTGAGCGTATTTGTCGAACTTTGAGCTTGTAGAGTGATTCCAGTGTGGTTACTAATTCTTTGAATGTCTCCAAAGTTTCTGATTTTGATTTCAGAAACATTACCCAAGTGAACCTTGAGTAGTCATCAGTGACCACATAACAGTACGCGTCGCCTGCAATGCTCCTTGTACTAACTGGACCGAACAGATCCATGTGAAGAAGCTCAAGAGGAAGTTCTATTGAATGAACTTTCTTTTCCTTATGAGACTTTTTTGTCTGTTTGCCTTTCTTACAAGCTACACAAAAGTCAGGAAGTTAGAAGTTCTTGACATTCACTCCTCTAACTAAATCCTTCTGAATCAAATGATTCATCTTCCGTTGACTTATGTGTCCCATTCTCCGATGCCAGGAGATGGAGTCCCTCTCAGTAGCTTTAGATAAGAAACACTGAACCTCATGATCCGTTGTGGCAGCTGTTGATAGATCCAAGACATACAAGTCTTTATATCTTGAAGCAGTCATCAGAACTTGGTCCTCTGGGATCATATATTCTTTCTTCAGCACGTAACACTTCTGATTATCGAAGACGACTTTAAATCCTTTATCACAGATTGGGAAACAGAAAGTAAGTTGTTCTGAAGTTGTTGAACGTAGTTCACTTTATCAAACTTGACTTTCTGATTTCCCACTTCTCCCTGAGCTGTGATATAGCCTCCTTTGTTTCCTGCAAAGGAAACATGCCCTCCTTTTATTTGTTTGACGTTAGATAAAAGGGCTCTATTTCCTGTCATGTGCCGGGATGCTCCGCTGTCTATAATCCATGTGTTAGTCTCAGCACTATATCGAGCACCCTGCGCATACAAAGTAAAAGAATCAGTTTAGGTTAGGAACCCAAGCTTTGACTGTCTTGGGTTTCCCAGAGGCATCACACATCATGAACTCCACCCATTGACCCTTAGAAGGTGAGGGTAGCTCAGGTTCCTTCTTGTTATCAGTATCAGACACGAGGGTGGATTTTTCTTTCCATAAGCTAGATTTGTGCAATGCCTGTTTATAATAAACAGTCGTCTGGCTTACAGGTTGGACTTTAGGGTCACTAGCTCTTCTAGGTGGAGTTTGAGAACTCCGCTTAGAAGACCTAGGTCTAGAGTCCAGAAGATCAATCTTCTTCCTAGGTGTCTGATAGAAATGACAGTCGGAAGCAATGTGTCCACATTCTCCACAGTTGTAGCATGACCTGCTATCAAATTTATGAGTAGACATTCTTTGTGGAGAAGTGCGTGACACTCTAGTAGCATCAATCACTTTAGTTTTTGACTCTTGGATGTTTGATGTTTTCTCTGGTGTAACAAACTTTACTGATTTAACCTGTTTTACTTTTTGGTTAAATGGTTTTTGACTTGAAGCATGTGAAAAAGTAACATTTGAAGTCCTTTTAGGTTCTGATTTGACTCTATTTGATCCTGATTGTAAATTAACTTTTTCAAATTCATTTTCCAGGTTAACACATGGCATTTTACCCTTTGCCTTTGAAGTGGCTTTCTTTTGTTTCTTACCAGATTCAGTAGATGAACATGAGGTGTCTGGATCAATAACAAGAGGAGTGGTCACCACATGATCCTTGATGGGATTATTATTTACTGGTCTAGACTTGGTGTTCATCAAGGTCTCAGGTGGTGGTGGAACCACTTTGTAGCCTAATCCCTCCCCGTTATTCCTTTCTCTTACTAAGTGTTGAACTATGTGTGAAGAACTAGTCCAACTATGCAGTTTCTGTTTTAGTGAATTAACTTCGACTTCTAGAACTGCTTTTTGTTTCTTAGTGTCTTCTAGGGAGTTAAGATAGTACCTAATGTCGTTTGCTTGGTTAAAAGCCACTACTTCAGTTTCCCTAAGTTGTTTGGTCAATAGGTCTATCTTTTCTTTATAACAATGCTCATTTTGTTTTAGCACTCTATTTGCCTCAGTACACAGACGTAAATCTTTTACTAAGTTATCATTATGGTCTAATAACCTAGCAAATTTTTCATCTATGCTCTTCCTAAACGTGTCACAATCAGAACAAGCATGGTTATTAAAAAGTCGGTCAGTGGTACTTACCTGAGTTGGTTCAGAAGTATTAGCCATCAGTGCCGCATCAGATGATTCTGGTTCTGTCGACTCTGGCTTTTCTGTCTCTGAGGTGGAAACTTCCTCATTTGGCTTGTAGCTGACCTCGGCTGCAGTTGTTTCTTCACTATGTGACATTGCAATTTCAACTGCTATATCACCTTCACTCGCAAATCATCGTCAATATCCTCGACACTGGCAATGTTAGATTCTCCTGGTGAGACAAACCTGAAACTCCAATCCTGTCCTTCATCATCATGAGCAGTTAGTGCTTTAGGGTCCTTGTTTGATGAAGTAGAATTAGAGGGTTGCTTGTCCTGGCGAGTAAATGATGAGAACGGGTTCCCATTCCCCGTCTTCTTTGGCTTGACACATTCTCGTTTGAAGTGCCCCTTCTCACCACAGTTAAAGCAGGTCACTTTACTCTTGTCGAAGCCAAAGGTGGTGTCCTTAGTAGCAACCAAGTTCTGTCCAGTCTTTTTCACAAACTTTTTCGCCCTCCGAACAGCACTTGCTAAGGCCCACATTATATCCATTCTTTCAAGCTCCATCTCATCCACCTGCTCGTAGTCCTCATCTGCCAGATGGCAGTTTCCAATCTTCCCAGCAACAAGTCCATCATATGAATGAACCACTGCTGCTAAGAGATCCATATGCTCTCATGCTACTTCCACGGTCACATTACCGAAGTTCTCCGTCTTCAGTTTGGTAGCGTTTGCTTCTGATCCAATGTGATGGGTACATGATGACCCAGACGTGTCTGATCCAGAAGGAGGAGCATGTGTGGGACCTGACGAGCTAGACACAAAAGCAGTCTGGAGGGGTGCTCCAGATGCCTTTGCTTGAGGTGTGGCGTTGTATAAACCTGGATTTTGTGT
Source organism: Flaveria trinervia (assembly GCA_025506515.1). Classification (NCBI taxonomy): domain Eukaryota; kingdom Viridiplantae; phylum Streptophyta; class Magnoliopsida; order Asterales; family Asteraceae; genus Flaveria; species Flaveria trinervia. The sequence continues at coordinate 64,508,185 of CM046455.1, forward strand.
GTACGAAGACTTCTGAGCTCTATACTTCATCCTTAGTGCTTCTTCTCGCAACTTAAGAATGAAGTCATTTATATCCAGCTTTACAAGGATTCCATTCTGTCTCAGGTTAGACACGAATGTAGCCCACTTATCCGGCAACCCGTATGCGAAGTTGCTTACTTTTTCTTCCATGGTAGTAGCCACTCCATGGGTATGCAATTCGCTCATCAAGTGGTAGAATCTATCTATGACGTCGTCCAAGCTTTCATTACCAATTGATGAGAAGTTATCGAATTCCTTCTTTAACTCCTTTTCTTGATTGCCTTCAATGATGCATTACCATCATATCTCTTCTCTAGTGCATCCCACAGTTTCTTGGACTGCTTGTTCTCAGAATACTGGTGGAATATGTCTTTGGGGATAGACTGAGTAATCAATGCATAAACTCTTTTCTCAGCATTGTACTTTACTTTCTGTGCGTCTGTCATCCCGCTTAATGTTAGTTTAACTCCATCAGCTCCCACTGGTGTACTATAACCTATCTCAATGGCTTCCCACAAATTAGGATCTACTCCATTAAGGTAGATCTCAAAACGTTGTTTCCAGTGGGGAAACTCATCTAAAGTCAAGAGCTTTGGTGGTTTATTGTGATTCCCCACCTCACTCTCAAGCAGCAACAAATTCTGTATCCTTGAGTCTTTCCCAGCAGTAAAGGCTGACATCTGATCTTCCATGATGAATAAACTTATAATCTAATCAAACAAACTTTTACTGATGCGACTGAAGGATGCGACTGAACTAATCGTGCGTATAAGCTCTGCGATTGGTTCAATCGTGCGAATGAACTGGGCGATTGGTTCAGTCGTGCGAATGAATCTGGTACGCATGAGCTATGCGAATGAACGGTTCAATCGGCCGAATGAAGGTGCGACTAGGTCCAATCGTGCGTATGAGCAGTACGAATGGAGTCCAGTCGTACGAATGAGTCAGTCGTGCGATTGAAGCTGCTGGTTTGCGAAAATTTCTAGGTTTGACGGTTTTCAGCCGTAAAAACTCGAAATTTTACAAGTTCTGATTGCCTGAGTCCGTAGAAACAAAACGTCGATGAGCAGGGAACTTCCAAGATCACTTTTGATGCCAAAGATTGCGTTTTTAGTGTAAAAACACAAACTTTATGCAATCTTGATTGAATCAACACGTAATCAAGAGCCAATAGCTCTGATACCACTTGTTAGGACCTGGTATTCGACTGAAATACCTGGAGATCACGTGTATACCGGATCAAATAGTGCGGAATCCTATTTGATTGGCGATCCAATCAGTGAGAACACACAAAGAATCAATCAGGGATTGAAACTAACGTTAGAAATCGATAAGGAATCGATCTAATGTGTTCTATGAACTTGGAGAACGATTTGGAAGGTTTCTGGACGGCTAGGGTTCGTCAGGAATTATACTTGATCGAATCTCTTTATTTTTCACGAATTGAGTTGTATTTATAGGTTGGCACTCTTCAATCGTGCGACTGAACCATTAGTTTGGTTCAGTCGTGCGATTGAACCATGCGGTTGGTTCATTCGTGCGACTGAGTGTTCAGTCGTGCGATTGAGCCAATCTTATGTTACAGTTGTACGACTGATCCAGTCTCCTGGTTCAGTCGTGCGACTGAGTCAATCGTATGAGGTTCTTCATGCTTATGGTTCATTCGCATGAGCCATTCACATGGAAACTTCATTAAGTTAAGTTTGAATGTTTTAGTTAATTAATATAATATTATATGTAATCATTCAAGTAATCATAATACTCAATCAATTCATTTACGACTCATTAATGAACTATTAAACATTATAACCAACAGACAATCAACATCAGTTCATTAATCATACCAAACAAGATCTATTACATCACATATCACAATCTAGGGACATACATGTATCAACAGGGCCAGTTTAGCTTATAGGCTTTCTTGAAGTCATCTAGGATTTCCCAAGGTGATACTACAAAGACCAGTGAGATCACTTCATCTACAATCTTCTTTACTTGGCTAATGTATCTCTGTGGAATGTTTTTCTTTTGAATCCTATGAGACACCCTGGGATCAGGCCAAATCCTCACTCTCTCCTTTTGATATTGAAAGGTATGTTTGAGAGTGTATAACCTGAGAGCATGCTTCTTCATGTTGATGATTGAAGATGTGGCAGCATATGCTTTGTCAACTCTTCTCAACAGTTCCTCATCATGTTGTTTGTGAAGCTCTTCTTTTTCTAACTTCACTTTCACAGTTTGCCTTTGAGACTCAGGAGTAACTGTTGGAGGGTGACTTGTGGCCTTAGGCAACTGTATAACATCTGAGATTGGCAGCCTATCTTCATCTTTATCATTATCTTCTTCATCTTCTTCTAGCCTCAGTACTATTCTCTTCCTCTTCTGGGGTACATCATCGGCTATTGGTTTTGAGGGTAAGGGAATTGGTTTGGTGTGTTGTGGTTGTGGTGGTTTTTGGGGTAAAGGGATTGTTTTAGTGGGTTTTTGTTTTGGTGGTTTTGGTGTGATAATTTTGACAGGCTGTTCTAGCATTTTTGATGTGAGTGCGGCTTTAGATTGCTTGACTGGTTCAGTCCTGCTCCCAGCACCAGCTTCATTTAAGGCTTCAATATCCAATCCTTTGGTATATACTTCAGACGAACAGATCTTGGTGGTTATTGCCAAGATGCTGTCCTTGGACCATGCCTTGATTTCAATCAATGATCTACCAAGATACTTAGCTATGAACCTGATCATGATTTCCAGCCTTTCCTTTTCCAACACATCATAACTTGCCATCTAGCTTGGATTTCTTCAATCTCCAATCTTCTGATTTCTGAGTCAAGTTTTTCAGTGTCATGACCTAGCCTAAACAACTGATCAATGATGTTATCCATTGATCGGTTGTGTTCGGCATCAGCCTCCTTCACCATTATCTCCAAGTCAGTCTCCTTTTCATTCTTCCTTTTCTTGTATGTGACATGAAAGTCTTTAGTACTTTCAGTCACTTTCTCCATGTCAGCTTCTTCTCCTTCTCCTTCTCAGTCTCTACACCCAACTCTTTCTCATTTTCCACTTCTGTCTCTTTTTCTTCTCTTTCCTATCTGCAATCCTCTTTCTTTTTGCTTTCACTGACTGAATCTCCCCCTTTTTGGTTGCATTGGTTGCAAGGGTTTGATTGTCAGAAAGCCTTTCTCACAACATCCTCTATCAAGGGTTGTATAACTGATGAAGCCTCTCATCAAGGGTTTTAATCACTATATCAGTGATAAATTGTGTGATGAGAGGTAAGGAATTTTGAAAGATAGCAGCTATTTGCTCAGGGGGGTTCTGTCCCTGAGAAATAGTGCCAGAAGTAGAGGCAGGTGGCTGAGTGTTTTGGAGTGGCTCTGTGTATGGGAGACATTCAGAGGAAGGTGCCATCTGTGGGGTTTAAGGGGTAGATGGTCTTTGATCCTGAGAAATGTTGGCAAGCAGCTCTTTGAGTCTGCTCACCTCATCCTCTAGGATGGTGTTTTGGGCTAAAACATCATAAAAGAAGCCTAGGTCATCATCAATGTTTACTGAATCACCTGACCTCCTGATAGAATCAGGATGAACATGCTTGAGTGTAGATCAGTAGTAGCATGTGCCCCTTGGTCTTGGTATTGGGGACTTCCTGCCTCAGGACTATGTCCTTCATCAGTAGTTGCCTCTGGTGAGGTCTTATGAATGTTACCAACTTCATCCTGATCATATGCTGAAGCAGGAGAAGTGGCAGCCTCACCAGAAGTTCCAATCTCCTTTTCTACACTTGGAGATGGAACATTGTAACCCCTGTGTTGTGGTTATCAGAAGAACTTTGGTCCTCCCCCTCAATGGTTGAGGTATCCCAGTTGTAATTGGTTTCTGGGGAGGGGGTGAGGAGTGCAACTGACTCAGCACTTGTGCAACAATAAGGGTAGGACTTGGAGGGGCGGTTGCATGTGGAGATTGGGTAGAAGCAGATTGCACCCGGGGTGAGTGGTGCTCTTCAATGGTAACCCTCTCAATTGAGATAGGTTCCAGCATTGTGGGATCCCCAATATTGGTTGCAACAGGATCCTGTGAGAGGATACCTGTGCGGCTTTGGCAGGTTGAGTCTTTGACATAACTGGGGGGTTAAAACTAGTATGTGTGTCCTGTGTTTGTGGTACAGGGGCATCCTCAAGGGACTCATCTCCCTGAGTAGCCTTTTTGGCTTTTTGGATTTTGGTTTGGTGGGGACTTTGGATTGGAGGTGGTGGCTGTGGGTTCCAGCTGCGTGGGTTTTCGCAGCTTGGCAGCCAGTTTGAGTGATTGGTCTGAGTTGTGCCTGGAGTATACCTCAGGCAATACAGCCATGGCAGGGACTCCAAGGCCAACAAGTCCCTCAGCTTTCAGCTGGTTCTCTATAATGGCCATGATGAACCGAGGATATAATATCCATCGGTTAGCAATAGGTTTTGAGGCCATATCCTTAAGTTCAAGAAAAATTATTTCAGAAAAATTTAAGTTTTGTTGCTCAAGGATAGAGAAGAATACCTGCTGCCACCCGGTCGACATTTGATCCCAAGAAGAAGTCTTAGGAGCTAAGCATACATTCACCATATGAAAAATAAGGCGTTCTGCATCATGGAAATGCTTCTTCAGGATGGTAGAGGCGTTGAGGTTACCCTGGTATCCATGGTGGGCAAAGGATAGATCAGTGGTGCCCTTTGGATACCCAGCGGGGAAAGTGGCATCATCCAATTGTAGGGTTTGGCGAAGAATTTCCGGAGTGATGACCACCTGACGGTTGTTGACAAACGACTGGAGAGAGTCGGTGTCATTCTCCCCAATGATAATCCAGAACTGATTTAGGGAGTCGGCATGAATGGTAGGATTTAGAAGGAAAGCCGTTTTGTAGGGAGAATGGACCATTAGATCAATGGCATTATCAAACTTTGTCCAGAAGGGTGATTTGGTAAGGTAGGCAACATAGTTGTGTCTTGGTTTAAGCTTCATGGTCGCCATTAATGTGAGAGAAGATTTGGAGGTTTTGAACGTTAGGTTTTGAGAATGAAGCTCTGTAAGATTAGGTATTTATAGGGTAAGGGTTAGAAAACAACTGAAGGGTTGGTGTTAATCATCAGTAGTTTTAAACGACTGATGACATGGTATTACCCTTTCAGAGTTTGAAACAACTGAAGTCTTGGTTTTAGGCATCAGCAGTTATAAAACTACTGAAAACCATGGTTTTGGCTCCAGATGTTTTAAAACAACTGAAGACTTGGTTTTAGTCATCAGTAGTTGTGAAACTACTGAAAACCTTGGTTTTGTCTTCAGGTGTTGTAAACAACTGATAACTTGGTTTTAGTCATCAGTAGTTGTAAAACTACTGAGGACATGGTTTTGTCATTAGCTATTTAGGGTGAAACAGCAGTTGTAGAAACAACTGAAGAGAAAATTCTCATCAGTAGTTTTCGTCAATTCTTAGCCTTTCAGCTGTTTCATACTGTCCTCAACACTTACTCATCAGTCGTTTTGCTGTTTTCAGTTGTTTCATAGGACATCAGTACTTGATCTGTTTTTACTGATATCAGTAGTTATAACTACATCAGTAGTTGTAACTTGATCAGTTGTTTTAACAGAATCAGTACTATATGTGATATGGTTACTAATGATCATCAGTACTATTTACTAAGATCATCAGTAGTTATCACTTATTCTAGCTGCAGCATACCAAGCCTTAACACTAGGTTTTGGAAAGTTGAACTATCCAAAGGCTTAGTAAAAATGTCTGCAAGCTCATCAGCACTAGGCACAAACTTTGGATCAATCATACTTTTTCAAAACAGTCCCTAATAAAATGATGTCTGATCTCTATATATTTGGTCCTAGAGTGCTGGACTGGATTTTTGACAATGCACAGAGCTGAAGCACTATCCATTAATAATGGAGTCTTAGTCTCTGTAATGCCATAATCCAAAAGTTGGTTCTGAAGCCAGAGTACCTGAGAAGTACAACTTGCAGCTGCAATGTACTCTGCTTCAGCAGTGGATGTAGCAACAGATGTTTGTTTCTTACTCTGCCAAGAAATCAAACAGTTGCCTAGGAATTGACATCCACCAGAAGTTGACGTTCTGGTTAACTTACACCCTGTATAGTCACTATCTGAAAAAGCAACTAATTTGCAAGAGTGTCCAGTGGAATACCATAAACCTAGAGATTGTGTACCTTGCAAATATCTAAAGATCCTCTTGACTGCAATCAAATAAGACTCTTTAGGAGCAGCCTGAAATCTAGCACAACACAAGTTGCAAACATGATATCTGGTCTAGAAGCTGTTAAGTACATCAAGGACCCAATCATACATCTGTAAAGTGTTTCATCAACAGCTTTACCTTTCTGATCTGCATCCAGTTGTGTGGTGTTGCACATGGGAGTAGAACAGGGCTTACAATTTTGTAAATCAAACTTATTCAAAAGATCTTTTGTATATTTTGACTGATGAATAAAGGTTCCATAGCCTTTTGTTTGATTTGCAAGCCTAGAAAGAACTGTAATTCTCCCATTGCACTCATTTCAAACCTTTGTTTCATTAAACATGTAAAATCATCACACAACTAGGGATCAGAGGATGCAAAAATAATATCATCAACATAAATTCGAACAAGTAGCTTATGCTGATCCACCTTCTTAATAAACAAAGTTTTATCTATGGAGCCTCTAGTGAAATTATTTTTAAGAAGAAAATTGGAAAGTGTTTCATACCAGGCTCTAGGAGCTTGCTTCAACCCATAAAGAGCCTTATCAAGTTTATACACCCAATCAGGATGTTTATTATCCTCAAAACCTGGTGGTTGACACACATAAACCTCTTCTTTTATTTTACCATATAAAAATGCACTTTTGACATCCATTTGAAAACTTTAAGATTGTGGAATGCAACATAGGCTAAGAACAATCTAATTGCCTCTAGTCTGGCTACATGGGCAAAGGTTTCATCATAATCAATACCTTCTTCTTGTGAAAACCCTTGTACAACCAGTCTAGCCTTGTTCTTAACAATAAGCCCATTTTCATTAGTTTTTTTCCTAAACACCCATTTAGTGCCTATTGCACACTTACCTGGGGGTAGAGGAACTAGTTCCCACACTTGCTGTTTCTTGAACTGAAGTAGCTCAAGCTGCATGGCTTCAACCCATCCATTGTCTCTCAAAGCAACATGATAGTTCTTTGGCTCTAGCTGACTGATGAAGAGAGCATAGAAACAGAAGTTAGACAGTTGAATTCTTGTTGAAACTCCAACATTGATATCACCAATGATTTGAGACATTGGGTGATTCTTCAGCTCTTGATAAACAATCAGATCTGTGCAAGTGTTTGTAGAACCTTCAGCAGCAGCAGATGGTGATGCAGACTCTTGAAACCAAGAATTAGATGGTAAATCAAAAGATGTAGAGGAATCAGATATCTCATCAGCATTTGTTGTGGATGGAACTGCAGAAGCTACAGGAACATCAAGTTTAGCAGACTCAGGCAGTTGATCACTAAACTTGAATAGGTGAGTATTGATATTATCATCCATCATCAATACCACCAGGTGGAAGACATGCTGCAAAAGATGATTTATCCACATGATCTGCAGTTGAAGACTCTGTATGCCTTGCAAGTATATGAATAACCAACAAAATACCCTGCATCCACCTTAGGATCAAATTTGTGGAGTTGATCCTTTGTGTTGAGAATGAAACAGGGACACCCAAAGGCTCTGAAAAATGAAATTAGAGGAGCCAAGTGATGTAGAACGTCATATTGAGTCATCATCAACCTCTGATTTACTAAGGCTCTATTCTGCACATAGCAAGCTGGTTAACAGCTTCAGCCCAAAAGGTCAGTGGCAAACCAGAGTCAGCCAACATAGACCTTGCAGCTTCAATTAGGGTCCTGTTCTTTCTCTCCACTACTCCATTTTGTTCTGGAGTTCTTGGGATGCTAAACTGCCTTTTGATTCCCTTTGAAAGATAAAAATCATCAAGTGTATGGTTTCTGAATTCAGTTCCATTGTCACTCCTTATACACTTGACTGATAGGGAATACTGCTTCTCAACATACAACACAAAGTTTATAATCTTCTGAGCAACCTCTTCCTTTGAATGCAGAAAGAAAGTCCATACAAATCTGGAGTAATCATCCACATTACCAGACAGTATTTCTTCTTTGCCATGCTCATCACTCTCACAGGACCAAATAGATCCATGTGTAGTAACTGCAAGCAGGCAGTGGACTTAGGTTCTTCAATTGGAGGGAATGAGACTTTGTGATGTTTTCCTTTTAAACAAGCAGTGCAGGTTTCATCACAGTGGAACTCCTTTATTAGTAAACCTCTCACTAAACTATTATGGATCAGCTAATTCATGTTTTTGATATTAACATGACCCAACCTTCTGTGCCACAGTTTAGATTCCTGAGGAGAGGCTTTGGAAAATAGGCAAGGATGGCCTTTGAGAGCTATTTTCTTGGAAAGATCTAAGGCATAAACTCTTCCTGTCCTGTTGGCCCTCAGGAGAGTGTGATCATCCAACACCTATCAATCAAATTCAGAACTTTGATGATAGAATCCTACAGTTCTGACTGGTGAAAAGAGCAACATGACCTTTATCACACATTTGACTGACACTCAAGAGATTGTATTTGAGATTTTCCACATGATTAACATCATCAAACTTTATTTCCCCATTGGAGACAAAGCCTTTGCCAATGATGTAACCCTTAGCATCATTGCCAAAAGAAACAAACCCCTTCTTTCCTTGAGAGTAGTCATGAAGAAGAGAGCTGTTCCCTGTCATATGCATAGATCCTCCACTGTCTACATACTAGATGCTACTTTGGCATGCTGAAGAACCCTGCAATCATAAACAATTAGTTAGTTTTTGAGACCCAAACCTTTTTGGTTTTGGGTCTATTCACATCAACAGATGGTAAACTAACAGATTTGCTATGAATAACAGCCTGAGGGGATGGAGATGGTGAAGAAGAAGAATCCTTTGGCATGGATTTTCTTCTCTGTGGTTTCAGCACAGGAGCATCTAATTGGTTGACTCTCCCCAATAGATGTTGAACCATCATAACAAGTTGTGTCTGATTCTTTGATAAATCCTTCAGCTTATCAGACACATTAGTGCTTGAGATTGATGGATTCCTGTGTTGTACCATCTCCCTTTGAGCAACCTCAGCTGTTGCCTGATTAACCCCTTGCTTTTGGATTTCTTTTTGGATTTTGGGGTCACAAGTTTTGATGTTGCTGGTACAAATTTGGTTTCAAACTCAGTTTTCATTTTATCCATTTGCTTTTTATTGTTCTCATTATGTTTGAGTTTGGAGCCCTTTTTATACCAGCAATGATCAGTAAGATGATTGAATAAGCCACATATTTCACATGGCGTTTTCTTCATCTTAAGTTGATCATTTGCTGAAGAAGATGAAACTACTAAAGACTTATTCTTCAGTAGTTTGCTATCAGTACTAGCAGTTTTCTTCCCTTTAGTACATGCTTTCTTGATATCTTCTTCAGTAGTTTTCCCACCCTTTCTACTTGCAGTTTTCTTCCCTTTAGTACATGCAGTAGTTTGGGTTTGTTCTCCAGGTGTTATGACATGCTCTTTGGTACTTTCAGTACTTTGTGAAATACCACCTGGAGTGATCAACTTTTTGATCATGTGAGTGTCAGCATTTGAACCATCAACATCAGCTGATAGGTTCTGAGAGGAATTAATGCTGACTTCAACCTCTGATGGTGTTGTATCAGATAGTAGATCACATGATGAAAAGGATTGGTTATTGCTTTCTCCATCAGATTTTACCTCTGCTCTAGGAGTAAAATCTGTAGGAGGAGCAGTGTGATTATAACCAATGCCAAACTTCACATTGGAAGCAGACTGCTTACTAAGAAGCATTTCAAAACCCTTGCAAGAATGTACCCATCGATCACACTCTACCTGGGTAGTTGCAAGTGTTTCTTTGAGGTCTCTGTACTTCTCTAGAAGTACCTCTTCCCTAGCCTTATCATCAGTGATTTGGAATTTAAGATTGTAAATCTCATCATTCTTATCATTAAGCACAGACTCAAATTCAGCTTTTCTTTTGGAAATTATTTGTTCTAGCTCAATGTTCTTGTTAATTAAAGCTACATTTGCTTCTCTAATAGATGCAAATGCAGCTATGCATGTTTCAGAACATAGCTTGGCTTTGGCCTCAAAGGATACCTATGATACCTGTGGTGTGGAGGCATTAGAGGATGAGGTATCAGCAGACTCCAGAGCCATAAGAGCAAGGTTTCCAAAAGGACTGTCACCACCATGTTGACCAGCACCAGAGAACAGTTGTTCATGACCAGACATATCATGGTAAATTGCTCCAGTCAACAACTCCTGGGGTGAAAAAGCTGTGTTGTTGAGGTTGAGATTGTTGATGAGATTGGGAAGGTTGAGGTTCAGGTAATGCTTGTGGTTGTTGTGCAATAGGAGCTTGAACCGGATTTGGCTGAGGCATGTAATAGTAGGGATATGGATATGACATTGGACCCTGAGAGACAAAGTATGCAGGAGATATAGGGTGTGAATGATGACCAAAACTCGCAGGATGTTGCCCTCTGTTTTGTGGACTAGTGCTTGGAAAAGTCACAAAGGGTGCAGAGGAGTTAGATCCAGTTGATCTACACTCTCTTGCAAAGTGTCCAAGCCTTTGGCATTTGTGACACCTCAACTTACTCTTGTCAAAACCAACTTTGGTTTTGCCAGAGAGTCCAGGAAATTTCCTGCCAGTTCACTTGTAGAACTTTTGGATCTGATATTAACTAATGCCATTTGGCTTAGAATATCCATCTCTTCTAAATCATCATCAGCAATACCCTTCAGATCATCCATGATGAAGCATAAATTGTCACTATTACAGCTTAATTGACTATCAACACCAACAAATGCATGATTAGAACTGTTTGAAGACAAATCTATATGCTTATCATAATTGCTTTCAGATGCAGCATATTCTGACTCATGACCAACCAAGACAGTGTTCACTGGTACAAAGTCATCAGTGAGCTTTCTAATGATGCCAGTTTCCTTTTCTGCTCTATCTCTCTCTCGAATGTAAGCAATTTCCCATGAAGTTGGGTGAGAGATAGGCTATCCAGATTTGCACTGGAGCGTAGGACAATAGTGTATGTGTCCCATCTCTCAGGCAGTGATATGAGGAATCTGTTATTCATCTGGCTATTGGTGTATTCCTGTTTGACCATTTTCAGCATAGAGATCAAACAAGAAAAACGCTCAAACTGTTGAGTCAGTGTCTCACCCTTTCTATGAGAGAATGTCTCATATTGTTGGGCAAGGATTTCTCTGTTTTTTGCTAAGACCTCATCTGTTCCACCGAATTGTTCCTTCAGTGCATTCCAGAGGTCATGAGCAGTTTCATGATGCATAAGCCCTGAATAGATTTCATTAGGCAAAGCCATGGCCAGAATACCATGCGCTTTAGCATCAATCTCAACAGTTTCCGATCCTCATCTGAGTATTGTTCCTTCTTCTTCGGAACCATTTGGTTGGTTTCCAGATTGTTCACCATAGGCTTGTGTGGACCATGTACCACAGATGTCCAACAACCTGAACTGTTAACAGACAGGTGATGAAGCATCCTTCGTTGCCATATGTTATACTCAGTCCTAACCAGCATCGAAGGCTTGGTTGAGGAATCGGTATTGTGAGGGTCATTAGAAGGAGTAGTCATTCTCAGATTCAACCAAATTCAGTTAAGCTTTAGCAGATTTAGAACAAAACACAACAAACCAAATTGAACCAAGAGAGAGCTCAAAGTGAATAAACGAAAGCAACAGAAATTCAATAATCTATAACCAATTCTTGCAAATATGCTAATTCAATCAAACATAGATATCGAATAGCAGTTTCAATGATCAATTGTTAGATCGATCAATGATTAACCAGCTCTGATACCATTTGTTAGGATCAGTGATCTACGTTTGATTGATTAGAGAGTATTGCAGCGGAAATCAAACAATGAATTAGACAATTCACAAGAACACAATTGATATTCAATATAAGAGTAAACGGTTATAGAGAGAGAGAGAATTATGCGAAAGATATTTCATTCAACATGCGCTTTCGTGGTAACAGAATGTCACACGTACAATTAGGTCAACATTTCTTATATAGGAGATGTGACGTCTGCTGATGTCACTGGATAGTGACATCTAACAGAATTATTCAAACTACTGATAGTTAACACAACTACTGAAGATGTCAAACAGCTGACATCTTCTTACAAAAATACTAAGTGTTAACTATCACTACAACTACTGAAAAGAAACTACTGAAACTACAACGACTGAAGAACATGCTCTTCAGTCGTTTTACAATTACTGAAATAGAAAAGCAAACTACTGAAAGGAATCATCACAACAACTGAAGAATGCTTCTTCAGCTGTTGTAACAAACGCTGAAGGCATCCGTACTTGTACTTGAACTTCAGCTGTTGTCATCAGCTGATGTCTTCAGCTGTTGTCTTCAGTCTTTGTACTTCAGCTATTGATCTTCAGTACTTTAGTCTTCAGCTGTTGATCTTCAGATTTTGGTCTTCAGCTGTTGAAGTCTTCAGTACTTTAGTCTTCAGCTTTTGAAGTCTTCAATACTTTAGTCTTCAGCTGTTGCTCTTCAGACTTTGTCAAACAGCTGATCAAGTCTTCAGCAGTTGTTGTGATGTCTGTGGGACTTAGAGGTTTTTCTGATCAGGCTCATTGGTTCTTTTGGTCCAACATGGATTCAACCAAAGGCCACCTTACCAACAACAGAAACCACCATACCAAGGTCCAAGTAGTAGTAACCAAGACCGTGGAGTATCATCAATGGAAGACTTATTACAGCAATTGTTGTGAACCACACAAGCCACAGATGAGTACATCCGGAAATCTGATCGAAGAAATAAGGAGAGGTTCCAAAGAAACGAAGCTGACATCAAAAGCAACAAAGCATCATTACAGACCATAGAGCACTAAGTAGGTCAAATAGCACAACAACTCTCTGAAAGACCTCAAGGAGCTTTGCCCAGCAACACTGTGACAATCCCTAATGCTCAAGTCAAAGCCATCACCACCAGGAGTGGCAAAACCACTCAAGGTGATGCACCCACATTACAACCCATCCTTAAAGAAGTAGAAACTGAAACTCCAAGTAATGCGAGTGATACGCAAAAGCAACCCGTTGTTATTGATGAACCAGCAAAGAAATACGTTCCACCACCACCTTATGTTCCACCACCTCCATATCCAGGTCATTTGAGACAACAAATAATGGAGGCACAATATGGCAAATTCCTTGGGTTGTTCAAGCAACTCCACACCAATCTGCCTTTGGTAGAGGCCTTAGCACAAATGCCAAACTACGCTAAGTTTCTAAAAGGTGTCTTGTCAAACAAAAAGAAGCTGGAAGAGTTATCACACGTAGTTTTGAATGAGGAATGCTCTGCAGTTATTCAAAACAAACTACCTCAAAAGATGACTAATCCAGGAAGTTTCACCATACCTTGCCTAATAGGAAATCTTTTTGTCAGTAATGCGTTAGGTGATTTAGGTGCTAGCATTAACCTTATGCCTTATGCGGTTTTTGAAAAGTTAAACTTAGGTGAGCCTAGACCTACCCATATGAGCATCCAGTTAGCTGGCCGTTCTGTCAAATATCCGAGGGGCATCGTTGAAGATCTCTTAGTTAAAATTGACAAATTCGTATTTCCCGTTGATTTTGTGATCCTAGACATGGATGAGGACAAAAATGTTCCTCTTATCCTAGGTCGACCTTTCTTAGCGACTGATCGAGCCCTCATTGATGTTTGTACAGGCAAACTCACGCTTAGAGTAGACGAGGAGGAAGTTACTTTCGATATAGGCCAATCCATGAAACACCCTCAACATCACGATGACTCACTTTATTATGTTGATGCTTGCAATTCAATCATAAGTTATCATTTGAAGGAAGCCCTTCAAAATGAAGCTTGTAATACTCAATTAATAGAAGTCACAATCACCGAACCATCCGTGAAAACCAACTCATTCCAGAACTTGAAGTTGACGAAACATCATTTCATCAAGAAGCATTTGAGATCATTGAGCAAGACTTAGAACCAAAAGCCAAACCTTCTATCAAAGACCCTCCAGTCTTAGAGCTCAAAGAGCTTCCATCTCATCTCGAATATGCTTTTCTTGAAAACACATCTCAACTTCCTGTCATAATCTCATCCGCCTTATCAATTGATGAGAAGAACAAGTTGCTCAATGTGCTTAAGGCACACAAACGAGCAATTGCATGGAAAATCATGGACATTAAGGGAATCAATCCATCCTTTTGCACTCATAAAATATTGATGGAGGAGAACTTCAAATCCGTCATTAACCTCAAAGACGTTTAAACCCGAGCATGCAAGAGGTGGTGAAGAAAGAAGTAATCAAACTGCTAGATGCCGGTTTGATTTACCCTATTTCTGATTCGCCTTGGGTCAGTCCCGTCCAAGTTGTTCCAAAGAAAGAAGGAATGACTATTGTAACTAACGAGAAGAATGAGCTTATTCCCACTCGTACGGTTACAGGATGGAGAGTTTGCATAGACTATCGCAAACTCAATGACGCCACAAGGAAAGATCACTTCCCTCTTCCTTTCATCGACCAAATGCTTGAGAGATTGTCTGGAAAAATGTTCTATTGTTTTCTGGATGGTTTCTCAGGTTATTTTCAAATTCCTATTGCTCCCGAAGATCAAGAAAAGACAACATTCACCTGTCCATATGGCACATTTGCTTATCGGCGAATGCCCTTTGGCTTGTGTAATGCTCCGGCAACATTTCAAAGATGCATGGTAGCAATTTTTCATGACATGATTGAACACTCAATGGAAGTTTTCATGGATGATTTCTCCATCTTTGGAAACTCATTTGAGCAATGTCTTGAAAACTGGAAAAGATGCTGGTTAGATGTGAAGACTCCAACCTTGTTTTAAATTGGGAAAAGTACCACTTCATGGTTACGGAAGGAATAGTGTTAGGAGACAAAATCTCTCGAGCGGGGCTTGAAGTCGATCAAGACAAAGTCGACACTATTTCTGAACTTCCGCATCCCACAACCGTGAAAGACATCAGAAGTTTCCTAGGACATGCAGGATTCTACCGTCGTTTCATTAAAGATTTCTCAAAAATCGCTCGACCAATGACTCAACTCCTGGAGAAAGACGTGAAATTCGTATTTTCTGATGAATGCATTAGTTCATTCAAATTGCTTAACGAGAGATTGGTAACTGCTCCAATCATGGTTTCCCCAGATTGGACACTACCATTTGAGCTCATGTGCGATGCAAGCGATTTCGCAGTGGGAGCTGTATTAGGATAGAGGAAAGACAAGCAATTTGACCCAATTCATTATGCGAGCAAAACCCTAAACAACGCACAAGAAAACTACACTACCACCAAAAAAGAACTTCTTGCGGTAGTTTTCGCGTTCGATAAATTCCGCTCGTATCTCATCCTTTCAAAGACAATTGTTTACACCGATCATGCAGCCCTTCATTATTTGTTCAACAAACAAGATGCAAAGCCGAGATTGATCCGTTGGATTCTTCTGCTTCAAGAATTTGATATCGAAATTCGTGATAAGAAAGGAGCGGAAAATCTAGCGGCTGATCGCGTCTTGAGGATTCAAGTCCTTCACGAACTGAGGAAGCCAAAATAAACGACAATTTTCCTCATGAATTCCTTATGCACATTCAATCCTCAATCGATGAACACCCTTGGTTTGCCGATTTTGCGAATTACTTAGCAAGCGGAATCCTTCTCAAAGGAATGACTTATCAGCAAAAGAAGAAGTTCTTTACTGATATCAAACATTACTATTGGGAGGATCCATATCTATTCAGAATCGGTGCAGACCAACTCATTCGAAGATGCGTATACGGAAGTGAAGCAGAACAAATTCTAAGGCACTGTCATGAAGGACCCACAGGAGGACACCATGGAGCAACCTTAACAGCCAAGAAAGTATTCAACTCTGGATTCTACTGGCCCACAATCTTCAAAGATGCTCATAACATGGTACGCACCTGTGATGCATGTCAAAGAGCAACCAATATCTCGACATGGGATGAGATGCCTCAGAAATCAGTTCAAGTATGCGAGATATTTGATATATGGGGTATTGATTTCATGGGGCCATTCCCGGTGTCATTTGGCAATCGTTACATCTTGGTAGCAGTTGATTACGTCTCAAAATGGGCTGAAGCTCAAGCCCTGCCTACTAATGATGACATGAACGTTGTCAAATTCCTTAAGAAACTATTTTCTCGTTTTGGTACCCCCAAAGCTCTGATTAGTGATCGAGGAACTCATTTCTGTAAGAATCAGCTTGAAAGAGCAATGACACGTTATGGAGTTCACCATCACTTTACAACTGCTTACCATCCCCAAGCGAATGGGCAAGCCGAAGTCACTAACCGAGGTATCAAACGAATCCTTGAGAAAACTATAGGTAAAAATCATAAGGACTGGTCTATCAAGTTAGATGATGCATTATGGGCTTTTCGAACAGCCTATAAGACTCCCATCGGCACAACACCGTTTAAACTAGTTTATGGGAAGTCGTGTCATCTACCTGTAGAACTAGAGCATAAGGCCTTTTGGGCACTTAAAGCAGCAAACCTGGACCAAGACCTTGCAAGAAAGAATCGATTCCTACAAATTCACGATTTGGAGGAATTGAGGGAACAAGCGTACGAAAACGCTAGGGTTTACAAAGAAAAGACAAGGAAATTCCACGACGCTCGATTAAAGAGCACAAAACAATTTCATGTGGGAGAACGTGTCTTACTGTATAGCTCTCGTTTACGTTTATTTCCTGGAAAACTGAAATCACGTTGGTCTAGACCTTATACGATCAAAAACGTGTTTCTGAATGGTGCCATTGAAATTTACAACCACGCAGGTTTAAGTTTCAAAGTAAATGGTCATCGTTTGAAACCGTATAATGATGGACCAACCAAGATCTCTTCGGAGGAATTAAACCTCCACCCCAACGAAAACTAAGTGTGGGGAAGGGTCATGCCGAAGACCCGAAACTTAAACGCGGCACCTGTACCTACATTTTTTTTCATCTTTTAGAAAATTTTTAGGACTTCACAAGCATAAGCACGGGGCCGTGCCCCATCAAGCATGCCCCCATGTCTCTGACAAATTCTTTCCACGATCTCCACTGACGACTCTGGAACGTTGCAGGTCGAATTTAAGACGAATTCTGACAAGCATGGGGCCGTGCCTAGCCAAGCACGCCCCCGTGTTCACTTTCCATGACCTATGTATAAACACCACACTTGTTCCATTCTTTCATCACACCCATTCCTGCTTAAAAACGTCTGAAAAAAATGAAAGAATCAAGTCACAGAAGCTCAAACTGGAATCCTGCGAAGAAACAGCGTTCTGAAACGTGAGAACCTACGACTCAAGAATATTTCTTCAAGATGTATGAACTAATCAAGCAACTAACGGAAATGAACCTCGTTGCTTCCCAACGCTTAGCTGAACTAATCCAAAAAGTTCAGTAGATGAGCGAGGAACTCATTTCCATTAACTAGTAGCTCGCGAAATTGAGCAACCGCACTTCTCACTACCCCATGCCAAACCGCCCACATGAAATGTGTGGAGGTTTCTTTTAGAAACATTCCGTGATGTGTTAAGTGCGCTGTTGCGCGTTAACGAGTCTGGTTTTGCTATTTTAGATTCTCGGCTTTAAACGTATCGTATAACTATAGGATTCTAGGGAATGTAATTTTCAATTTGGCTTGTGTTATTTAACTATAAGACTATTTTCGTATCTTTTTTGATGATTTGAAAGTGATAAAACTTAACCGGGAAAATTACACAACGCGTGAAACTGAAAAACGGAAAAACAAAAGACTGAAACCAAACTTTTTACATGAACATGCCCCCATGTTCTAAGGGGCACGCCCCCGTGTTCGACAAGACTTGACACCACCTGCCAATTTTCAGCCTTTTGTCCTTTTCCATTCAATGTTGCATGATAAAAACCGAGCTAATGTGCATGCAAAGTAGTATCCACTTTCAATTCTATCTTCTTTTCCATTTTTCTTTCATTTGTTCAAGTGTTCTTGCAAGAGTATTTAGCCAAGAGGTTAGCATACTAATTCCTTTGATTATGAAAGTCATTTACATGTAGTTAGGTGATTAGGTCTCTAAACAACCGAAATCCTAGCAATTATGTGTAAACACTTGTTCTTAAACGTGTTATGGAATGTTGAATGCTTTTAACCTACTTGTTCATGTTTATTCTTGTAGTATATTAGTGTTAATTAGTGTGTTTAGTTAGATATTAGTATGTTTAGTTGGTTAGTTAGTTGTTTTCTTATATTATTAACATGACTATCTTCATAACTCGTGGTGAAACCTTTGTTAATCATGTTCAAGTTACAAGAATTCTCAAGTGATGTAAAACAATATATATTTTTAGTATCTTGAATTATTAACAAATGATTAAAATGTTCAACGTATGATCTTTGATTTTTGAAGCAAGAAAATGTTAAACCCATGCTTAATCAACGATTTACAAACAAAACCACGATTGCTCGAGTCAAGATTTCATGCCCAAACATGTTAACAACACCCCCACGTTATATAAAGCGCACCCCGATGTTCAAAATTTTTTTTCCTTGGATGATAAATTCTTAACTATTTTTGAACATGAATTGAATCATTATGGTGTTATGTCTTGAAAAACATATGATTTTCACTAACATCAAGAGACTGCTTAAGAAATTTGTTTTGTATAGATTAATTTATTTTTAAATTTCAGGATCATGGAGCATCCCTACTTACATTTTGGAGGGAGCCACGAGAGATGGTGTCATGATAGACTTCAAAGATTGCTACAAAGGGTCGAAAGATCCCACTTACAAGCAGATGAAGAAACACTAGCGGCAGTTGGGCAGCTAGAAAGATACAATAATTTATTAAGTGTCTAGTGGAAACGTATATTTTCACAAAATAGACCTTCTGTTTATGAACTGACTCTTGAATTTTTAGCATCTTTTAAATTTAGCATGAAAGACTCTGATCCTTGGGATGAAAATGCAGTTTCACTCAGACTAGCTGGGAATTGGCATAAGACATCCATTGCCTTGTTCGGTGTCTATCTTGGAATATACACGGAACTAGAAATGGAGGAGGAGGCTATATCTGGAATGCCGGCGTAGCATACCTTCCCGGACGAGGAAAGTAGAGACGCGGAAAGTGGTGCAATAAGGAAAGCATTTTGGGAGCGGATTGGAACCGGAGGGTTCAACTCGAGCAAAACAAAAAGTAGTTAGATACGAGACCCCTGCTGCGATACATTCATCGGTTACTCAGCCATTCCATAACATGTTAACAGCACCCCCACGTTGTATAAAGCGCACCCCCATGTTCAAATTTTTTTTTCCTTGGATGATAAATTCTTAACTATTTTTGAACATGAATTGAATCATTATGGTGTTATGTCTTGAAAAACATATGATTTTCACTAACATCATGAGAATGCTTAAGAAATTTGTTTTGTATAGATTAATTTATTTTTAAATTTCAAGATCATGGAGCATCCCTACTTACATTTTGGAGGGAGCCACGAGAGATGGTGTCATGATAGACTTCAAAGATTGCTACAAAGGGTCGAAAGATCCCACTTACAAGCAGATGAAGAAACACTAGCGGCAGTCGGGCAGCTAGAAAGATACAATAATTTATTAAGTGTCTAGTGGAAACGTCTATTTTCACAAAATAGACCTTCCGCTTTTGAACTGACTCTTGAATTTTTAGCATCTTTTAAATTTAGCATGAAAGACTCTGATCCTTGGGATGAAAATGCAGTTTCATTCAGACTAGCTGGGAATTGGCATCAGACATCCATTGCCTTGTTCGGTGTCTATCTTGGAATATACACGGAACAAGAAATGGAGGAGGAGGCTATATCTGGAATGCCGGCGTATCATACCTTCCCGGATGAGGAAAGTAGAGACGCAGAAAGTGGTGCAATGAGGAAAGCATTTGGGAGCGGATTGGAACCGAAGGGTTCAACTCGAGCAAAACAAAAAGCAGTTAGATACGAGACCCGCTGCTGCGATACATTCATCGGTTACTCAGCCATTCCATAACAGCTCGTGGTCAAAGCGAGGGAGTTGTTAATTTAAGGGACTTGTTTATTTTATATTGTATGGTTAATCAGTTGCCATGTAATATTGGGTATTTGTTTTGTAATCTTCATGCGAGGAACGCGATTGCAGGTGCTCCAACACCCATGTTTGGAGGAAGCTGGATTTTGAACCTGTATGAAAGCTATGGTTATAACACTAAAGGAACCGAAGGAGTGATGCCAGGACTGTTGGACTTGAGCATCTGTACAAGTATGTACATGGTGACAAGTTTACCAAATGGGCAGCCAAGATTCATGGATAAGAAGGGACAAATCTGGGATCCGGCGGATCCCGAAGAAATTATCATGGACCTCGACATGCCTATACAACCGGAAGGAGCCAGAGCTGGATCTTCAAGTTCACGAACAAGGGAATTTCCAACCATGTTAGACCTTTATGAGTCAATCCAAACCACCGAAACCCATGCAAGGCGATCATTTGAATATGCCCAACGAGCCTTCAATCGAGTCGAAAATCTGAATTCCTGAGTCGATGACTTGAGCAGAGATGTCACGTACATCAGAAACCGAATGTACCACGAGTGGGGGGATATCCCACCACAAAGCCCTTGAAAACCGTATCATTTTTGGGGCCCCGGCATAGTTGTTTTGTGCCAATCTATCTTTTAATTTATGTCGTTTTGTTTTTATTTTGTGTGCTTAGGATTTTCATGCTTTCAATAAATTGGTGACATTTCAGGTGATACTGAGGATTCTAACAACGCGAGGGCAACCAAACACAAGTGAAAAATTAATCATTTTTAGGGGAGTCATTTCGTTACCCTTTCTCGATCATGAATATTTTAATCACATTGAGGACAATGTGAATTTTAAGTGTGGGGATGGGAGTAATGCATTTGACTTTGCTAAAAAGGTCCAAATTAAAATTTTTAAGAAAAGATCACTTATCAAATAATTTTTGTGACAAGAAACCAAAAATTTAATATAATTTTTGATAAACCAAATTATAAATATACGTTTTCGGGAAATAAAGAAGTATATCCATGACGTCCAAATAAAAATTGAAAATGTTTTTTGTGATATCCTTAAAAGCAATAATCTAGTAAAATATTTAATCATGTAAAATGAAACACTTTTACCTAATTCCATCCGTATGTGAGTTTATTTTTGAGCTTTAAACAAGCTTTTGCAAGTTGCAATTCTACTTTCATTCTGGATTTAATTAAGGGTGCCATATGATACGTGTGATTAGAACTTGTTTTGGGTATACATTTCAAGACCTTAATTAGTATTTGTTGCATAAAAATGAGTTAGGCACTAGGAAACCTTAACCATTCAAGCCCCAACCATTGTCTTTAATTTTCCTTACCCAAACGTCAACCCTAGTTAGCCCCGTTGAGCTTAAACGTTTTTATCTTTCAATCACCCGAGTCACCAAGTCATTTAACCAAAAAGCCTTCAACAAAACTTGTTTTCGTTAAAGACACGTTTTTGGCTTATAACTAAAAAAAATTGGTCTTTTACCGGCATACCTTAAAGAACTGGAATGCATTCTTTTGATTTCAATTTGCTTTGTTGCCTTCATCACGCAAAACCGGGACTTCCCCTGGAAATCCGCGAACAAATTTTCAATCTCGCATTTAACGCAAGAAAGAAATGGCGAAAAAAGGAACAAGTTCAGCCATTTTGTGAGATTTCAAAAAGTGCTATAAAGAGACGGGCGAAAAGATATGAAAGATGGCCGAATTGTGGAAATTGGTCCCATAATGGAAAATGCAAAAAGAATCAAACTGAATCTCAATACGAATACACAGAACTAATTCGATTGGGTGCTATTAGGCTTCAAGCTAAACGATCCTTGAGAAAGGATAGTTTTGTGTATCTTCGGGTAAAAGATGAAGTACGATTCTTGAAAGAAAAATACGGTCTTGACAATCTGACCTTAAACGAGTCCTCAAGCTAGCATATCCCTTCTAGCTTGAAGTATTGTATAGGTAACCTTTATTGTTTTCCTTGTAGTTTATGTTAGAAAAATAAGCCAAGACCGTCGTCTTTAGCAATTAGCCACTCTTTCCAAATATTCCATAGCCGAGCCCGAGCTAAGTTACAACCCATCAAAGACCTAATGATTTATGCAAATAAATATCTAAGCAGGTGGAGATTTGATCCCTTAACAAGCATATGATTTCACACGTATTCATACTAGGCAATTGAGTATATTAGTCATACTTAATCTTGATTATGACTCCACATATTTAGCCGAGTGTGAGTGCATCTTGTGAGAAGTGTGGATTTTTACATGATAATAATCTTTACTGACCAACCTATTGCTTGCTAGGATATCATTTTACATGTGCTTAGAATATTTATATTTGGATAGTATTTACTTGCATACTTCTCGAAAGCCATGTTTATAATTTGATTTATTTGGTTTTTGGTGGAATTGTCATTTTAAGTGATTTTTGCTTGAGGACAAGCAAATTTCAAGTGTCGGGATGTTTGATGTGCTCCAAATTATACATAAAAATCCTATCAAAAGCACATCAATTATTCCTTAATATCTTCCTTAATATGATGAAAATGTACTTAGAAGTGTTAAATTGTGTTTTCAGGTGTTTAAAAGGGCAAGATGGACAAAAGGAGCATATTTAACAAGAAATTGAAGCAATCCGAGCTTTGGACTCCAAGCATGGGGCCGTGCCTCATTAAACACACCCCTATGCCTCGCCAGAAACACACCCCGTGCTAAATTAACACACCCCGTGCTTAGACATCTGACAGGACAAAAAGTATTGTCCCCTAAAAGTAGACATGGGGCCGTGCCGCATAAGGCATGGGGCCGTGCCCCACCACCAACACGGGGCCGTGCCCCATTTAGCACGGGGCCGTGCCCGACATAACCTGCACGTACGAGCCGACCAACTAGAAGCCTATAAATAGAAGCCTAAGCTCACCATTTTTGGCAAGCTTTGGTAGGAGAGTTACTCTGCTGAATTCTCTCAGGAATCAAGACTTCAAGATCATTTGGAGGCTCGGGAGGTGCATACAACACTTGGAAGAAGTTTGGGATCACCTAAAGGTCATCCATTATGGATTATCGGTTTGATTGTTCCATTTCACCGATGATCACTTATCTATCTTCTTTGTTATCCGTTGTTATGTTAAAGCTCATCATGAGCTAAACTCTATTTATCATCCTAATCGGATGAAACTTATGTAATTTGTGATGAACTAATGGTGTGATAAGTATTATGTCAATGTTATGGTGGTCTTGGGAAAACTATTGATGGGTAGCATCTACATTTGAACGGGAAGTTATAACTTTATGGTTTATGATTGTAATTGTCATACAAGGTTGAAAACCGTATGATTAACTTTCATTCGCGAAACCGGTCTTCATAATAAATCCATGGCTAATGAACTAGAAATGGTTATTAGAAATCATATCACTTTAACTTTCCGATCATTTGCGGGTTCCCTTTTATTAGTTCGGAAACTTCAGTAATTGTTACGGTTTTCTAAAATTAATGGTATGTTAGGAAGGAACCTGATCAACTCTCTTTTTAACATTAAATTATGTTTTCAGAAATCGTATGTCAAATAGGACACAAAAGATTTACCTACATTACTAGGGCTTTGATCTGAGCAGTAAAATCAGCCTGATAGGATCAAGTCACTACGACAGAAGGATAGTCGAGAAATCACACCGGCTCATCTTCATAAACATTAACATAATCACATCACCTCACCAATTCATCACAATTACATAAGAGGATTCTAATTAGGATGATAACTTTATTCTCTGATTTTAAATCCAAACGCTTCAATTCTTATTTTACTTTCTTTTTATTCTTGTTTACTTTTAAACCCTAAAAAATCTTTCCAATACAAAATATCACTTTCTTTAACAAAAACCAAATCTGATAGTCAAACATCAAGTTTGTTGAGTAGGCTAGGTGTGTCCACAGATTGATACTCGGTTCTTATCAACACTATATTACCACACGACAGGTACACTGCCTTTTGTGTGTGTGGTTTAGTATTAGTAACAACCAATTAAAACTGAATCTGTGCAATAAATCTTTATCAAATATATATACTATCCGCAGACCATCACACTGCCAAACTAAGAAGCAGCATCACAAGTTTTCGCCAAGATGACGATAAATCATTACACGCAGCATCGGAGAGATATAAAAGTCTCCTTCGGAGATGCCTACATCACGGACTGGATCTGTGGCTGCAGTGTCAAACCTTTTACGATGCAATCAGCGGAGCCCACAAGCAAGCGGTAGACCAAAGTGCGGGAGGAGATTTTGGAAGTGTCACACCAACAGAAGCATACCAAGCCTTAGAAAGGGCAGCTAAGAAGAGCTTTGCCTACAATCCCTTAAGGACCAAACCCATTTCTAAAGGTATCCATCAAGTAGACTCTGAAACCTTAATTGCAGCCCAATTAGAAGCTCTAACAAAAAATATTGAACAATTGCAAAATGAGCTAAAGAAAACCCCAACACGATGCAACACATGTGGAAGTTCACACAAGACCAACGAATGCCCACAAGGCATTATGGTAGTTGAAGATGTTGACTACGTAGGAGGCCTAAGCAACTCGTACAACAACAACTCAAATTGGAGAAGCAAGTTGAATTACAGAGATGTGGTAATAACCAACAATCATCTGGATTAACCCAAAGGCCACCTTACTAACAACAGAAATCACCATACCAAGGCCCAAGCATCCAAGACCGTGGAGCATCATCAAAGGAAGATTTATTGCAGCAGTTGTTGTTAACCACACAAGCCACAGATGAGTACATCCGGAAATCTGATCGAAGAAATAAGGAGAGGTTCCAACGAAACGAAGCTGACATCAAAAGCAACAAAGCATCATTGCAGACCATAGAGCACCAAGTAGGTCAAATTGCACAACAGCTATCTGAAAGACCTCAAGGAGCTTTGCCCAGCAACACTGTGACAAACCCTAATGCTCAAGTCAAAGCCATCATCACTAGGAGTGGCAAAACCACTCAAGGTGATGCACCCGCATTACAACCTATCCTTGAGGAAGTAGAGACGGAAAATCCAAGTAATATGAGTGATAAGCAAAAGCAACCTGTTGTCATTGAAGAACCAACCAAGAAATACGTTCCACCACCACCTTATGTTCCACCACCTCCATATCCAGGTCGTTTGAGACAACAAAGAATGGAGGCACAATACGGCAAATTCCTTGGGTTGTTCAAGCAACTCCACATCAATCTGCCCTTGGTGAAGGCCTTAGCACAAATGCCAAACTACGCTAAGTTTCTAAAAGGTGTCTTGTCAAACAAAAAGAAACTGGAAGAGTTATCACATGTGTTTTGAATGAGGAATGCTCTGCCGTTCTTCAAAACAAACTACCTCAAAAGATGACTGATCCAGGAAGTTTCACCATACCTTGCCTAATAGGAATCTTTATGTCAGTAATGCGTTAGCTGATTTAGGTGCAAACATTAACCTTATGCCTTATTCGGTTTTTGAAAAACTAAACTTACGTGAACCTAGACCTTCCCGTATGAGCATCTAGTTAGCTGATCGTTCTGTCAAATATCCGAGGGGCATTGTTGAAAATCTCTTAGTTAAAATTGACAAATTCGTATTTCCCGTTGATTTTGTGATCCTTGACATGGATGAAGACAAAAATTTTCCACTTATCCTAGGTCGACCTTTCTTAGCGACTGCTCGAGCCCTCAATGATGTTTGTACAGGCAAACTCACGCTTAGAGTAGACGAGGAGGAAGTAACTTTCGATATAGGCCAATCCATGAAACACCCTTAACATCATGATGACTCACTCTATTACGTTGATGCTTGCGATTCAATCATAAGCCGTCGTTTGAAGAAAACTCTTCAAAATGAAGCTTGCAACACTCAATTAATAGAAGTCCAAATCACCAAACCCATCTGTGAGAACCAAATCATTCCAGAACTTGAAGTTGATGAAACAACACTTCATCAATAAGCATTTGAGATCACTGAGAAAGATCTAGAACTGAAAGCCAAACCTTCTATCGAAGACCCTCCAGAATTAGAGCTCAAAGAACTTCCATCTCATCTCGAATACGCTTTTCTTGAAAACACCTCTCAACTTCCTGTCATAATCTCATCCGCCTTATCAATTGATGAGAAGAACAAGTTGCTCAATGTGCTAAAGGCACACAAACGAGCAATTGCATGGAAAATCATGGACATCAAGGGAATCAATCCATCCTTTTGCACTCATAAAATATTGATGGAGGAGAACTTCAAATCTGTCATTCAACCTCAAAGACGTTTAAACCCGAGCATGCAAGAGGTGGTGAAGAAAGAAGTAATCAAACTGCTAGATGCCGGTTTGATTTACCCTAATTCTGATTCGCCTTGAGTCAGTCCCGTCCAATTTGTGCCAAAGAAAGGAGGAATGACTGTTGTAACTAATGACAAGTATGAGCTTATTCCCACTCGTATGGTTACCAGATCGAGAGTCTGCATAGACTATCGCAAACTCAATGACGCCACAAGGAAATATCACTTCCCTCTTCCTTTCATTGACCAAATGCTTAAGCGATTATCTTGAAAAATGTTCTATTGTTTCCTGGATGGTTTCTCAGGTTATTTTCAAATCCTTATTGCTCCCGAAGATCAAGAGACGACGACATTCACCTGTCCATATGGCACATTTGCTTATCGACGAATGCACTTTGGATTGTGTAATGCTCCTGCTACATTTCAAAGATGCATGGTAGCAATTTTTCATGACATGATTGAACACTCAATGGAAGTTTTCATGGATGATATCTCCGTCTTTCGAAACTCATTTGAGCAATGTCTTGAAAATCTGGAAAAGATGCTGGTTAGATGTGAAGATTCTAACCTTGTTTTAAACTGGGAAAAGTGCCACTTCATGGTTACGGAATGAATAGTGTTAGGACACAAAATCTCTTGAGCAGGGCTTGAAGTCGATCAAGCTAAAGTCGACACTATTTCTAAACTTCCACATCCCACAACCATGAAGGATATTAGAAGTTTCCTAGGTCATGCAGGATTCTACCGTGGTTTCATCAAAGATTTCTCAAAAATCGCTCGACCAATGACTCAACTTCTTTAGAAAGACGCGCAATTTGTATTTTCTGATGAATGCATTAGTGCATTCAAATTACTTAAGGATAGACTGGTAACTGCTCCAATCATGGTTTCCCCAAATTGGACGCTACCATTTGAACTCATGTGCGACGCAAGAGATTTCATGGTAGGAGCCGTATTAGGACAAAGGAAAGACAAGCAATTTCACCCAATTCATTATGTGAGCAAAACCCTTAACGACGCACAAGAAAACTACACCACCACCGAAAAAGAACTTCTTGCGGTAGTTTTCGCATTTGACAAATTCCGCTCGTATCTCATTTTTTCAAAAACAATTGTTTACACCGATCATGCAGCCCTTCATTATCTGTTCAACAAACAAGATGCATAGCCAAGATTGATTCGTTGGATTCTTCTGCTACAAGAATTTGACATCGAAATTCGTGACAAGAAAGGAGCGGAAAATCTAGCGGCTGATCATCTCTCGCGTCTTGAGGATTCAAGTCCTTCACAAACAGAGGAAGCCATAATAAACGACAATTTTCCTCACGAATTCCTTATGCACATTCAATCCTCAATCGATGAACATCCTTGGTTCACTGATTTTGCAAATTACTCAGCAAGCGGAATTCTTCTCAAAGGAATGACTTATCAGAATAAGAAGAAATTCTTTACTGATATCAAACATTACTATTGGGAGGACCTGTATCTGTTCAGAATCGGTGCAGACCATATCATTCTAAGATGCGTATAAGGAAGAGAAGTAGAACAAATCTTAAGGCACTGTCATGAATGGCCCACAGGAGGACACCATGGAGCAACCTTAACAGCCAAGAAAGTATTTGACTCTAGGTTTTATTAGCCCACGATCTTCAAAGATGCTCACAACATAGTACGCACTTGTGATGCATGTCAAAGAGCAACCAATATCTCAACAAAGGATGAGATGCCTCAGAAACCAGTTCAAGTATGCGAGATATTTGATATATGGGGTATTGACATTCATGGGGCCATTCCCAGTGTTATTTGGCAATCGTTACATCTTGGTAGCAGTTGATTACGTTTCAAAATGGGCTGAAGCTTAAGCTCTGCCTACTAATGATGCTAGAAACATTGTCAAATTCCTTAAAAAACTATTCTCTCATTTTGGTGCCCCCAAAGCTCTAATTAGTGACCGAGGAACTCATTTCTGTAACAACCAGCTCGAACTAGCAATGGCACGTTATGGAGTTCACCATCGCTTTACAACTGCTTACCATCCACAAGTGAATGGGCAAGCCGAAGTCACTAACAGAGACATCAAACGAATCCTTGAGAAAACTATAGGTCAAAACCACAAGGACTGGCCTACAAAGTTAGATGATGCATTATGGGCTTTTCAAACAGCCTATAAGACTCCCATCGGTACAACACTGTTCAAACTAATCTCTGGGAAGTCGTGTCATCTACCTGTGGAACTAGAGCACAAGGCTTTTTGGGCACTTAAAGCAGCAAACCTGGATCAAGACCTTGCAGGGAAGAATCGATTCCTACAAATTCATGAATTGGAGGAATTAAAGGAACAAGTATACGAAAACGCTAGGGTTTATAAAGAAAAGACAAGGAAATTCCACGAAACTCGATTAAAGAACACAAAACAATTTCATGTGGGGGAACGTGTCTTACTATACAACTCTCGTTTACGTTTGTTTCCCGGAAAGCTAAAATCACGTTGGTCTGGACCTTATACAATCAAAAACGTGTTTTTAATAGGTGTTGGACCAAAAGAACCAATGAGCCAAGATCAGAAAACCTCTAAGTCCCACATGGTATCACAACAACTGCTGAAAGCCTCATCAGTAGTTTGACAAGTGCTGAAGACCTCAACAGCTGAAGAACCAAAGTGCTGAAGTACAACAGCTGAAGAACCAAAGTGCTGAAGTACAACAGCTGAAG
Organism: Flaveria trinervia; assembly: GCA_025506515.1. NCBI lineage: Eukaryota > Viridiplantae > Streptophyta > Magnoliopsida > Asterales > Asteraceae > Flaveria > Flaveria trinervia. Next base: position 64,537,448 of record CM046455.1, read on the forward strand.
AACACAAGTGCTGAAGCTGAAAGACCAAAGTACTGAAGTACAACAGCTGAAGAGTTTTCAAGTGCTGAAGATCAACAACTGATGTACAAGGTCTGAAGACAAAGACTGAAGACATCAGCTGATGATATCTACTGAAGTCATCAGCTGATGAAACACCTGAAGATCAAAGTCTGAAGATAAAGTACTGAAGCCTCAGTAGTTTGTCACAACTGCTGAAGAGTACTTCTTCAGTAGTTGTGATATTAGTAGTTTTATATTTTTATGTTTCAGTAGTTTTGTAAAACGACTGAAGAGCTTGTTCTTCAGTCGTTGTAGTTTCAGTAGTTTTATATTTTGTACTTAACATGCTGATATGTTCTCAGTAGTTGTGAACATTTCAGTAGTTTGTTAAGAATTAGTTATTTTTGTATTAGATCTGCCAGTTGTCACTTTCCGTGATAACAGCAGTGATTGTTGCACTCTATATAAGGAGTGACAACCTATTGTAATAAGAGATGAATGAGTGAAGGAATGGAATGAATGCTTGATTTGATTAGAAATATTCTACATCTATAAACATTCCTTGAAATCAGAAATATATATTCTCTCCCTATAACCGTATGCGATCTTAATGCTTACAAGTATCAATTGCTTGCTACAATTTGTCTAATTTTAGTTTGTATTCCGCTGCTTTGTATCCTAATACATCAAACGTGTGATCGCTGATCCTGTCAAATGGTATCAGAGCGGGTTAATCATTGATCGATCTAACAATTGATCATTGAAACTGCTATTCAAGATCTAAGTTTGATTGAATTAGCCTTTGTTTTTGCAAGAAACGGTTATAGAGATTGAATTTTCTGTATTTCTGCTCATTCATCCTGAGATCTTTTCTTGGTTCTCATTGAGTTTGTTGTGGTTTGTCTAAAACTTTTTAAAACTTGAACTAAATTGTTTTTGAACTGAAAATGACCACTCCTTCCAATGATCCTCACAATACTGGTTCCTCAACCAAGCCTCCTATGCTGGTTAGGAATGAGTATAACATATGGCAAAGACGTATGCTCCATCACCTGTCTGTTAACAGCGCAGGGTGTTGGACATCAGTGGTACATGGTCCACACAAGCCTATGGTGAATAACCCGGAAACCAATCAAATGGTTCCGAAGAGGAGGGAGCAATACTCAGATGAGGATAAGAAGTTGCTTGAGATTGATGCAAAAGCCCATGGAATTCTGGCCATGGCATTGCCCAATGAAATCTTTTCTGGGCTAATGCATCATGAAACTGCCCATGACCTCTGGATTGCTTTGAAAGAACAATTGGAGGAACAGATGAGGTCTTGGCAAATAATAGAGAAATTCTTGCCCAACAATATGAGACATTCTCTCATAGAAAGGGTGAGACACTGACTCAACAATATGAGCGGTTTTCTTGTTTGATCTCTGAACTAAAAATGGTCAAACTTGAATACACCAATATTCAGATGAATAACAGATTTCTCAGATCACTGCCTGAGAGATGGGACACATATACTATTGTCCTACGCTCCAGTGCAAATTTGGACAAACTATCTCTCACCCAACTCCATGGGAAACTGCTCACTTTTGAGAGAGAGATAGAACAGAAGAGAAAGCTGTCTTCATCTGGAAAGCTCACTGAAGACTTTATACAAGGCAACACTGCCTTGGTGGGTCATGAGTCAGAATATGCTTCATCTGAATGCCAGTATGATGAGCATATTAATTTCTCTTCAAGCACTTCTGATTCTGCATTTGTAAGTGTTGATGGTCAGTTTAATGGGTGTAATAATGACAATCTATGTTTCATTATGGATGATCTCAAGGGGATTGTTGATGATGACTTAGAAGAGATGGATATTTTGAGCCAAATGGCCTTGATAAATATCAGATCTCAGAAGTTCTATAAAAGAACTGGAAGAAAATTCCCAGGACTCTCTGGCAAAACCAAAGTTGGTTTGACAAGAGCAAGTTGAGGTGTCACAAATGCCAAAGGCTTGGACACTTTGCGAGAGAGTGCAGATCAACTGGATCTAACTCTACTGCACCCTTTGTGACTTTTCCTGGCAATAGTCAACAACACAGAGGGCAACATCCTGTCACCTCTAGTCATCATCCTCAACAACAATCTCCGGCATATTTTGTTCCTCAGGGTCAAATGCCATATCAGTACCCTTGTTATTACATGCCACAGTCAAATCAAGTTCAAGTTCCTATGACACCACAACCTCATGCATTACCAGAACCTCAGCCTTCCCTATCTCATCAGCAACCTCAATCTCAACAACACAGCTTCTTCACCCCAGGAGTTGTTGACTGGAGCAGTTTACCAGATGACTTGTCTGGTCATGATCAACTGTTCTCAGGTGCTGGTCAACATGGTGGTGACAGTCCCTTTGGGAATCTAGCTCTTATGGCTTTGGAGTCTGCTGATGCTTCATCTTCCAATGCCTCTACACCTCAGGTATCACAGGTATCCTCTGAGGCAAAAGCCAAATTATGTTCTGAACCATGCATAGCAGCATTTGCTTCCATTAGAGAAGCAAATGTAGCTCTAATTAATAAGAACATTGAGCTAGAACAAATAATTTCCAAAAACAAAGCTGAGTTTGAGTTTGTGCTCAAAGATAAGAATGATGAGATTTATAAACTGAATTGCCAAATATTGATGATAAGGCTAGAGAAGAAGTACTTCTAGAGAAGTACAAAGATCTCAAAGAAACCTTGCAGTTACCCAGGTCGAGTGTGATAGATGGGTACAATCATGCAAAGGTTTTGAAATGCTTCTTAGTAAGCAATCTGCTTCAAATGTGAAGTTTGGAATTGGTTACAATCACACTGCTCCACCTACAGATTTTACCCCAAGAGCAGAGGTAGAATCTGATGGTGAGAGTGATAACCAATCCATCACATCATGTGATCTACCTTCTGATACAGCACAATCAGAAGTAGCAGTCAGCATCAAGCCCTCTTCGGACCTATCAGCTGATGTGATGGTTCAAATGCTGACATTCACATGATAAATGAGTTGATCAACTCAGGAGTTAATCCTGAAGGTCTTGAAAGGACTAGAGAGCAGGATTTAACACCTGAAGTTCAAACTTCAACTGCTGTCAGTACTGAAGAGAAGAAAACTGGCAGTAGAAAGAGTTTGAAGACTACTAAAGGAGTAGTCAAGAAAGCAACCAATGCTTCCAAAGCATTGAAGAACAAGTCTTCTGTTGCTTCACCATCTTTAGTTGATGATCAACCTAAGATGAAGAAGAAACCATGTGAAGTATGTGGTTTGTTCAATCATCTTACAGTTGATTGTTGGTACAAAAGAGGTTCCAAACTCAAACAAAAGAAGAAATTAATGAGAAAATGGTAAAAATGAAAACTGAGTTTGAGACCACATTTGTATCAGCAACATCAAATCCTGTAACCCTTAAGTCCTTAAAGAAATCCAAAAAGGAAGGGGTTAACAGGTGACAGCTGAGGGTGCTCAAAAGAAGAAGGTGCAACATAGGACCTTATCTAACTCCACTAGCAATGTGTCTGATGAGCTGAAAGCTTTATCACAAAATCAGACACAGCTGGTGATGATGGTACAACATCTGTTGGGTAGAGTTACCAACTAGATTCTCCTATGTTGAAACCACAGAAAAGGAGGTCCAAGCCAAAGGACTCATCTTTTACACCATCTTCTTCCTCTCAGGCTGTTGTTTCAAATAAACTTGTTAGTTTACCATCTATTGATGAGACCAGGCCCAAAACCAAAAAGGTTTGGGTCTCTAAAACTAACTGACTGTTTATTATTGCAGGGTTCTTCAACATGCCAAAGTAGGATCTGGTATGTAGACAGTGGGGGATCTATGCACATGACTGGGAACATCTCTCTTCTTCATGACTACTCTCAAGGAAAGAAGGATTTGTCTCTTTTGGCAATGATGCTAGGGGTTACATCATCGGTAAGGGCTTTGTCTCCAATGGAGAAATAAAATTTGATGATGTTAATCATGTGGAAAATCTCAAGTACAACCTCTTGAGTGTCAGTCAAATGTGTGATAAAGGCCATGTTGCCCTTTTCACCAGTCAAAACTGTAGGATTCTGTCATCCAAAGTTTTGCACTTGATTGACAAGGTGTTGGATGATCACACTCTCCTGAAAGCCAACAGGACAGGAAGAGTGTATGCCTTAGATCTCTCTAAGAAGATAGATCTCAAAGGTAATCCTTGCCTATTTTCCAAAGCCTCTTCTCAAGAATCTAAATTGTGGCACAGGAGGCTTGGTCATGTTAATCTCAAAAACATGAATCAGCTTACCCACAATAGTTTAGTCAGAGGCTTACCAATAAAGGAGTTCCACTGTGATGAAACCTGCACTGCTTGTTTAAAAGGAAAACAGCACAAAGTCTCATTCCCTCCTATTGAAGTGTCCAAGTCCACTGCCTGCTTGCAATTACTGCATATGGATCTATTTGGTCCTGTGAGAGTAATGAGCATGGCAAAGAAGAAATACTGTCTGGTAATTGTGGATGATTACTCCAGATTTGTATGGACTTTCTTTCTACATTCAAAGTATGAGGCTGCTCAGAAGATTATTCACTTTGTGCTGTACATTGAGAAGCAGTGTTCCCTTCCAGTCAAGTGTATAGGAGTGATAATGGAACTGATTTCAGAAATCATACACTTGATGACTTCTATCTTTCAAAGGGAATCAAAAGGCAGTTCAGCATTCCAAGGACTCCAGAACAAAATGGAGTAGTGGAGAGAAAGAACATGACCCTCATTGAAGCTGCAAGGTCCATGCTGGCTGACTCAGGTTTTCCATTGACCTTTTGGGCCGAAGCTGTCAACACAACTTGTTATGTGCAAAATAAAGTCTTAGTAAATCAGAGGTTGATAAGACTCCATATGAAGTTCTCCATCATTTGCTCCTCTGATTTCATTTTTCAAAGTATTTGGGTGTCCCTATTTCATTCTCAACACAAAGGATCAACTCCATAAATTTGATCCTAAGGTGGATGCAGGGTACTTTGTTGGTTATTCATCTACTTGCAAGGCATACAGAGTCTTCAACTGCAGAACGAAGATGGTTGAAGAACTATACATGTTAAGTTTATGAATCTCCAAGGACAAGATTCCACAAAGTCCTGTGGAGTTATTTGATTTGGACATACTGCAATATGTTTCTTATCAAACTCCTGCTGTTGCTCCTGTCAACAGTTCACCACCTGGTGGTACTGTGATGATGATGATGATTGCAGTACTCACCTCTTCAGGTTTAGTGATCAGCTGCTTGACTCAGCTAGACCTGATGTTCCTGTAGCTCCAGTAGCACCATCCACAACAAATGCTGATGAGATTTCTTCGAATTCAACTTCCTTTGAATTACCATCCACTGATTGGTTTCAAGGAAATGATACACCATCACCATCTGTTGCTGCCGAACCGGCTACAAACACTTGCACAGATCTCATTGTGTATCAAGATCTGAAGAATCACCCTATGTCTCAAATCATTGGTGATATCACTGCTGGAGTATCAACAAGAAGTCAATTGTCAAATTTCTGCTTCTATGCTCTCTTCATCAGTCAGCAAGAGCCAAAGAATTATCACATTGCTTTAAAGGACAATGGATGGGTTGATGCCATGCAGCTTGAGCTTCTTCAGTTCAAGAAACAGCAAGTGTGGGAACTGGTTCCTCTACCTCCAGGTAAGTGTGCAATAGGCATTAAATGGGTGTTTAGGAACAAAAATGATGAAAATGGGCTTATTGTTAAGAACAAGGCCAGACTGGTTGTTCAGGGGTTTGCACAAGAAGAAGGTATGATTATGATGAAACCTTTGCCCCTGTAGCCAGACTGGAAGCAATTCGATTGTTTTTAGCTTATGCTGCTTATCAAAACCTTAAAGTTTTTCAAATGGATGTCAAAAGTGCATTTTTGTATGGAAAAGTTAAAGAGAGGTTTATGTATGTCAACCTCCAGGCTTTGAGGATAATAAACATCCTAGTTGGGTGTATAAGCTTGATAAGCTCTTTATGGTTAAAACAAGCTCCCAGAGCCTGGTACGAGACATTATCAAACTTTCTTCTGGAAAACAATTTCACTAGAGGCTCCATAGACAAGACTTTATTCATTAAGAAAGCTGGGCAGCATAATCTACTTGTTCAAATTTATGTAGATGATATCATTTTTGCATCCTCTGATCCAAAGTTGTGTGATGCCTTTACAAAGTTGATGCAACAGAAGTTTGAAATGAGTGCCATGGGAGAATTACAGTTCTTTCTGGGGTTGCAAATCAAACAAAAGGCTGATGGAATTTTATTCATCAGTCCAAATATACAAAAGATCTTTTGCAAAAGTTTGATTTACAAAACTGTAAGCCCTGTTCTACTCCCATGAGCAGCACCACACAACTGAACTCAGATCAGAAAGGTAAAGTGGTTGATGAAACACTTTACAGATGTATGATTGGCCTTGATGTATTTAACAGCTTCTAGACCAGATATTATGTTTGCTACATGTGTTTGTGCTAGATTTCAGGCTGCACCTAAAGAGTCTCATCTGATTGCAGTCAAGAGGATCTTTAGATATCTGCAAGGCACTCCATCTCTAGGTTTATGGTATTCTACCGGACATTCTGGTAAATTAGTTGCTTTTTCTGACAGTGACTATGCAGGGTGTAAGTTGACCAGGAAATCAACTTCTGGTGGATGTCAATTCCTAGGCAACTGCTTGATTTCTTGGCAGAGCAAGAAACAGACCTCAGTTGCTACATCCACTGCTGAAGCAGAGTACATTGCTGCTGCAAGTTGTACATCTCAGGTACTCTGGCTTCAAAACCACTTTTGGATTATGGCATTACAGAGACTAAGACTCCTTTGTTAATGGACAGTGCTTCAGCTCTTTGTATTGTCAAAAATCTAGTCCAGCACTCTAGGACCAAACATATAGAGATCAGACATCATTTTATAAGGGATTGTTTTGAAAAAGGTCTGATTGATCCTAAGTTTGTGCCTAGTGCTGATGAGCTTGCAGACATTTTTACTAAGCCTTTGGATAGTTCAACTTTCCAAAACCTGGTGTTAAGGCTTGGTATGCTGCAACTAGAATAAGTGACACCTACTAATGATCTTAGTAATTCATACTGATGATCATAAGTACCAATGTCACATATAGTACTGATGAGTTCGTTTATCCTCAGTAGTTTTATAACTACTGAAGGCTAAATGTCTCACAAGTACTGAAGTACTTCATATGTTCTAAACTACTGATGTAGTCAACTACTGATGTAGTCACAACTACTGATGCAGTTACAACTACTGCAATCAGTAAAAACAGATAAGTACTGATGTTCTATGAAACAACTAAAATCAGCCAAAAAGACTGATGAATGTGTTGAGGACAGATTGAAACAGCTGAAAAGCTAAGAATGACGAAAACAGCTGAAAAGAATTTTCTCTTCAGTCGTTTGTACAACTGCTGTTTCATTTTAAACAACTGAAGCAAAACCACGTCTTCAGTAGTTTTATAACTACTGATGACTAATCCCTAGTCTTCAGTTGTTTACAACAATTGATGACAAAACCACTGTCTTCAGTAGTTTCATAACTACTGATGACACACACCAAGTCCTCAGTTGTTTCAATCATCTGAAGTCAAAACCACGGTCTTCAGTAGTTTTCTAAACTACTGATGCCTAACACCACGACTTCAGTTGTTTCAACGTCTGAAAAGATAATACCATGTCAACGGTCGTTTAAAACTACTGATGACTAACACCACATCCTTCAGTCGTTTCCTTACCCGTACCCTATATATACCCCTAACCTTAGTTCTTAATGCTTCATCGTCTTCAAACCTAACGTTCTCTCCAAAACTTCCCTCTTCTCAATGGCGTCTATGCAAATTAAACCGCGACACAACTGTGTTGCCTACCTCACTAAATCGCCGATCTGGACTAAGTCGATACTGCTATCGATCTTATGGTTCAGTCCCAATACAACAAGGCATTTCTTCTGAACCCCATCTTACATGCCGAATCCTTGAACCAATTTTGGATGAACGTTACTGTTACCACTGGGGAAGACAAACACCACCCCTCGGTCGGTCGTCAACAACAAAGAAGTAGTCATTACTCCTGCGATGATCCGCCAAATTCTTCAACTGAATGATGCTACTTCTCCTGCTGGATATCCGAAGGGCACCATAGATCTATCCTTTGCTCAGCATGGATATCAAGGCGATCTCAGTGCCACCACCATCATGAAGAAACACTTTAATGACGCTGAGCGCCTGATTTTTCACATGGTAAATGTATGTTTGGCCCCTAAGACGTCGTCTTGGGATCAAATGTCCACCAAATGGCAGCAGGTAATGTATTCTATCCTTGAGCAACAACCACTTTCAGAATTAATATTTTCAGAGCTCAAAGATATGGCTCAAAAACTAACTGCCAACCGTTGGATACTCTATCCACGGTTCATAATGGCCATTATTACAGACCAGCTTAATGCTGAGGGACTTGTTGGCTTGGGAGTCCCTGCTACGGCTGTTCTGCCGGAAGTATACTCCCGGCACAACTCTGACCGGACACTAAAAATGGCTGCCAAGCTGCGAAAACCCACGCAGCTGGAACCCACAGCCACCACCTCCAAATCCAAAGTCCCCACCAAACCCACCAAAAAGAAACCCAAAATGGCTACTCAGGGAATTGAGTCCCCTGAGATGCCCCTGCAACACAAACTCAGGATATATCCACTAGTCCAAACCCCCTAGTGGATACAATGACTCCTCCAGCCACAGCCGCTCAGGCTTCCTCTCAACAGGAGCCTGCAGCAACCCCCCAAGGGGCACCTACTTATCTGGGATCTTACTCACTTGAGGAGATTGCCATTGAAGAGCACCAACCTCCTCAGGTGCACACTGCTTCTATCCCCTCACCCCAAACAACCGCCCCTCACAGCCCAACTTTAATAGTTGCACAAGTGCTGACTCAATTGCACTCCTCACCCCCTCCCCAGAAACCACTTACTACTGGGAATACCTTTACAATTGAGGGGGAGGAACACAGTGCACTTGAGAACCCACAGCACAGGGGTTTCCCAATTCTATCTCCTGGTGTAGACAAGGAGCTTAGAATATCTAATGAGGCTGCCACCTCCTCTGACTCAGAACATGACCAGAGTGCGGCTGGTAACATTGCTAAGACCTCACTAGAGGCAACAGCTGATGATGGACATTGTCCTGAGGCTGGAAGTCCCCAGTACCAAGCACAAGGGGTACATGCACCAACTAGTCTACACCCAGTGCATGTAATCCTGCTCTAAGCGGGAGGTCAGCTGATTCAGCTTCGGCTGATGATGACCTGGGCTTCTCTATGATGTTCTTGCCCAGAACACAATCCTTGAAGAGAAAGTCAGTAGGCTGCAAAACCTACTTGACCAACTATCACAAGGAGAAAGACCATCTGCCTCTATCCACCCACAGATGGCACCTTCCCTCGAAGGTTTCCCAAACACCGAGCCACTCCAAAATCAACCACCTGCCTCTGCTTCAGGCCCTACTGTCTCATGACAGAACCCTCCTGAGCAAATAGGTGCTGTACTTCAAAATTCCTCCCTCTCATCACACCCATAATCACTGATATAGTGATCAAAGCCATTGATGAGAGGCTTTCCTCAACATTACAGCCCTTGGTTGATGCTGCTGTCCAAAAGACTCTTTCTGCGGTACAAACCCTTTCCTCCAATGCAACCAAAAAGGGGGAGAGTACTGCAGTGAAAGAAAAGAAGAGGAAAAGAACAGAGGAGAAGAAGGAGAGAAGCAAGCCCAAGAGGAGGAAAAAGAAAAGCAACCTCTGCTCACTTACAGTGAAAGAGAAGTGTGATGATCACACTGCTGAAGACAAATCCTTGGAGGAGCTGGTCAAAGAAGCTGACACCACACACAGCCGATCCATGGATAAAATAATTGAACAACTCTTCAGGCAGGGGTTTGACACAGCCACACTGGATAGTGAGATCAAAGGTTAGAAGTACAAGAGATACAACCCGATGGGCAGGGTATGATGCTCTTGAGAAAGAGAGATTGGAAATAATGATCCGCTTCATTGCAAAATACTTAGGAAGATCGTTAGTGGATATTCGCGCATGGACCAGGGACAACATTCTGGCTATAGCCACGAGAATTTGTCTGTGTGAGCATTTCAACAAGGGATTATTGTGGAAGCCCTTGATGAGGCTAGGGCCGTAAAAGGTTAGAGATGGCTAAACTCACAAAGGCGAAACTAACTACAAAGATTTGGGATCAACCTTCCCTTCCACCCACTCAAACAGATCCTATCCTCAAATCTCCCAACCAATCTCTAAGCCAAAATCCAAATATCCTCACTCTTCAAAACCAATTCCTTCACCAACCCAACCATCATCTAGTGATGTACCCAGAAGGAGGAGAAGGGTGCTGAGGATGGAAGAAGAAGAAGAAGAGAGGATGAAGATGATAGTCTGCCACTCTCTGCTGTTTTGAAGCTACCAGAACCCCGAAGTCAACCCATATTACACCTGACTCTCAAAAGGAAATGGTCAGAGTCAAGATAGAAGAAGAAGAACAGCAGAACAGCACGATGACAACTGTTGAAGATGGTTGACAAGGAATTTCCTCAGTCATCATCTATTCAAGCCATGAAAGGGCATGCTCAAAGGCTGTACACTCTCAGGCACACCTTTCAGTATCAGAAGGAGAGAGTGAGAGTATGGCCAGACCCCAGGGTGAGTTCTAGAATCCATAAAAGAACTATCCACACATACAACAGCCAGGTACGAAAAACAATAGAGTCTACCATCATGTTGGCCTTTTTAGTCTCACCTTGGGAAATCATTGATGAATTCAAGAAAGCGCACCAAGCAAAGAAGACCCCTCAAGCCTTACTAGAAAACAAGATGATTAAGAGGGGTTGTTATATAAAAAGCTTGAAGACATCCAGAAGAATGAGCTCAGTTACTCCTTGAAGGCAACCATCCTGATGAATTTGTATATAGGGAGGTAACTACGGTGGAGCTGAAAAATGGCAGGACCATGAAGTACTTATCAGAGTACTAGGGTCCAGAGTTCTTCTTCGAAGGAGGAGCAGAAGAACTCTCTCAGGAGGAACAAGTTGTTCTCCTTGAGGCCTATGTTCGTGAGTCATACAGACTCATTATGGGAAAGTAAATCTCATGAATGGGATAACAACTCTGTGTCCAGTTCCCCAAAACAGAGTTCCCATTCATACTCTGCAAAACAAATATTTGAGATTTCTTCCCAGGCCGGAGCTTACATGGGTCATCTTCTCTACTGATCAAGAAGGAAAAAGACCAACATTTTGCCATCAATAAGTGGGAGAATAAATAAGTTAGAGGTTTTGCTGCATTGGTTCAGGGGGAGTTTGTTGACCAAAAGAACCAATGAGCCAAGATCAGAAAACCTCTAAGTCCCACATGGTATCACAACACTGCTGAAAGCCTCATCAGTAGTTTGACAAGTGCTGAAGACCTCAACAGCTGAAGAACCAAAGTGCTGAAGTACAACAGCTGAAGAACCAAAGTACTGAAGTACAACAGCTGAAGAACACTAGTGCTGAAGCTGAAAGACCAAAGTACTGAAGTACAACAGCTGAAGAGTTTTCAAGTGCTGAAGATCAACAACTGATGTACAAGGTCTGAAGACAAAGACTGAAGACATCAGCTGATGATATCTACTGAAGTCATCAGCTGATGAAACACCTGAGGTCAAAGTCTGAAGATCAAGTACTGAAGCCTCAGTAGTTTGTCACAACTGCTGAAGAGTACTTCTTCAGTAGTTGTGATATCAGTAGTTTTATATTTTTATGTTTCAGTAGTTTGTTTAAAACGACTGAAGAGCTTGTTCTTCAGTCGTTGTAGTTTCAGTAGTTTTATATTTGTACTTAACATGCTGATATGTTCTCAGTAGTTGTGAACATTTCAGTAGTTTGTTAAGAATTAGTTATTTTTGTATTAGATCTGCCAGTTGTCACTTTCCGTGATAACAGCAGTGATTGTTGCACTCTATATAAGGAGTGACAACCTATTGTAATAAGAGATGAATGAGTGAATGAATGGAATGAATGCTTGATTGATTAGAAATATTCTACATATAAACATTCCTTGAAATCAGAAATATATATATTCTCTCCCTATAACCGTATGCGATCTTAATGCTTACAAGTATCAATTTCTTGCTACAATTTGTCTAATTTAGTTTGTATTCCGCTGCTTTTATCCTAATACATCAAACGTGTGATCGCTGATCCTGTCAATAGGTGCCATTGAAATTTATAACACGAAGTTTATGTTTCAAAGTGAATGGTCATCGTTTGAATAGTATACGATGGACCAACCAGATTCCCTCGGAGGAACTATGCCTCCGCCCTGACAAAAGCTATATTGGGGGAAAGGTCGTGCCGAAGACACAAAACTTAAACATGGCACCTATACATAAGTTTTCCTTGATTTTTTACAACTTTTAGGATCTCACAAGCACAAGCACGGGGCCGTGCTCATGAAGCACGCCCCTGTGTCTCTGAAATTTTTTCCACGATCTCCGCTGACGACTCTGGAACGTTGCAAGTCGAATTTAAGATGAATTCTGACAAGAACGGGGCCTTGCGTAGCAAAGCACGCCCCCATGTTCACTTTCCATGACCTGTATATAAATACTACACTTGTTTCATTCTTTCATCACACTCACTCCTGTTTAAAAACATCTAAAAATGAAAGAATCAAGTCGCGGAAGTTCCAAGTGAAATCCTGCGAAGAAACAGCGTTCTGAAACACGAGAACAACGACTCAAGAATATTTCTTCAAGCTGCATGAACTAATCAAGCAACTGACTGAAATGAACCTTGTTGCGTCCAACGCTTAGCTAAACTTATCCAAAAAGTTCAACAGATGAGCGAGGAACTCATTTCCATTAATCGGCAGCTTGCGAAATTAAGCAACCGCACTTCTCACTATCCCATCCAGAACCTTCCACACAAAATGTGTGGAGGTTTCTTTTAGAAGCATTTTGTGACGTGCTAAGTGCGCTGTTGCGCGTTAAAGAGTCTGATTTTGCTGTTTCAGATTCTCGGCTTTTAACGTATCATGTAACCGTAGGACCTTAGGAAATGTAATTTTCAATAAGTCTTGTGTTATTTAACTCTAGTACTATTTTTGTATCTTTTCTGATGATTGGTAGTGATAAAACATAACCGGAAAATTGCGTAACGCGCGAAACTGAAAAACGAAACAACAAAAAAACTGAAATCGAGCTTCAACACTTGAACACAGCCCTGTGTCTAGGAGGTATGCCCCTGTGTTCAACAAAATATGACACAAGCTGACATATTTCAACCTTTTGTCTTGTTCCCCTTCAATTTTGCATGATAAATACCGACTTCATTGCCTCATCAGTTCGTATCCACCTTTCTTTTCACCTTATTTTGCATTTTTTCTTTCATCTTTTTAGAGTTCTTTCAAGAGTATATTGATCAAGAGGTTAGTACGCTAATTCCTATGATTATGAAAGTCATTTACATGTAGTTAAGTGATTAGGTCTCTAAACAACCGAAATCCTAGTAAATATGTGTAAAGGTTTGTTCTTAAATGTTTTATGGAATGATGAATGCTTTCAACCTACTTGTTCATGTTTATTCTTGTAAGTAGATTAATGTTAATTAGTATGTTTAGTTAGTTAATTAGTTTTTTTTCTTTTATTATTAACACGACTATCTTCATAATTCATGGTGAAATCTTTGTTAATCATGTTCAAGAGTTCCCAAGTGGTATTAAACATAAAATATATTTTGGGTATCTTGAATTATTAACCAATGATTAAAATGTTAAACGTATAATCTTGATTTTAAAGCAAGAAAATATTAAAACCATGCTTAATCAATGATTTACAAACACAACCACGCGTGCTCGAGTCAAGATTCCATGCCTTACCATGTTACCACACCCCCACGTTTCACAAAACACACACCCATGTTCAACAATTTTTCCTAGGATGATAAATTCTCAACTATTTTTGAATATGAGTTGAATCATTATGATTGTATGTCTTAAAAAAACATATGGTTTTCACTACCATCATGAAACTGTTCAAGAAATTTGTTTTGTATAGATTAAATTATTTTTAAATTTCAGGATCATGAATCATCCCTACTTATGTTTTGATGGGAACCGCGAGAGATGGTGTCATGATAGACTTCAAAGACTACTACAAAGGTCGAAAGATCCCACTTACAAGTAGATGAAGAAACACTAGCGGCAGTCGGACAGCTAAAAAAATACAAAACATTATTAAGTGTTCAGTGGAAGCGTTATTCTAACAAAATAGACCTTCTGTTTATGAACTAACTCTTGAATTTTTAGCATCTTTCAAATTTAGCATGAAAGACTCTGACCCTTGGGATAATAAGCAGTTTCATTTAGACTTGCTGGACATTGGCACAAAACATCCATTGCCTTGTTCGGTGTCTATCTCGGGATCTACACGGAACAAGAAATGGAGGAGGAAGCAATATCTGGAATGCCGGCGTACCATACCTTCCCGGACGAGGAAAGTAAAGACGCGAAAAGTGGTGCAATGAGGAAAGCATTTTGGGAGCGGATTGGAACCGGAGGGTTCAACTCGAGTAAAACAAAAAGCAGTTAGATACGAGACCAGCTGCTGCGATACATTCATCGCTTACTTAGTCATTCCATAACAGCTGTGGTCAAAGCGAGGGAGTTGTTAACTTGAGGAACTTGTTCATTTTATATTGTATGGTTAATCAATTGCCATGTAATATTGGGTATTTGTTTTGTAATCTCTTTGCCAGGAATACGATTGTAGGTGCTCCAACACCCATGTTTGGAGGAAGCTGGATTTTGAACTTATACGAAAGCTATGGTATAACACTAAGGGAAGTGAAGGAGTGATGCTGAGACTGTTAGACTTGAGCATTTGCACAGGTATGTATATGGTGACAAGCCTATCAAATGGGCAGCCGAGATTCATGGATAAGAAGGGACAAATCTGGGATCCGGCGGACCCCGAAGAAATAATTATGGATCTCGACATGCCAATACTGCCGGAAGGAGCTGGAGCGGATCTTCAAGTTCACGTACAAGGGAATTCCCAACCATGTTAGACCTTTACGAGTCAATCCAAACCAACAGCGACCTTGCAAGGCGATCATTTGAATATGCCCAACAAGCCTTCAACCGAGTCGAAAATCTGCATTCCCGAGTCGATGACCTGAGCAACGATGTCACATACATCAGGAACCAAATGTACATGAGTGGGGGATATCCCCCCACAAAGCCCTTGAAAACCGTATCATTTTCGGGGACCTGACACAGTTATTTCGTGCCATTCTATCTTTTAATTATGTCATTTTGTTATTATTATTATTATTATTATTATTATTATTATTATTTGTATGTTTAGGATTTTAACGCTTTCATAAATTGGTGACATTTAAGGTAATCCCGTAGATTCTACCAAAGCAAGGGCAACCAAACACAAGAGACAAATTCATAATTTTTAATGGAGTTATTTCATTACCCCTTCCTCGATCTAGATTATGTTAATCACATTGAGGATAATATGAATTTTAAGTGTGGGGATGGGAGTAATGCATTTGACTTTGCTAAAAAGGTCCAATTTAAAAATTTAAGAAAAGATCACTTAACAAGTAATTTTTGTGACAAGAAACCAAAAGCTTAATATAATAACCAAATTATAAATATACGTTTTCAGAAAATAAAGAAGTAAATCATGACGTCCAAATAAAATTGAAAATGTTTTTGTGATATCCTTAAAAGCAATAATCTAATCTAGTAAAATAATTAATCATGTAAAATAAAACACTTGTACCCAATTCCATTCATATGTGAGTTTATTTTTGAGCCTTAAATAACTTTTGTAAATTACAATTCTACTTTCATTCTGGATTTGATCCAGGGTGCCATATGATACGTGTGATTAGAACATGATTTGGATATCCATTTCAAGACCTTAATTAGTATTTGTTGCACTTATGTAAATGTCATAGTTGGGTACTTAATGAAATACAAATGTTTGGTTGTGTTATAATATTTAATATTTCATTAATGAGTTGTTTAACGCACATTGACTTGATTATATAGGTTTGTGATTGTTTGAATTGATGTGCATAATGTTATAATAATGAATACATTCAAACTTGGTGAAGTGAAGTTCTCATGCGTCTGACTGGACCATGCGCCCCAACAGTGGTCATGCATCCAAATGGCCATGCGACTAAGTGTCCATGTGCCTAAATAGTCCATACGCCTGAACAACTTCATGCGACTGACTCAGTCGCACGACTAAACACTCAGTTGTGCAAATTGATCAACCGCATAACTCAATTGCACGACTGAACCATGCAAATGGTCCAGTCGCACGATTAAGAAACCTTAACCTATAAATACCACTTAATTCATGGAAAAACGTAAGCATTGAATCCACTTCGACTCCAGACGTACCCTAGCCGTCCAAAAGCCTCGAAGTTCGTACTCCAAGTTCATAGAACACTGTAGATCGATTCCTAATTGATTCTTGACGTTGGATTCAATACGTTATTGTTTCTACGTGCGTTCTCACTGATTGGATCGCCAATCAAATAGGATTCTGCACTATTTGGATTGGTTTAACATGTTAATCAGTTGGTGTTTCATCAAATACTAGATCCTAACAAGTGGTATCAGAGCTTTGTCTCTTGATTACGTGTTGATTCAATAGTTTTGACACAAAATTGTGTTTTTGCATCAAAAACACAATCTTTTTGTGTCTAACGAAGTCTTAGACGTTTCCTGATCGAAAAGTTGAGTTTTTCTGCATAAGGCTATTAGGGTTTGATAAAATTTGAGTTTTTACGGACAAATCAAGTTAAATCTACGAATTATCAAACTTCAGCAAGTTCAGTCGCACGATTAGACCAATCACACGACTGAGTTCATTCGCACTCTCTAACCGCACGATTGGACTCATTCGTACCTTCAATCGTACGACTGAGAACTTCATTCGGACTGTTCAATCGCATTTGTTCATACTGGCGACTGACTCATCCGCATTTGTTCAGTCTCACAATTGAACCATCAGCATTGTTCAATCGCACGAATAAGTTCAATCGCATACCTCCATTCGCATACATTAGCAGTTTGTTAAACAGTAAAGTTAATCCTAATGGAGGACCAGTTTTCAACATACACAGCAAGAGACACACGTATTCAGAATCTACTATTGTTGGAGAACGAAGTGGGGATTCATAATAAACCCCCAAAACTTATTACGTTAGACGACTACCCATAATGGAAGCAGCGTTTCGAAATCTACTTAAATGGAGTAGATACAAATTTGTGGGAGGCCAAAGAGTCGGGTTATAGCATGCCAGTAGGAGCTGACGGAGTCAAACTTACTCTAAGCGGCATGTCGGATGATCAGAAGGTAAAACACAATGCTGAGAGAAGAGGAGCTTAGGATGAAGTATCGAGCCCAAAAGGCCAACTACGATCAGAATCCTGCACTCTCAATGCCACTCCTTCAGTCAAGACATCTGGAGCGCCCCTGCAAACCACCTTCATCTCAAGCGCAGCAGTTCCAGCACATCCCTCAACTTCAGGATCTGAAATGTCAGGGTCGTCTAGCACCCAATATATGATATCTGAAGCTAATGCAGCAAAGCTCAAAACCAACAACTTCAGGAATGTGACTGTGGAGGTGGCCAGAGAACATATGGACTTCTTAACTGCGGTGGTTCAATCCTACGATGGATTAGTTGCTGGAAAGATAGGAAACTGCCACCTGGCAGATGAAGATTATGAGCAGGTGGATGAGATGGAGTTGGAACGCATGGACATAATATGGGCCCTGGCAAGTGCTGTCCGACGAGCTAAAAAGTTTGTCAAAAAGACCAGACAGAACTTGGTTGCAACAAAAGACACAACCTTTGGGTTCGATAAGTCAAAGGTTACATGTCTCAACTGCGGTGAGAAGGGACACTTCAAGAGGGAGTGTGTAAAACCAAAGAAGACGGGTAATGGCAATCCCTTCTCGTCATTTAATCGTCAGGACAAGGCCACATCTAGTAGCTCTAACTCATCCAGTAAGGACCCAAAAGCCTAAAATGCTAACGAGGATGAAGGACAAGACTGGAGCTTTCGGTTCGTGTCACCAGGAGAGCCCAATATAGCTAGTGTGGAGGATATTGATGACGATTCTGCGAGTGAGGGAGATATAGCAGTAGAGCTCGCGATGTCAAATTCTGAAGACACTGCAAATGTGGTCAACCACCTGCCTGAAGAAGAAAAATCTGCATCATCATCTTAATCACCAGAACCAGAGACAACCGAGTCTGCACTCATGGCCGATTCCTCTTCAACATCTCAGGTAAGTACTACTTACCAACTATTTAATAATCATGCTTGCTTAGAATGTAATAAATTCAGAGAAGGTATAGATTCAAAATTTGCTAGGCTATTAGATCATAATGATAGCTTAGTAAAGGATCTGGAACTATGCACAGAGGCAAATAGAGTGTTAAAACAAAACGAGCATAGTTACAAGGAAAAGATAGACCTATTGAATAAACAGCTTAGGGAAACTAAGGTAGTTGCTTGTAACCAAGCAAATGACATTAGGTACTATCTAAACTCTCTAGAGGACACTAAGAAGCAAAAAGTAGTTTTAGAAGTAGAAGTCAACTCATTAAAACAAAAAACGGCATAGTTGGACAAGCTCATCACACATTGTCCAACACTTAGTGACAAAGAGAAATAATGGAGAGAGACTGGGATACAAAGTGGTTCCATCACTACCTGAGACCTTGATGAACACCAAAAGTAAACCAATTAACAATAACCCTATCAAGGATCACATGGTGTCTACTCCTCTTGTTAATGATCCAGATTCCATAAGTAAATCAAGTGATCCAGATTCTAAGGCAATAGGAAAGATGCCTTGTGTTAACCTGGAAAAAGAATTTGAAAAGGTTAGTTTAAAGTCAGGGTTAAACAAAGTCAAACAAGAAACTAATATGACTAGAAAACCTAATCAATCATGTGCATCATGTCACAGTCCAGGTAAACAAGAGATCAATGTTGTAAAATCAGGTAAAACAATTATGATTATAAAACCCCACCATACAGCTAACAAAGAAGTGTCTCAATCTAAACCATGTGACATCTACATCTCCACCAAAACATATAAGTCGTAAAGTTGAAAGCAGATACTGCTATAATTGTGGAGAGTACGATCACATAGCATCTCATTGTCCTTATTACCAGACACTGAGGAGAAAAATTGAACTTTCTGTATCTACATCTAGATCCTTTAAGAGGAACTCAGTGACGCCTCCAAAAAGGGATAGTGAATCCAAAGTTCAACCCATTAGCCAGTCGTCTGTTTATCACAAACATGCCTTACACAAATCTGGATTATGGAAATAAAAAACCTCCTAAGTGCCTGAAAATAAGAACAAACAGAATTCTGATCAACCCTTAACCTAATATGTAGATAGCGGAGCATCCAGGAACATGACAGGGAACAGAGCTCTCTTATCAAATTTCAGACAAATTAAAGGAGGGCATGTTTCATTTGCTGGAAACAAAGGTGGGTATATCACAGCCCAAAGAGAAGTGGGAAATGAGAAGGTTAAGTTTGATAAGGTAAACTATGTCCAACAATTACAAAATAACTTGCTTTCAGTCTCTCAAATTTGTGATAAAGGATTCAAGGTAGGTTTTGAAAACCAGAGGTGTTACGTTATAAAGAAGGACTACATGATCCCGGAGGACCAGATCCTAATGTCAGCTTCAAGACATAATGATATTTATGTCTTGGATCTCTCAATGGCCTCCACAACGGATCGTGAAGTCCAATGCTTCTTGTCCAAAGCTACTTAAAAGGACTCCATCTCCTGGCATAGGAGAATGGGACACATAAATCCTAGAAAAATGAATCACTTGATCCAGAATGATCTTGTGAGAGGAGTAAATGTAAAAAACTTTCAACTCCCGGATTTCTATGTTGCATTCAAAAAGGGCAAACAATCAAAGAAATCTCATAAGGAAAAGAAAGTTCATTCTATAGAACTTCCTCTTGAGCTTCTTCACATGGATCTGCTTGGTCCAGTCAGTACAAGAAGCATCGCTGGCGACTTGTATTGCTATGTAGTTACCGATGACTACTCAAGGTTCTCTGGGTAATGTTTTTGAAATCCAAATCAGAAACATTGAATCCTTCAAGGAATTGGTAACTACACTGAAATCCCTATACAAGCTGAAGGTACGACAGGTGCGCTCAGACAACAGAACCGAGTTTAAGAATCAGAGGATGGAGGCCTATTGCAAGGAAAAGGGAATTGTACATAAATTTACCTCGGCTTATACCCCTTAGATGAACGGCGTTGCTAAACGGAAGAACTGCAGCTTGATAGAGACGGCACGGACTATGCTGGCAGACTCGAAACTGCCTATCCAATTTTGGAATGAAGCAGTGGCAAATGCATGTTATACCCTTAATCGAGTTTTGGTAGTAAAACGGCATGGAAAAACATGCTACGAGTTATTACAGCGACGTAAACCTAACTTGGAATATCTTGAGCCGTTTGGCGCTCCGTGCACCCTGCTGAAGAAGACTCAGGAGGGAAAATTCAGTGAGAAGATCGATGAATGTATCTTTCTAGGATACAACATACTGAACAAGAGGGTTTACAACAACTCAACAGGCCAAGTAGAGGTGTGGTGTAATGTTGATGTTCAGAGATATATCACACCGCCTGCTGGAAAAGGCTCTGCATACTTCTTCGAATATGATGGATTCTTCAAGACCTTCAACATACCTCTTTTCTCTTCAAAAGAAGAGTTGGCAAACAAGATGATGTACGATGTCCTGAACACACCATCTCAAGATTCAACAAGTCATGATACTACCAACTCAAGGGGAGCAGTTGATGTGAGTGATTCTTCCTCTGATAAAGAAAATGAAGAAAATGATCATACAAGCCAGGATGTACAAGTTCCGACTATCACAAGTTCACAAGCATCAGCTAGTGATACTTCGAAACCATTAGAACCTCAGACTCCGACCGCCTCAGACCCAGAACCAAATGTTCATAATCTTGACTCTGATGTGGTTGTTCCAACAACTCCTGGATCACGTCTAAACGTCTATCATCCATTGGATAATATTACTAGAGATGTGAGATCATGGGTTCAGACTAGAAATCAGCTATACTCAGCTGATTATGCCTCTGTGATGGAAAAAGGATACCTTCACGACAGTGCATACCGTTGCTTTGTGTCTCAGTTTGAACCAAAGTATGTTAGTGAAGCACTAAATGATGAGGCTTGGGTTAGTGCCATGCAAGAAGAACTTTTTCAGTTTAAGAAGTTAGGTGTATGGACACTAGTTGATAGACCTAAAGGTGCTAAAGTCATTGGCACCAAATGGGTCTTGAAATGCAAGAATGATGATCAGGGTGTGATCATCAGAAACAAGGCTAGGCTTGTTGTTTTGGTTTTTGACAAGTTGAAGGTATCGACTACAATGAAGTATTTGCACCAGTGGCAAGGATGGAAGCCATCCGCATCTTCCTTGCCTATGCATCTTATATGAAAATCAAAGTTTATCAGCTAGATGTTAAGAGTGCATTCCTTCATGGTGAGATTAGAGAAACAGTGTATGTTAGTCAACCCGAGGGATTTGAGGATCCATATCATCGAGATAGAGTTTACAAACTCGACAAGGCTCTATACGGGCTTCATCAAGCTCCACGGGCTTGGTATGAGAAACTCTCGACTCATCTTGTGAAACACGGATTTCGCAGGGGAGTCATTGACTGCACACTGTTTATCAAAGATAAAGATGGAGACTTACTGCTAGTACAGATCTATGTACATGACATAATCTTCGGTTCAAAGAACGAAGAATTATGCCAAGCTTTCGAAGCAGTAACGAAGGCGGAGTATGAGATGAGTGCCATGGGGGAGATGAAGTTCTTTCTCGGGTTACAGGTGGATCAGACACCAAATGGAATCTTTCTACATCAGGCCAAGTATGTAGGAGATATTCTCAGTTGGTTTGACATGGAGAATGCTTCCACAGCTGGCACTCCACTGGCTACAAACCATGATGTAGCACCCGATGAGAATGGTGATCTGGTAGATGCCACTATGTATCGAGGGATGATTGGATCTCTCATGTATCTTACTGCCTCAAGACCTGATATCATGTATGCTACATGTTTATGCTCATGATATCAGGCAAAGCCTAAGGTGAACCATCTAATTGGGGTCAAAAGGATATTTTGTTATCTGAAGGGCACACCCACACTTGGGTTGTGTTATCCTCATGATGATGACTTTGAACTTACAGTGTATAGTGACTCGGATTACGGCGGCTGCAAGATGAACTACAAGTCTACATCAGCAGGGTGTCAGTTCTTTGGGAGAAGATTAGTAACCTGGCAGTGTAAGAAGCAGACCTCGGTTGCATTGTCAACCTGTGAAGCCGAATACGTTGCTGCTGCAAGCTGCTGTTCCCAAATCATATGGATTCAACATCAAATGCGGGACTATGGTTTGCATTTCACTTCAACTCGTATCTTTGTTGATAACTCTGCTGCGATTGCAGTCACTAAAAACCCGGTCCAACATCCTAAGACCAAACACATCGGATCAAATATCACTTCATACGTGATTGCTTTGAAAAGAATTAATCGATGTGATAAAAATAAACACCGATTTTCAACGTGCTGACCTCTATACAAAGGCTTTGATAAACCAAGTTTTCTATATCTGTTAGAGGTAAATGGCGTTAAAAAGAAAAGTGAGGTCATTCCTAAGATGACGTGTGTAGTCTGATGCGTCGTGTCTAACTTCTTTTAATTTTTAAATTTAATTCTCTTTAGGTTTTCTTGTTTTTGTTTAATTTTAATTCGTTTAATTACAATTAGGTTCTTTCCTTGCCCATTAAAATCTAAAACGCAAATCCATAGTGGTTTATAATTTAGGGGGAGAATAGGTCTAGGAAATAAAATAAAAAAAAAAAAACAAGGGAAAAAGAGAGGCAAGCTGAAAATAAATAAGATATATGTGTCATACCGATTCAATGTTTGGAATATGATAGTCCAAGGTATAAACATTTGGAACTTCAAATTCAAAATTGAAAAGATGCAAAGGTTCAAGTATAAGTTGTGTAGTCTGAGCAATATAAAAGGAAATATGATAGATAAGCTAGCTACTACTAAGGTAACACAAAGAAAGTAGACCTAGAGGTTGCTAGACCACAGATGATATGTTGGTAGATTCAACACAATAGATGACTAGACCATTTTGTGATCTCAAGATTAAACTAAAATGGTGACTAGCTGTGGGTAACGCCTTATCCCTGGTTAACACAATCAACAAGATGCCAATAAGGGGTGATGAGCAAAATAACGCCACAAAAGTGTGTGTAAGACCAAAGCATGAGCAAAAACACATGTAAAATGTAAATACAATCAAACTTATAACCTATGGTGGTCGGTGAGATCTTTGAAAAAAATTTTGCTCAAACCAGGAGATATGTTATGTGCCTCCTGCCTATGCGGTGGCACTACGTGAGGATAAGCATAACCTATATATCTAGAACTCATGTTGTTTGCCGCCTCTTGCTGTGCGATGGCACTGACATGAGGATTGTTTCTCTTTGAAAGTTCTAAGAATAGTCTCTTCTTGAACACTATCCTAAGACTGCTCAAAAATCTCCTGAGGAATGTTGATTACCATATAAGTGTGGGATCCACAAATGCTTGTTGAAACAAACAAACCTTAAATCGATCACCTAACTGAGTTGAAAGTCTGTGTATGGATTTAAAAGGATAAGTATACTGACAATCACTATGGCTACAATTCTTCAAAGTTCAAATCAGTGTGGGGACCTAATAGTACTAGTATGATTTCCTAAATTTTCTAAATGGCTTTACATGGAAAACACGAATAGAGCATCAAAGGTTTTAGCTAACTCGTCTCAAATTATTGAATATCTGTATGATTCCAGCTTGAATTGGTCCATGTATGATTTAAAAGATTAAGGCTGCCCTCTCAGAAAAAATTATCCTAGAGTTACATCTTAGGAGTTAACTCTTACAAAAACCCAAAACATATTTAGTGTAATTTCAGTGTTAATCGTTTTATGTAAGTACAACATTAGTCTATTTCAGTTTTAGCAGTATCGGACTATGTCATGGAAGTTGATAAGGGGCTTATCACCTAAAAGGTCAGGTGTGAAGTGACCACATGTACTTTCAAGTAAAATTGGGTCACATCAGAGGTGACAAAATGTCTCTAAAAGGATCACGTCTGAGGTGATCAAAGTTTTAAGTTAAAATGATCATGTCTGAGATGATCAAAGGTCATAATGTCAACAACAATTAAAAGGGTCCTAAAAGTCAAATGGTCATAAAGTCAAATTTTTAAGAGTATGACCCATTCGCATGACTGGACCATGAGTAGGGCCCAATCATGCGAATGGACCCATACCATACATTAAACAGCCAAATGGACATAAGTATGAGCTATTCATCCGAATGGCTTATCAGAATGAGGCATTCGTCCGAATGGGAGTGTGCGACTGAGTCAGCCGACCGACTGAGCTTTAGTCGGCCGACTGAAGGTGATCGACTGAGTCAATCGTCCGACTGAGTTTCTTTCGCCCGAATGAACTGAGCGAATGAGTCCAGTCGGCCGATTGAACTCAGATTCAGTATATAAAGGACCATAGTCGATTGCATTCTTCTCACCACTCCCAATCCCTTAAATCGCACACCATACCGTTACTCTGCCCAAATTTCTTCAGACCTCAATTACACTTCCTTCTTGATATTCTGACGTGTGTTTGCATTATACAGGTATAATTTGACGAAATCTCACCGAAATCAGAAGAAATGGTGGCCCTAATAGTGATTCGCGAATGAAAAAAGAACCGAACACTCAATGGACTAATAGCTACTGAAACCGTGTAAAATGTAAAAATAATGTTATTAGGTTATAGTTAAGTGATTGCGAGTCTAAAGAACCTTTACACAACGTTTAATTTCATGAATGGTCAAGATTTGAACCTAAGTCAACCAAACAGTAGGTCATGCGACTGGTCGGATGGATAAACTCCAATCGCAAGATGGAGCCGGCCGAATAGCTCAATCGGCGAATGTGACATGCGAATGAGCTTAGTCGGCCGACTGAATCAATAGCAGGCTCAGCCAACGATTGAACTAAGTTGCAAGTTCATTCACCCGAAAGTCCAATCGCAGATAGAATATCGACTGAACACAGTCGCATGATTCAATCGCATGAATGAATCAGAATGAATCCTATCAAGTTACATAGAACGGTATGTGTTATGTGAGTATCTAATGTTTATGTATCTTGTGTTACAGATCGATGGCGGAGAGATGGTCTATCAATCCCAAGCACAACATATGTGCTCTTTAGACCACACAACTCGGAATGGTGCTGAGTTGCCGAGATCATGCCTTTCTCAAGCAATCGAGGATACACAAAGCCATCTCTACCCCATGCACTCCCTATAGGTCTATACACAGACCTTTTGGGAGAATGCATCTGTGGATAGATCACGCGAGCCATACAGCATTAGGAGCTCCATCTTTGGTATGGACATAGAGATTACAGTTGAATACATTCAGGTGTACTTGGGTTGGGAGATGATGCTGGATACCCCACAAGCTACAACCGCTGACAGTGAGAGGCTGCTTTCTGAGGATTAAGTACGCTGGGGACATCAACTCAGGTGTGCTCAACAAGAGCAACCTGTGTCCCTAGTATAAGTACTTGGCACATGTAATACTGAAGTGCATTGCTTCCAGAAGGGGAGGGTTTAATGATCTTTCAGACCAGATCCAGAATGCCTATGTGGCACTGTTGCTGAACTACCCCTTCAGCTTCTCGAGCACGATCTTTCTTACCTTGTGGAGAATCCGGAGGCAAAGGGAAAGGAGGGATTTGTATGTACCCCAGATTCTTGCAGCTGATTTTCGATGAGAAGCTACCATCACTTCCAAGGAGCGCCACGATGCTGTGGCTCTAGAGATTATGGACGATACGACCCTAGGTCATATGAGAGTCTACGGGGTAAGCAGGTAAAGCCCCAGGTGAAGAGACTGATAGGCCATCTGGCCAAGGAGAGTTATGTGGCGCCAGGCAGACGTAAGTGGCGTCACACAGACATGGACTCCGAAGATGAGCAGCTACAGCTCCCAGAGCATGACTCTGATGATGATGATAGCGGGGATGCAGGAGATACATTACGACTAGACCAAGTGGCCCCACTACTGATAGTGCATCTCCTGTATCTGCCCCAATGGAGATATTGCAGAGCCGCTGGCTTCCACGGGAATTTATACCTGGTGAGGAGGAAGAGGAGTTAGATAAGGAGCCACTAACCGGACTGTGGGAAGTAAAGTTGTTCCCACAGACCAGGGGCTCCGGGCGGTTGGTGGACGCCACGGCGGATGGGGGAGGGACTACTACTGATCCTACATATACTCCTGATCTGCCAGGCCATGTTCAAGGGGGAGCATCCTCCTCGACTGGATCGAGGAAGAAGAGGATGGCTCAGGCCCACGGCTTGAAAAAGAAGAAGCGTAGAATCACCTTCATCACCATCATAACCACCACCACAGCCACCACCATACCTACCACCTTAGCCGCCATCTCTACCACCATTCCCCCTCATACCACTACCACCCTTCCATCCACCACCACATCATTCATACTACACCACCACCACCATCAGCTATACCACCTCCAATCTTCACCACAGTCACCACCACCACTAGCCATCCTGCAGCACCATCTTCTTTCTCTCCATATCCATCAAGATCGCCTCTGCCTCCTAGTGGATAGAGGAACAACTCTCAGCACTTAATCGAATGGTGCTGAGACTGTTAGCTGCAAATGAAGAGAAGACCAATCAGATAAGACAGCTGGTAGACCTGACCACTGTCCAATCTCAGTAGCTTTTCATCAGGCTCGATTAATCGATGAGCAGGCGCATCGGATGTCTCAGCTCCAGGAGCAACACACCAAAAGGATTGAGGAGCTGGAGGCGGCAAACAAATCTCTTCAGTTAAAGCTCAAAGGGTCAAAAGAAGAGCCCTTAAAGATAGGAAAAGGTGATGGAGATGATGATGCTGATGATTATAGTGATGATGATGACGACGACTCTTCAACTGTAGGTGCTACATCAGCGAGCGAAAGGAAGACCAAACGTACTCAAGATTCGAGTGCCTCCTCATCCACCCGGCAGCAGAAGAGCCGATGATCCAGGACAAGAGTAATGCTTAGTTGTTTGATTGTTATTTAAAATCTTTTGTATTCGAATTATGTACGAAATTAACGAAATACATGTTATATGTAATGAAATAGTTATGTTTTCGATTATTATGGTTATGTCTTGATTGTTAACTAATAATGAATATTGAATATTTAAATCAAGCAGATTCAAATATCAAAGGGAATGAACACGATATTGCTCCCTTTCAACAGATCAAGATCAACTAACCATGATTCTTGATCTGCAAGGGATTGTCAGAAGATCAGTGAGTTACACCCCTAAAGAAGGGGAAATAATTCATGATCTTACTGATGAGCAACTGGCAGAAATGTTCAAGCTCAATCCTGATGAGATTGTAAAAGACGCTCCAACTGTTGAAGGAGATAGTGATGACGACCTGAAAGACATCGATGAGATAGAGATCGAGGATGTCACGGAAGCTCACTATCCAGAGTACGCTGACAAAAGGGGAAATGTGGTCCCCATCTGGGTGATTCCCTAGTCAATGATACATTGATATACTGGATCAGATGGAGCAAGAGACTGAGAAGGTTGAAGAACAAGCCCAAGCTTCAAACGCCGATGTTGATATCAGAAAGGCTAAATGGGCTGCATGTTTTGAGGAGATCCGAGCACAACGCTCTGCTCCTAAACCAATGTCTACACAAGCTCTACAAAGTAAAGAAACATCAAAAGGTGTCAGGCAAGATTATCGCGGGCTCATTTTGATGATGTAATGTATACGCGATAAAGAGAGAGATGGGTATCGAGTACTTTAGATTCCCGCATGATCTAAAGTCTCTACCTGGTTTAAGCTCAACCAGCTGGCTAAACTAAAGTTACTTTATGCTGACCCGAGGAAGATGTCAGGCTGGTTTGAGGCTGCCCTGAAGAAAGAGTACCATACCAGGTGGGTCAACTTCAAACCTCAACAACCTACGAGGTATATCAGACGTTCTGAAGTGATCCCATAACTGGGAAAGTCTAAGATAGTGCTGAAGTGGAGTTCCCAAGAACAATGTCAAGAATCCCTCTCAAGGAAATGCCACAGGACTTCACTCCACACTTTAAATGGGTGGTACTATGATTGGAGAACAGGGGAGGCGGTCATAGTTCTGAACAAAGAGGGAAAATGGATACTATTAGGGTATTAACCCAATGTGGCTTACAAACTTGTCTGCTGATGATGTAACACATTATACAAAGTGGCCATTGTTCTATGAAATGCAAGATATTATACAAGCCTCCAATTCCAAAATGTGATACGACTCTATTTTGCGTTTGAGATACACGCAGGAGTCACAAGAAAGAGGAGAAGTACAAGAAGTACAAAGAGGTTGAAAAAAGGTAAGACAATAGATGAATCTAGGTCTAAGGGAGAGTTTGTTGATACATGTGTCCCTAGTTTCTGATCTTAATGTAATATCTTTGTATTGTCTTACACTTATGTAAATGTAATAGTTGGGTACTTAATGAAATACAAATGTTTGGTTGTGTTATAATGTTTAATATTTCATTAATGAGTTGTTTAACGCACATTGACTTGATTATATAGGTTTGTGATTGTTTGAATTGATATGCATAATAATTATAATAATGAATACATTCAAACTTGGTGAAGTGAAGTTCTCATGCGTCCGAATGGCCATGCGACTGAGTGTCCATGCGCCTAAATAGTCCATACGCCTGAAAAACTTCATGCGACTGACTTTGCTTTGTTTGAGATACACGCAGGGAGTCACAAGAGAGGAGAAGTACAAGAAGTACGAAGAGGTTATGAAGAAGGTAAGACAATAGATGAATCTAGGTCCAAGGGGGAGTTTGTGATACATGTGTCCTAGGGTCTGATCTTAATGTATATCTTTGTATTGTCTTACACTTATGTAAATGTAATAGTTGGGTACTTAATGAAATACAAATGTTTGGTTGTGTTTATAATGTTTAATATTTCATTAATGAGTTATTTAATGCACATTGACTTGATTATATAGGTTTGTGATTGTTTGAATTGATATGCATAATGTTATAATAATGAATACATTCAAACTTGGTGAAGTGAAGTTCTCATGCATCCGAATGGCCATGCGACTGAGTGTCCATACGCCTAAATAGTCCATACGCCTTAACAACTTCATGCTACTGAATCAGTCACACGACTAAACACTCAGTCGTGCGAATGAATCAACCGCATAACTCAATCGCATGACTGAACCATGCAAATGGTCCAGTCGCACGATTAAGAAACCTTAACCTATAAATACCACTTAATTCGTGGAAAAACAAAATAATTGAATTCACTTCGACTGCAGACGTACCCTAGCCGTCCAGAAGCCTCTAAGTTCGTACTCCAAGTTCATAGAACGTTGTAGATCGATTCCTAATCGATTCTTGACGTTAGATTCAATACGTTATTGTTTCTACGTGCGTTCTCACCGATTGGATCGCCAATCAAATAGGATTCCACACTATTTGGTTTGGTTTAACACGTTAATCAGTTGGTGTTTCATTCAAATACCAGATCCTAACAAACAGTTTGTATAAAAATTGAAATTTTAGGACATATTCTGTTATTTTTACCGAGTATTGTTGGAATGATAAAAATCATAATAATAGGTTCTGGTATGATTAAGAAATTAAAAAAAAACTTTGAACGAATATGCATATTTTTATATATGTCCTGACAAAATTTAATAAATTTTAGAGGCCCAAAGTATTTCTGCTAATTTATGCAATTAATATAAGAATTCTAGAAAATAAACTGCATTTAATTGGTCTATGGAATTTTTATATGTTATATCTGATTTTTGGACCGACCTGCTATAAAAATTTCATGATATATGTTTGAATATAATTTCTGTAATAAATTTTACCATCTCAGGTACTGAAAATTTTGAAGAAAAGATACTTTATAAACTATAAAATGTTTTGTTATAGGTTACTCATTGGAGTAAAAGGTGAGACTCATAGCCCCCATTTATTCTTATAAGCGTTTTGGGGGAAATAGCATACTGTTTTATGATTGATACAATTATATAAGATTTTTGAGATTTATTGTCATTTATGTTACAACCATTAATTCGGATTTGGAATCGCTGGGTAGTATAGGTAGCGCTAATTAGGAAAATATTTTCTGCACCAGTAGGATGAGTATTGTGATGCTATATTATCTGATTTTATGAATTATGTTATGATAGTTATGAATCATCTGTGTATTAAGTAAAATTTGCTTGTATTTGATGCATCAAAAATATTTTGTTTGAAATTAACCTATGATCTCACCAACTTTACGTTGACCATTTTGAGTATGCTTTTTCAGGAAATCATCATGTCTAACAACATAATGTTCTCTTTTGATGTGTATAACGGCTCGGAAGAAATAACGGGAAAAGTTGTGTGAATCTGACAGTTAACCTCTATGACCTCAGTGTATCGGTGGATGCTCATTTCTATCGTCTCTAAAAATGTAGCTCTTAGATTTTATGTATGTAATAAGATTATATTATGTCAAATTTTGACTACTCATGATATGATGTAATCCTAACTTAAATTATCTACATGATAAATGTTATGGTATGTTCGTGTATGTTAAATTATTTAATCTTTTGGATCAATGGGTTCTGAATAAGCAAGCCACACCCAACACATTTCATGTTTCCGTCGGGATGTGACAATATATAGTATCAACCGGTTCTTTAAACTTATATTTTGGTTGTAACTTTAATTTTTTGGAACAATGATGATTAAGCAACTATTTAACTTATATTTTGATTGAGCTTTAGCTTTTGGACCCGACCCGTTTGACGTGACCCATTTTAACCCACACCATTTTAACGTAACTCATTTTGGCCGCCATTGAAACAAAAATCTGGATTTGTCACTTCATTAAATGCTAGTAAAATATAAGTTGAATTACGAGGGGATCAACAAAACATTATATAAAAAGAGCTATGAAAAAGCCAAGAAAAATAATAAAATAATAAAATATACCACAAGGATTAAACCTAGGTTGACGGGAATACAATGTGCTTTTATCTCTATGCTAGAAGCTTTCTTATTTTTAGAATGCCCCAAATCTTTTAAAACCCTAAAAACCAACAAAAAGAAGATTCACAACCTAATCAATAAATGACACATCCTAAGTGAACCAATATAAATTAAGCTATTCATCGCGATTCAAAATATAATAATAAAATAAAACCTCTATAAATTAATACTTGATACGTTAATAACCTCGATATATGAGTTCAAATATATGAGTTCAAATATATTGAGTTCAAATATATTGAGTTCATCTTTAAATCTCCCCATTACACTTAAGAGTGAAGGTATTGTATTTCGTATTGCAATAAAAATTTGTGAAGGGTTGTTACCATTTGCAATGCTTCTTTCCCGGTGCCCGATTCCACAATAAATGAATCATCATCAACTTCATCCAAATTTGAAGGTCGATTTATTAATTTGAGAGGTGCTCACGAATATAAGTCAACTCTTTAAATTAATAATTTATTTATTTAACGATATAATAATATGTATCTAAATTAATAAAATATTCTGGTCCCAACATTATTAACTTATATAGGTTTTACTATATAAGAATATAATATAAATATTAAATACACACTAGAGGGGTGCTCGTGTTATTCGACCGAAGCACATGTAATAAATTAAATATAAAAAAAATAAATGCTTGTTTTCATGGTTAAATTATTTTTGAAGATGGAATCCTTTTACTCTACTAAATTTTACGTCACTCAACCAAAAAAACAATTAATGCTTAGAAGTTTACTTAAAACATGTAAATATGAGGATGTCGTGTGTTTAAATCTTACTATAAGTAAAAATGTGTAGGGTTGAGCAAGAGAGTTTTTTCGGTTATGGTTTTTCTTCTGAGGGGGATGTGTGGTTGCGGTCTTGACTAGAAAACAAATAGGCGAGACAAATTAAATTAACATCTATCATTTGAAGAAAAGTTCTACATTTGCTATTAAAAAAATTACTTAAAAGTTTACATATAAAACAAACTTGTTTAAAAAGTTAATGTCAAAACATCAGTAAAAAATACTACTACATGATCATTAATAACATCCAAAATATTATATAAAAACATGAAACCGCTAAAGAATCATGACTGGAGTAGTAAACCATGACTTAATCAAAATTTAAGGTTTATTAATTTTAAACACCACCTCTAGTTCTATTGGTAAATCTATATTAATTGTTAACATGAAACTCGAACCCATAATATTATAGACACAAATAAGGTGTTGCTATTTGTATCATAATTTATATATTTTAGCCTTTTAATAGTTGTAATAAGTACAATTAACTATAAAATTTATTAATTATATTCCCTCTTAATAAATGCAATCAATTATCTATAATTAATTACCAAGTTTCATTGAATGCAAACATTCTTTAATAAAAACATAATAATAAAAAATAAAGTATAACTTTCATATATATATATATATATATATATATATATATATATATATATATATATATATATACATAAATAAAATTATAAGCTAATTAGGGTACTCAAGGGCACCCTCGGGCATCCCTTTCGGTTTCAAAGACAACACCGCCATCAACCAATGAGTTTCCCATTTTCCAATATTGATATGATGATGAATGCGTTATATCCGGGCAAAAATTTTTACCCACAACATTTCATAAAAAGTGGTTCTGGGGAAGGACAAAGATTTAACCGAAGTCATTATATATTCACGAGAATTAAACACCTTAAAATTAAAAAACAATTTATGTTAAATAATAGATAAATAAATCAATTAACGCAAATATATAAAAATAAAACTACCATTATGCCTCAATAGTGTAAAATATTGACATAGTCATCTTGAGCTCGGTAGACGAAATTTAAAACAATTTAAATTCAGAGAGATGAAATTTAAAACAAACAAATGAACTAGAAATTAATAAAAATGTCAACTTGGATTTTAAATGAATTTTTCTTTTTTTTTTCTTTTTTGTATCTTCTTCGATGATAACAAGACATTAAGTATTAATGGATTTTCTTTTTTCAATAGAATCTTAATTCAAAAAAAAATAAATATAAAAAACATAACTTTTTCAACAATTTCCGGTTTGTTAAATTAAACCAAGTACAAATTAATGGAGCCGTTGATGTTAATTAGTCGTATGAAATAGAAGAATAGACCTTCAATCTATAAACTTTAATTTGTAAGGTCAAAACGTTCTCATTCTTATGGATCAGGCACAGGAGAAAACTAGAAAATGTTACATGGAAATCGTGATGTATTTTAAAAGGTAAGATATCCCCTTCATATGTACTGTTTATAGCAACTTGATAGTTATTATAATAATATAATCTGTCATCTGCTGTTCAAAAAAATCTATTTTACTTTTTAATGCATCAACTACATTGCATAATTTAAGTAAATTAAATTTTGTATTTGTTTTGAAACTCTAGATATTTTGTATATTTAAATTAAATAGCTCATTTAATGTACTTAATTTTCTTAAATTTAACATTTGTTGATGTAAAGAATAACAATAATAATTAATACATTAATATCGTAGATTAGGGTGTAATTGAAAAATAAATAAGGGTGTATTTAGAAAAGCCCAACAAATATCACTATTTACATAATCAGATTATTAAAAAGATATGTATATTGTGCTTGCACTTACCATTCCGGGGTTGATTCTGGATGCGCCAGCAACAGAATTCTGGCATGAACTTTGCGGCTTCATGCGGTGTATCTGGTATGGGTTGATTGAGACATATAAACACTTGACAAGAACATCATGTTGATCCAGCTCAGGAACCGTTTGACTTCTGACTTCAAACATGGATTCTTGTAGTGCATCTTGTATATGTGTTCTAATGGTGATGAACTTGTTGTTTAGCACTTCCATTAGTGACTCACCAAACTAGTTTCAGTCTTGAAGGAGTGTTTGTTAATTGTGCTTGATGATTGTGTGGTAAGAAATGTATTGATAAAATTGTACAATTGTACTTGATGATTGTGTGGTGGATAGAAAAAGATATGAACTCAGGATGGTAATGGGACATGGGAGTGGTAGGTGTAATGTCTTTTAAACCATATCGGTTGTCGAACCGATCAACTTACTAGTAAATTGAATCAGATTTAAGAAACCACATAACGTGATATATATGTTTGTGTGTTATATATAATTCAATATATTTTATTTATATGTTTATATTATAGATATATATTAAACTCTACAATAATCTATTTTCAATACTTCAATTCATTGATCATTTATCTGTTAAATCTATAAAAATTCAAAAAATACAAAATATTAAAAACAGGTTTGGCCTGGTTCCCGGCCTGACAATCGTAGCGGTCTGAAGTGTCTAGTTTTTTGCCTATAAAACGATTTGGGGTAGATCAAACTCGAAGTTCATGGTCTGACCGGCTGGAATGGTAGGCCCGATCCGAGTTAAACAACACTTTGTATCATGCGTTTAATTTGTTAACTAAGATTTTTAATGATTTTAACAACTACAACAAATTAAATATTAGACATATTATTCGTATGAGAAAATGTTTGAAATACAAAAGATATATATTTGATCATAATTTAAATGTAAAAGAAATGCTTATACTTCTGGAGTATTTGGCACTTTTTGATTCATAGAATTTTTGGTAATTGTGTTAAATTTTAAAACATGTTTTTTTTTTGAAACGGTGAAGATTTCATAAAAACTAGCAAGAAGCTAGAAAAGAGAATACAAAAAAGGAAAAAAAACATTAAATCATGAAAAACATAAATTTATAATAAACATTGGATGTTAAAAGTACTTCAATCCTCCAAAGAATAGCCCTCCAATTTAGCTCTGTTTTTCATCCACAATCCAGACATGACTTTCATTTCTTGAATAATGCTTAAGACCGATATAGACCTTCCTTTATGGATTTTCTTGTTTTGTGCTTACCATAAACACCAACATGTTGTATATATGTTTCCTTGCATTACTTTCTTTTTCACTTTATTCCCCGGGATGGTTTTGTAAAGGTTTAATAGATCTGAAATATTGATTGCAAAGATTGGAGATATCTTACACCATGATGTGATTATCGACCATGTATATGATGCAACATCACATAGAAGAAGGATATGCTTAGCCATTTTTTAAAGGTCCCACAAACAGTACATGAGGTAATGGTAATGCTAATATCACAGTTCCTTAGAGCAACCAAAGTGGGGACCCAATTGTTCCAGCAAAGAATATTAACCTTTTTGGGGACCCAATTGTTCCAACTAAAGTTGGAGAGAGGATGAGTGATAAGGTTGTCATCAATTTTCCGTCTTATAAATCTCACAATGGAGTCATCGTTTGAGCTATCTCCCCAAACCCATGCATCCTCTTCGTCTTTTAAATCAACCTGACGCAACAGAGATAACAGATTAGAAAGTTGATGTTGCTCATCACTTGGCGTTGGTTCGGTCAACCAAGACCAAGACCAGATGGTGTCATCATGGAATAGCGAGTATCAATCACTAATAGAACATGATTTTTCACCAACCAATCTATAAATACGAGGGAACCTAATGGATAAAAGGGAGTCTCCAATCCACAAATCGAGCCAAAACCTCATTGATTCACCATTAGCCACCACTCCTCTGAAAAGACTTTTTACATCCACATTATATTTTATAAGAATCTTTCCCATTTTAGAAATGGCATTCCATGTGCCTGGAATAGAAGATAAAACATGATTTTTTTGCATGGGGATCTTGTGACATGATTTTATTTAAAATCATGTTTGGTTAGCAGATGACAGAATTAAAATTGAAAAACTTTTCATGAAATGAAAGAGTTTAACATTCTTTCACCGTATGAATAAAATCCTAAACTTTCTAATGGAATGTCTAAAGATTATCAAATTGCCCATCAATATTTTCATCAAAAACACATACAACTATCAACAAATCAAACCAAAATCCAGATCAAACTCATGCATGAAACTAAAATCCATGGGAACAAAGGAACCAAATCCTCCTAATTAACTTAAATGAACAAAAATTGAGCTTTAAATACATGAATCAATGATCATCAAATCAAAAGAAAATTAAAACCGGCCCAAACATATGATTATTAAAACCAAAACTTATGAACCAACCAAAACCCAGAAGACAAAAGCCTAGAAAATCGAACTTGATCTTGATGAATATTCGAATTTATAAAGAAACCTGATTAGGTTGTGTGTGTAGTGATGAAGGTAATGATTACAATCGAACTTGATCATGATGAATGACGGAATCATTCGAGCTGAACTTGACATGGGCAGAGCTTTGAAAAAACCTGTATTTTTGCCTAGTCGTGAAAATTTATATGCGTATTGAGTTTGCCCCCTCTGATTAGGATTTCGTGATTTTTTGCCCCCCACCCCTCACACCCACCCACTCCTTTTCTCAAGCTCCGCCACTGGAACTGAATTAATGAATAAAATCGAACTTTTTCAACATTCAAACATATCTTTGCTTGTAATTAACAATTATAGGCCTATAGAGACTTTGTAAATCAACGCTCTGATTCATCACTTAAATTCCTAAAAATGACAAGTTATCACAGCTGATCGTCTTTCCCTCTCAAAACAATGATAACAAGGATAGATAAAACCCCCGATATAAAGTTTGGAGAATTTGGCACATCTCATATTAGTTTTGCTATTATATTCATGAATATAAGTAATGTAAGTATCGTTACAATAACTAGATCGATCTCGTAATTGTGAACGCGGAATGTAAAAAATTACGAATTGAGAAGTAGAAGAAATGAATAGAAGAACACGATGTAAATAACTTCTCTTGATTGCTCTCTGAATTTTGAAAATTACACTTAAGTTACAAAATTCAGGAAATGACCAAAGATCACTAATAACTAAACAAACTAGCTTTTTATACCAAACTAGTGTGTTCTCGCGCGAAAACAATCTTTTGTGCGAGAACTAGTTCTCATGCGACAACAAATTGTCGTGTGGATAGTTCTACTTTTCGCTTGACTTGAACTTCTTCTTCATTTTGATTTGATTTCCCGAGCCTATAGGTTCAACCCTACAATCTCCCCCTAGGCTCGATAAATTAATGTTCTTCAAAAGTCCACATCATCCACGTTGTAACTGCCCCCATAAACATACATCTTTTTATCTAGGGCCTTCATAATCAATCAACCAAACTATGTTGCTAGTAGATGAATAGATTCATCAATTGTAGTCAGACAAGCCTGCAACTTCATCAAATCTTCTTTTCTAAATTTTAGCAAATCCACGGGGTCAATGATACGGTACTCTTTATCTTCACACTTAATCACGCATGACTCGTATCCTTTTCACAGCTCTACCCAATAAGCTTTGACAAGCTACTAACTGGCACCAGAGAATGTATAGGGATCTTCCTCACATATCTTGGATATCTATAAACTCGTATCTTCATCAGTTTCTACGTGTTTGGATAAATACGGTTCTCATCTTAATGACTTTGGATTTGGCTTTCTTAAAGTCTTTAAAGTTGGTTTTGCTCTGTCCAAACCATATTCCTTATCAAATTACCCTTTCCATTGTAACTTGGATTGATGAATGAAACACGACCCATAGCATACAAGTCTGATGCTTTAAGAGTATGAAAGTCGTGCTCATCTTGGAAATATTCTATCGCTCCAACCTTTCTCTTAATCACATATAACTTTTTTCCTCATCATACGCCCAATTGATAATCAACTCTGAATTTTCGTACCTTGTGAAAGGTTTGGAATGTCATAGAGAATGAACATAAGCCGGCAGTGGAGGTGCAACAACTGTAAGATCGCCAACTTGACGAACAGCCATTTGACCAGTTTGGTCTAATGTCTTGTCAGTGGCTTCTAATCTACTAAACTCACCATCAATCTCCCCTTCTTCTAATACAATCTCTGAAAACAAATCCTTCAAACTATTCCTAAAAATGTCAGTGTATTCCACCTCTTCATCTAAGTCATAAAAAGATCCAAAAGCTACTCTTCTCTTCCTCCAATATATGTTGCTAAAATAAGTAGAATTCATTCTCATACTCAGCTTTAGTGGTAGGATCTAACTGTGTCTAGTCAACTGCATTATCAGGACTTGGTCCAGAAACATTAGCAGTTCCTTATGACCTAAAAGTACTAGTAGCAGCACCTATATCTCCCCCTTTATCATCATCATCATTTCCACCATCATCTTCATTACCATTACCACCATCTTCATTATCATCATCATCATCATCATCTATCATCATAATCAATCAAATCCAAGTCATCATCATCATTGACTAGATCAAGAATAAACATTATATGTTCAGGCTCCACAAATGCCTCTCCAAAATAAGATACATGTCTATCCTCAGTAGCCTGATTAGAAACATCTGGACTAGGCTCTTGATCAACAACAACATTTTCTATTATCCTTTTATAGCAACAGGATCAACAACATGTTCTATATCATGAACTGGCTTAACAATCTGATCAGGACCAGCAGCCTACTATCCACCAGACTCTCCAACTTATGTGGTATGTTGGTGTGCAAAAGACGAATACACACGAGAAGTGAGATCTCTCAGATTCTACTCCATAATCTGACCTAAGAAAGCATAAACTGTTGTTGACTCTCTAAACTCTATATCCTTTCATTCCTTTCATACACTCTTCTATATAAATCATTAATAACTTAAGATTTCTCCAACATCTCCCTCTCAAGTGTACTAACCCTTTGCTCCAAGGTAACCTTTGTTGGAGATAGAGTAGATGTCTCTCGATAAGGTCTGAATATGGAGTTGTGTTGATGAAGTCTATATCTCCAAATAAATCATCAAAACACTGTCTCAGAGGAGTTCTCAAAATGTCATCAGTATCAACAGTAGTAGGCATAGAAATAGATGTCACAGTTGTAGATTCTCTAACTATCACTAGAGTAGCAGCCTCACTAACTGTAACTGGAATATCAAAATGTACAAGATCTTTAGTGGTCATTGGAGTTTGACGCTTTCTCAACACACCACGTTAACTACCCCTACCACTAGAACTCTCACTGGTCACCCTTGCCATCCTCTTCCTTTGGCCTCGGTTAATATAGGAGTATCTACTGGAACATAATCATGTTCCTCAGTAGTATGTTTTGATGTTCTTTCTCGTACTCTGGGATGTTCTTACAGCACATAAGGCACATTCCAATCTGATCACTATCAGCCTCACTATCATCTCCTCCACCTTCTAACCACTCATTCACCTCTTGTTCAGCATACTTTTCACCAATACGAGAACTCTCAGGATGGTTCTTGAGTATCACTAGATCATGTACCAGTTGTATGATCTCTATGAACCTGAGTAGTATAAATTTGTGCTTTAACTCAATTACCATCCACAAATCTACCAAGTTTGCCAAAATGTGATCCATCCCATGCATTTCCCCTTGCTCCTATTAGATAAGTGAAAATATCTTTGTTTATCACCATAACATAATATGTAGATGAATCAGACATAGCTAACTTAGGATGAGTAGCATTCACTATCATCTGAATAAACCATGGATACATAATGAAATTCTTCCCTGTGCAACAGTGACATTCTTCTGGATCTTAGAAAATATGGATGTAGATATGTTGTATGGAAGCTCATCAACTAGAGAAACCAGTATATATCCAGATATGGCGCTTAGACTGTCCATGCCAACCTTTAGATTGCTAAGGCAATGGATAACAACATGAAATAAATACTTCCAGAAGGGTGGCAAGTATTTCTTCTCTAGAGATGGATAACAGTGAGTATATCCCATGCAAACTAAACAATCTTTAGCAGTATCGTCATCTATCTTCATTGGTGCTCGTGGTATATCTTCCTGTAAAAATACATGTTAATCACCTCAGCAGTGATAACAATACTTTTCCCTTTCACTGTTGTTGTAATACATAGCTCCCCCTCAGCAGTGATAACAATTCTCTGATACCAGTTGTAAGGATCATCACAATAATCAGATCGCTCTCGTAATTGTGAATGCAGAATGTAAACAATTACGGATTGAGAAGTAGAAGAAATGAGATGAAGAACACGATGTAAATAACTTCTCTGATTGCTCTTTAAATTTTGAAGATTACACTCGAGCTATAAAATTCTAGAAATTAGCAAAAGCTCACTAATAACTAAACAAACTAGCTACTTATACTAAACTAGTATGTTCTTGCATGAAAACAGTTTTTCGTGCGAGAATAGTTCTCATGCGACAACAACTTGTCGTGTGGAAAGTTCTACTTTTCGCTTGACTTGAATTTCTTCTTCACATTGATTTGATTTACCGAGCCTAGGGGGAGATTGTAAGGGTTGAACCTAGAGGCTCGGGAAATCAAATCAAAGTGAAGATGAAATTCAAGTCAAGCGAAAAGTAGAACTTTCCACATGACAAGTTGTTGTCGCATGAGAACTACTTCTCACACAAAAGATTGTTTTCGTGTGAGAACATACTAGTTTAGTATAAATAGCTAGTTTTTTTAGTTATTAGTAAGCTTTTGTCAATTTCCTGAATTTTGTAACTCAAGTGTAATGTTCGAAATTCAGATAGCAATAAAGAGAAGTTATATACATTGTGTTCTTCATTTCATTTCTTCTAGTTCTCGATCTGTAATTATTTACATTCCGCCTTCACAATTACGAGACCGATT
The DNA here is from genome assembly GCA_025506515.1 of Flaveria trinervia. Taxonomy (NCBI): domain Eukaryota; kingdom Viridiplantae; phylum Streptophyta; class Magnoliopsida; order Asterales; family Asteraceae; genus Flaveria; species Flaveria trinervia. The sequence goes on from CM046455.1 coordinate 64,578,498, forward strand.
TGATTATTGTGACGATCCTTACAAGTAAAATATAACAAAATAAACTTTTCCCATATAAACAACCTGACTCGAGAGTCAGTTATCTCGAGTCGGCTCGTATATAAACTAGCTGAGCGTAAGCCCACATTTTAAACTCATTAAGATAAATAAACTAACTTTTAAAACTTACTAGCACTTTGGCTAAAAACTATTAATTAAATACTAATATTCATACATCTTATAACATTCACACTAGCTTTACCATTTTATCCTTGTATTTATACTAAAAACACAATTTTTTACTCTCTTTTAATTAAATAATATTTTTAATATCTTTATTATTAAATCTTCTCTTACATCCACTCACAACCACTTTTAAAATATTTAAAAAGTTTATGAGTCTTGTATCATTTCCCCCTAATACAAAGAATAATGGTACAATTCTTGTAAATTTTCTCTTTCATTCACTCACAACCAGTTAAACCATCCCCATAATATGGGTACACACTAATATAAACGATGCACTTACGGTGAATTTCTTAGAACTGAACCTTAATGGGGCAGACGACGACAGAGAAACAATAGAAAATCTGCTTCTCATACGGTGACTAAGCATTTAACACAAATTCAATGTGTTAGTGTGGTCGTTTCTAATCCTATAAATGGCCACTTAGGCTGCATGTCAAAAATGGCTACTTAGGCTTGCACGACAAACAACAAAACTAATGTTTGTTTTTGCCATAACCGGCCCTTTACATTTTATAATATTATGTTATTATTTTGTAGAAGTTTACCGTCAGGTCTAATATTATATTATTTAAATATATTATATATGTGTATATATATGTATCTTTACATGTTTTTATGTATTTAGTACTTTATATCATATAGAGTGTTGGACCAAAAGAACCAAGAGAGGATCAGAAAAACCTTTAAGTCCCACAGACGTCAAACAACTACTGAAGACCACAACGCTTTGAAGACAACAACTGATTACAAAGTCTGAAGACAAGTGCTGAAGACAAAGTCTGAAGACAAGTGCTGAAGACAAAGTCTGAAGACAAGTGCTGAAGACAAAGTCTGAAGACAAGTGCTGAAGACAAAGTCTGAAGACAAGTGCTGAAGACAAAGTCTGAAGACAAGTGCTGAAGACAAAGTCTGAAGACACAAGTGCTGAAGACAAAGTCTGAAGACACAAGTGCTGAAGACAAAGTCTGAAGACAAGTGCTGAAGACAAAGTCTGAAGACACAAGTGCTGAAGACCAAAGTATCAGACGTTGTCACAACAGCTGAAGAGGTCTTCTTCAGTAGTTGTGACGGTTTACCTTTCAGTAGTTTTATTTTTATCTTTTCAGTAGTTTGACACAACAGCTGAAGAATACTTCTTCAGTTGTTGTGCTCATCAGTAGTTTTATATTTATCAGTAGTTTTGTAAAACGACTGAAGAGCTTGTTCTTCAGTCGTTGTAGTTTCAGTAGTTTCTTATCAGTAGTTTCTTATTTTGTACTTAACACTCTGATATGTTCTCAGTAGTTGTGAACATTTCAGTAGTTTGTTAAGAGTTAGTTATTTTTGTAATAGATCTGCCAGTTGTCACTTACCCGTGATAACAGCAGCGATTGCACTCTATATAAGGAGTGTCAACCTAATGTAAAAAATGAATGATTTGATCAGAAATATTCGATATTATTGAAACATTCCTTGTTACAGAAATATATTCTCTGTTATAACCGTATTGTTCTTAATGCATACAAGTATCAAACTCTTGCTACAATTTGTCTAATTTTGTTCTTATTCCGCTGTGTCGCTATTACATACATCAAACTTGTGATCACTGATCCTGACAAATGGTATCAGAGCAGGTTAATCATTGATCGATCTAATAATTGATCATTGAAACTGCTATTCAAGATCCAAGTTTGACTGAATTAGCATTTTTGTGTTTTGCAAGAAACGGTTATAGAGATTGAATTTTTGTGTTTTCTGGTCATTCATCCTGAGATTTTCTCTTGGTTTTCATTGAGTCTGTTGTGGTCTTTATAAAAACGTTTAAAAGCTTGAATTAAATTGTATTTGGACTCAAAATGACTACTCCTCCAATGATCCTCACAATACTGGTTCCTCAACCAAGCCTCCAATGCTGGTTAGGAATGAGTATAACATATGGCAACGACGAATGCTCCATCACCTGTCTGTTAACAGCGCAGGTTGTTGGACATCAGTGGTACATGGTCCACACAAGCCTATGGTGAATAACCGGAAACCAATCAAATGGTTCCGAAGAGGAGGGAGCAATACTCAGATGAGGATAAGAAGTTGTTTGAGATTGATGCAAAAGCCCATGGAATTCTGGCCATGGCACTGCCTAATGAAATCTATTCTGGGCTAATGCATCATGAAACTGCCCATGACCTCTGGAATGCCTTGAAAGAACAATTTGGAGGAACAGATGAGGTCTTGGCAAATAATAGAGAAATCCTTGCCCAACAATACGAGACATTCTCTCATAGGAAGGGTGAGACACTGACTCAACAGTTCGAGCGGTTCTCTTGTTGATCTCTGAATTAAAAATGGTCAAACATGAGTACACCAATAGCCAGATGAATAACAGATTTCTCAGATCACTGCCTGAGAGATGGGACACATACACTATTGTCCTACGCTCCAGTGCAAATTTGGACAAACTATCTCTCACCCAACTCCATGGGAAATTGCTCACATTTGAGAGAGAGATAGAACAGAAACGAAAACTGTCTTCATCTGGAAAGCTCACTGAAGACTTTGTACCAGGCAACACTGCCTTGGTTGGTCATGAGTTAGAATATGCTTCATCTGAATGCCAGTATGATGAGCATATTGACTTCTCTTCAAACACTTCTGATTCTGCATTTGTGAGTGTTGATAGTCAGTTTACTGGATGTAATAATGACAATCTATGCTTCATCATGGATGATCTCAAGGGGATTGCTGATGATGACTTAGAAGAGATGGATATTTTGAGCCAAATGGCCTTGATAAATATCAGATCTCAGAAGTTCTACAAAAGAACTGGAAGAAAGTTCCCAGGACTCTCTGGCAAAACCAAAGTTGGTTTTGACAAGAGTAAGTTGAAGTGTCACAAATGCCACAGGCTTGGACACTTTGCTAGAGAATGCAGATCATCTGGATCTAATTCCTCTGCACCTTTTGTGACTTTCCCTGGCAATAGTCAACAACACAGAGGGCAACATCCTGTCAATTCTAGTCATCATTCTCAACCACAATCTCCTGCATATTTTGTTCCTCAGGGTCAAATGCCATATCCTTACCCTTGTTATTACATGCCACAGTCAAATCAAGTTCAAGTTCCTATAGTACCACAACCTCATGCACTACCAGAACCTCAACCATCTCAATCTCATCAACCTCCTCAACCTCAACAACACAGCTTCTTCACCCCTGGAGGTGTTGACTGGAGCAGTTTACCGGATGACATGTCTGGTCATGAACAACTGTTCACAGTGCTGGTCAACATGGTGGTGACAGTCCTTTTGGAATCTGGCTCTCATGGCCCTGGAGTCTACTGAGGGTTCCTGCTCAAATGCATCATCTTCACAGGTAACTCAGGTATTCAGAGGCTAAAGCCAAGTTATGTTCTGAATCATGCATTGCTGCCTTTGTCTCAATTAGAGAGGCAAATGTAGCATTAATAAATCAAAAACTTGAGCTTGAGAAAACCATTTCCAAAAGAAAAGCTGAGTTTGAGTCTGCTCTTAATTGTAAAAATGATGAGATTTATAAGCTTAAATGCCAACTAAATGATGAAAAGGCTAAGCTAGAGGTTATTCTGGATGACCAGAGAAGTCTAAAAGAAACCCTTGCAGTCACCCAGGTAGAGTGTGATCGATGGGTACAATCATGCAAAGGTTTTGAAATGCTTCTTAGTAAGCAATCTGCTTCCAATGTGAAGTTTGGTATTGGTTACAATCACACTGCTCCTCCTACAGATTTTGCTTCAAGAGCAGAAGTGAAATCTGATGGAGAAAGCAATAACCAATCCACCTCATCATGTGATTCACCTTTTGATAGAGCATCATCAAAAGTTGAAGTCAGCACTAAGCCCTCTCAGAACCCATCAGCTGATATTGATGGTTCTACTGCTGACACTCACATGATAAAAGAGATGATCAACTCAGGAGTTATTTCTGAAAGTCCTGAAAGGACTGGAGAGCAAGATTTAACACCTGAAGTTCAAACTCCAACTAAGACAGCACTGAAGAGAAGAAAACTGTCAGTAGAAAGAGTTTGAAGACTACTAAAGAGGAAGTCAAGAAAGCAAATAATGCTTCTAAAGTACTGAAGAGCAAGTCTTCAGTAGTTTCATCCTCTTTAGTTGATGATCATCATAAGATGAAGAAGAAACCATGTGAAGTATGTGGTTTGTTCAATCATCTTACAGATGATTGTTGGTACAAAAGGGGATCCAAACTCAAACATAAAGAAGAAATTCAAGAGAAAATGGCTAAAATGAAAACTGAGTTTGGAGCCACATTTGTACCAGCAACATCAAATCCTGTAACCTCAAGTCCAAACAGAAATCAAAAAAGGAAGGGGTTAAACAGGTAACAGCTGAGATTGCTCAAAAGAAGAAGGTGCAACATAGGAACTTATCAAACTCCAATGCCAATGTGTCTGAAGAGCTGAAAGCCTTATCCCAAAATCAGACACAGCTGGTTATGATGGTTCAACATCTATTGGAAGAGTTAACCAATTAGATGTTCCTATGTTGAAACCACAGAAAAGGAGGTCCAAGCCAAAGGATTCCTTTTCTTCACCAGCTTCTTCCTCTCAGGCTGTTGTTTCCAACAAACATGTTAGTTTACCATCTGTTGATGAGAACAGGCCCAAGACCAAAAAGGTTTGGGTCTCAAAATCTAACTAATTTGTTGTATCTTGCAGGGTTCTTCAACATACCTCAGAGGCATCTGGTATGTAGACAGTGGAGGATCCATGCATATGACAGGAAACAGATCACTTCTTAATGACTACTCTCAAGGAAGGAAGGGGTTTGTGTCATTTGGCAATGATGCAAAAGGTTACATCATTGGCAAAGGCTTTGTTTCCAATGGGGAAATAAAGTTTGATGATGTTAACCATGTGGAAAATCTCAAGTACAACCTCTTGAGTGTCAGTCAAATGTGTGACAAAGGCCATGTTGCTCTTTTCCAGTCAGAACTGTCGGATTCTGTCATCCAAAGTTCTAAATTTGATTGATAAGGTGTTGGATGAACACACTCTCCTAAAGGCCAACAGGACAGGAAGAGTGTATGCCTTAGATCTTTCCAAGAAAATAGATCTCAAAGGCCATCCTTGCCTATTTTCCAAGGCTTCCCCCCAAGAATCTATTCTATGGCATAGAAGGCTGGGTCATGTTAATCTCAAAAACATGAATCAGCTGATAAACCATGGTTAGTAAGGGGACTGCAATGAAGGAGTTCAAGTGTGAAGATAACTGCACTGCCTGTTTAAAAGGAAAACAGCACAAAGCTTCATTTCCCTCCATAGAAGAACCTAAGTCCACTGCCTGCTTACAGCTTCTTCACATGGATCTCTTTGGTCCTGTGAAAGTGATGAGTATGGCTAAGAAGAAATACTGTCTGGTAATTGTGGATGATTACTCCAGATTTGTATGGACTTTCTTCTTGCATTCAAAGGATGAGGCTGCACAGTCCATTATGAACTTTGTGTTACACGTTGAGAAGCAGTATTCCCTACCAGTTAAGTGTGTGAGGAGTGATAATGGTACTGAATTTAGAAACCACACACTTGATGAGTTTTACTTATCAAAGGGAATCAAGAGGCAGTATAGCATCCCAAGAACTCCTGAGCAAAATGGAGTAGTGGAGAGAAAGAACAGGACCCTTATTGAAGCTGCAAGGTCCATGTTGGCTGATTCTGGACTGCCAATGACTTTTTGGGCTGAAGCTGTCAATACAGCTTGCTATGTACAGAATAGAGTTCTAGTAAATCAGAGGTTGATGAAGACTCCATATGAAGTTCTTCATCATTTGGCCCCTCTAATTTCATTCTTCAGAGCATTTGGGTGTCCTTGTTTCATTCTCAACACACGGGATCAACTCCAAAAATTTGATCCTAAGGTGGATGCAGGGTACTTTGTTGGTTATTCATCAACTTGCAAAGCATACAGAGTCTTCAACTGCAGAACAAAGATGGTTGAAGAGACTCTACATGTTAAGTTTAATGAATCTCCTAAGGACAAGATTCCACAAAGCCCTGTGGAGCTATTTGATTTGGACATACTGCAATATGTTCCTTATCAAACTCCTGCTGTTGCTCCTGTCAACAGTTCACCACCTGGTGGTACTGCTGGTGCTGATGATGATGATGATAGCAGTACTCACCTCTTCAGGTTTAGTGATCAACTGCCTGATTCAGCTAGACCTGATGTTCCTGTAGCTCCAGTAGCACCATCCACAACAAATGCTGATGAGATTTCTTCAAATTCAACCTCCTTTGAATTACCATCCACTGATTGGTTTCAAGGAAATGATTCACCATCACCATCTGTTGCTGCTGAACCTGCTGCAAACACTTGCACAGATCTCATTGTGTATCAAGATCTGAAGAATCACCCTATGTCTCAAATCATTGGTGATATCACTGCTGGCGTATCAACAAGAAGTCAATTGTCAAATTTCTGCTTCTATGTCTCTCATCAGTCAGCAAGAGCCAAAGAATTATCACATTGCTTTAAAGGACAATGGATGGGTTGATGCCATGCAGCTTGAGCTTCTTCAGTTCAAGAAACAGCAAGTGTGGGAACTGGTTCCTCTACCTCCAGGTAAGTGTGCAATAGGCACTAAATGGGTGTTTAGGACAAAACTGATGAAAATGGGCTTATTGTTAAGAACAAGGCCAGACTGGTTGTTCAGGGGTTTGCACAAGAAGAAGGTATTGATTATGATGAAACCTTTGCCCCTGTAGCCAGACTGGAAGCAATTCGATTGTTTTTAGCTTATGCTGCTTATCAAAAACTTAAAGTTTTTCAAATGGATGTCAAAAGTGCATTTTTGTATGGGAAAATTAAAGAAGAGGTTTATGTATGTCAACCACCAGGCTTTGAGGACAATAAACATCCTAATTGGGTGTATAAGCTTGATAAGGCTCTTTATGGGTTGAAACAAGCTCCTAGAGCCTGGTATGAGACATTATCAAACTTTCTTCTGGAAAATGATTTCACTAGAGGCTCCATTGATAAGACTTTATTCATTAAGAAAGCTGGGCAGCATAATCTACTTGTTCAAATTTATGTAGATGATATTATTTTTGCATCCTCTGATCCTCAGTTGTGTGATGCCTTTACAAAGTTGATGCAACAGAAGTTTGAAATGAGTGCCATGGGAGAATTACAGTTCTTTCTGGTTTGCAAATCAAACAAAAGGCTGATGGAATTTTCATTCATCAGTCCAAATACACAAAAGATCTTTTGGAAAAGTTTGATTTACAAAACTGTAAGCCCTGTTCTACCCCCATGTGCAGCACCACACAACTGGATACAGATCAGAAAGGTAAAGTGGTTGATGAAACACTTTACAGATGTATGATTGGGTCCTTGATGTATTTAACAGCTTCTAGACCAGATATTATGTTTGCTACATGTGTTTGTGCTAGATTTCAGGCTGCACCTAAAGAGTCTCATCTGATTGCAGTCAAGAGGATCTTTAGATATTGCAAGGTACACAATCTCTAGGTTTATGGTATTCCACTGGGCACTCTTGTAAATTAGTTGCTTTCTCTGATAGTGACTATGCAGGGTGTAAGTTGACCAGGAAATCAACTTCTGGTGGATGTCAATTCCTAGGCAACTGTTTGATTTCTTGGCAGAGTAAGAAACAAACATCTGTTGCTACATCCACTGCTGAAGCCGAGTACATTGCTGCTGCAAGTTGTACATCCCAAGTACTCTGGCTTCAGAATCAACTTTTGGACTATGGCATTACAGAGACTAAGACTCCATTATTAATGGATAGTGCTTCAGCTCTTTGCATTGTCAAAAATCCAGTCCAGCACTCTAGGACCAAACATATAGAAATTAGACATCATTTTATAAGAGATTGTTTTGAAAAGGGTCTAATTAATCCATGTTTGTGCCTAGTGCTGATGAGCTTGCAGACATTTTTACTAAGCCTTTGGATAGTTCAACTTTCCACAACCTGGTGTTAAGGCTTGGTATGCTGCAGCTAGAATAAGTGACAACTACTGATGATCTCAGTAATAAGTACTGGTGATCATTGGTAACCATGTCACATATAAGTACTGATGAGTTCTTTCACCCTCAGTAGTTTTATAACTACTGAAGGCTAAATGCCTCACAAGTACTGAAGTACTTTATCTGTTCTAAACTACTGATGTAGTTACAACTACTGAAATCAGTACAAACAGATAAGTACTGACGTCCTATGAAACACCTGAAAAGCAGATGCAAAGTCTGATGAGTAAGTGTTGAGGACAGTATGAAACAGCTGAAAAGCTAAGAATTGACGAAAACAGCTGATGAGTAATTTCTCTTCAGTTGTTTCTACAACTGCTGTTTCAAAACAACTGAAGCAAAACCATGTCTTCAGTAGTTTACAACTACTGAAGACTAACACCAAGTCTTCAGCTGTTTACAACTGCTGACAAAACCACTGTCTTCAGTAGTTTCACAACTACTGATGACTGATACCAAGTCTTCAGTTGTTTCATCACCTGAAGTCAAAACTGTCTTCAGTAGTTTTATAACTACTGATGACTAAATCCGAGACTTCAGCTGTTTCAACGTCTGACGGTTAATACCACGTCATCAGTAGTTTCAACAACTGATGACTCACACAAAAACCCTCAGTCGATTTCTATCCCGACCCTTTAAATACCTTATCCCACCTTCAGAGTTTTTATCTTCTCTTCTCAAACCTAACGTTCAAAAACTCTCTACCCTCTCTTCATCAATGGCGACCATGCAACTAAAACCACGACACAACTGTGTCGCACATCTCACCAAATCGCCATACTGGACCAAGTTTCACAACGCCATTGATTTAATGGTTCAATCACCCTACAAAACGGCGTTTCTGGTAAATCCCACCATATATGCCGCATCCCTTAACCACTTTGGACAAACGTCACTTGGTCTCTGAGGAGAACGACACAGAGTCTCTTCAATCGTTTGTCCATGGCCAAAAAGTGGTCATCACTCCAGACACTCTTCGTCAAACCCTTAATCTGGATGATGCCACTTTCCCAACTGGTTATCCAAAGGGCACAACAGATCAATCATTTGCCCACCATGGATACCAGGGTGACTTGAGTGCATCTACCTTACTGAAGAAACATTTCCCAGATGCCGAACGTCTCATATTTCATATGGTAAATGTATGCCTTGCCTCCAAGACCTCATCATGGGATCAAATGTCCACAAGGTGGCAACAGGTAATGTACTCCATCCTTGAGCAACAACCTTTAAATTTTTCGGAAATACTATTTTTAGAGCTCAAGGATATGGCTCAAAAACAAACTGCTAACCGTTGGATATTATATCCTCGGTTCATAATGGCCATAATTGAAAACCAGCTTCAAGCTGAGGGACTTGTTGGCCTGGGAGTCCCTGCTATGGCTGTATTGCCTGAAGTATACTCCCGGCACAACTCTGACCAATCACTCAAAATGGCTGCCAAGCTGCGCAAACCCACGCAGCTGGAACCCACAGCCACCACCTCCAAATCAAAAGTCCCCACCAAACCCACTAAAAAGAAAACCAAAAAGGCTACTCAGGGAAATGAGTCCCCTGAGGATGCCCCTGCAACACAAACGCAGGCTATATCCACTGGTTATAACCCCCTAGTGGATATAAGGACTCTCCCAGCCACAGCCGCTCAGGATTCCTCTCAAAAGGAGCCTGCAGCAACCACAGAAGGGGTACCCACAAATCTGGGATCTTCCTCATTTGAGGAGATTGCCATTGAAGAGCACCATTCTCCCCAGGTGCACACTGCTTTTACCCCATCTCCCCATGCAACCGCCCCCAAAGTCCCACCCTTATCATTGCAAACGTGCTGACTCAGCTGCATGCCTCTCCTCCTCCCCAACAACCACCAACAAAGGGGAGAACCACAGCTATTGAGGACGAGGATCACCATGCTTCTGACAACCCACAGCACCGGGGTTTAAATGTTCTATCTCCTGGTGTGGATATGGAGACCAGAACATCTGGTGAGGCTGCCACCTCTTCTGAATCAGCATATGATCAGACTGAGGCTGGTAACATTCCTAAGACCTCACCAGAGGCAACAGCTGATGAAGGACAAAGTCCTGAGGCTGGAAGTCCCCAGTTCCAAGACAAAGGGGCACATGCTACAACTGGTCTACACCCAGTGCATGTACATCCTGCTACAAGCAGGAGGTCAGGTGATTCAGCATCTGCTGATGATGACCTGGGCTTCTTTTATGATGTTCTTGCCCAGAACACAATCCTAGAGGAGGAAGTCAGTAGGCTGCAAAACTACTTGACCAACTCTCTCAAGGAGAAAGACCATCTGCCACCACATTAACCCAACAGATGGCACCTTCCTCTGAAGGTCCCTTAAACACACAGCCACTACAAAATTCTCAGCCACCTGCCTCTGTTTCTGGCACCATTTCTCAGGACCAAAACCCCCCTGAGCAAATGGATGCTATCCCTCAAAATCCCCTATCTCTCATCACACAAGCTAACCGAATTTGTTATTAAAACTGTTGATGAGAGACTTTCTACTGTCTTACAACCTCTGGTGGAGGATGTACTGCGCCAACAACTTTCTGCTACTCAATCCCTTGCAACCAATGCACCCAAAAAGGGGAGAGTTCAGCAGTGAAAGCTAAAAGAAAGAGGATGGGAAGGAGGAGAGAGAAAGAGAAAGATAAAGAGGTGGAAAAAGAGAGGATTGTGTGTATGAGGCCGAAAAAGAGAAGGAGAATGTGATTGAGAAGGGAGCTGAAGTGAAAAAGTACATGAAAGTCAAAAAGATTTTCATGTCACATACAGAAAAAGAAGAGTGCTGAGAGAAAGAGAAGAACTTGAACGAAATGGTTAAAGAGGCTGACTGAACACAGCAGATCAATGGACAATATCATTGATCAGCTGTTTAGGCAAGGTTTCGACACTGAAAAGCTGGATTCTGAAATAAGAAGATTAGAGATCGAAGAGATCCAACAAAGATGGGCCAGCTACAGCACTATGGATAGAGAGAGACTTGAGATCATGATCAGATTCATCAGCAAATACCTTGGGAGATCATTGATCGAAGTAAAATCATGGACCAGGGACAGCATCTTGGCCATAACCTCCAAGATCTGTTCGTCTGAGGCATACACTAAGGGGTTAGTAGTCGAAGCTTTGAATGAAGCAGGAGCAGGGAGCAGGACTGAGCTAGCCAAATACTCAAAAGCAACACTCACCTCCAAAATGCTAACTCAGCCTGTCAACATTCCCTCTCCAAAACAACCACAACCACAACCCACAAAACCAACTCCCTTACCATCTAAACCAAAGCCGATGATGCACCTAAGAAGAAGAGAGAAGGGTGTTGAGGCTAGAAGAAGAAGAAGAAGAGGATGATGTGGAAGAAGATAGGCTGCCTCTGTCTGCAGTCCTAACATTGGCTAAAGCCAAACCCATGCCCATCACTCACCTCACAGATGGAAGCTGTGAGAGTAAAGATTGAAGAAGAACAGCAGCAAAGGCTTCATGATGATGAAATGTTGAAAAGCATCGACAAAACTTATGCTGCTTCGTCATCAATAATAAGTATGAAGAAAGAAGCTCTGAGGTTGTACACCCTTGCCAACACATTTCAATATCAGAAGGAAAAGGTGAGAGTATGGCCTGATCCTAGGGTGGCTCACAGGATTGTAAAGAAAGACATTCCTTCGAGATACAAGGGCCAAGTAAAAAGGATCGTAGATGAAGAGATCACAGTGGTCCTTGTAGTATCACCCTGGGAGATTGTAGAAGATTTCAAGAAGGCCTATGAGACTAAACAACCACCCCAAAAGATGTTAGAGAACAGAATTATTAAAAAGGGGTTAGTCTACAAGAGGCTTGAGAACTTCAAACAAAATGAGCTCAGTCTGTTACTTGAAGGGACTCATCCTGATGAGTTTGCATACAGACAGATTACAACAGTTGAGCTCAAAAATGGTAAACAGGCCAAGTACATCTCAGAGCTGTATGGGCGTGAAGGATTGTTTGATGGTGAAGCCGAGAACCTGACCATGGAAGAACAAATTATGTTTCTCAGAGCATACACCAGAGAATCCTACAGGCTTATACATGGGAAGTGAGTCTCATGGATGGGGGAACAGCTCAGTGTCCAATTCCCCAATACAGAGCTCCCATCCATACATTGCCAACCAAATCATCAGAGACTCATTTCCAGGCCAGTGCTTATATGGGTCATCTTCTCAACTGATCAAGAAGGAAAAAGACCAACCATTCTGCCAACAATAAGTGGGACCTCAATAAAGTTAAAGGTTTTGGCTGCATTGGTTCAGGGGGAGTTTGTTGGACCAAAAGAACCAATGAGCCGGATCAGAAAAACCTTTAAGTCCCACAGACGTCACAACAACTACTGAAGACCACAACAGCTGAAGACAACAGCTGATTACAAAGTCTGAAGACATGCTGAAGATAAGTCTGAAGACAAGTGCTGAAGACAAAGTCTGAAGACAAGTGCTGAAGACAAAGTCTGAAGACAAGTGCTGAAGACAAAGTCTGAAGACAAGTGCTGAAGACAAGTGCTGAGACAAAGTCTGAAGACACAAGTGCTGAGACAAAGTCTGAAGACAAGTGCTGAAGACAAAGTCTGAAGACACAAGTGCTGAAGACCAAAGTATCAGACGTTGTCACAACAGCTGAAGAGGTCTTCTTCAGTAGTTGTGACGGTTTACCTTTCAGTAGTTTTATGTTTTATCTTTTCAGTAGTTTGACACAACAGCTGAAGAATACTTCTTCAGTTGTTGTGCTCATCAGTAGTTTTATATTTATCAGTAGTTTTGTAAAACGACTGAAGAGCTTGTTCTTCAGTCGTTGTAGTTTCAGTAGTTTCTTATCAGTAGTTTCTTATTTTTACTTAACACTCTGATATGTTCTCAGTAGTTGTGAACATTTCAGTAGTTTGTAAGAGTTAGTTATTTTTGTAATAGATCTGCCAGTTGTCACTTACCCGTGATAACAGCAGCGATTGCACTCTATATAAGGAGTGTCACCTAATGTAAAAAATGAATGATTTGATCAGAAATATTCGATATTATTGAAACATTCCTTGTTACAGAAATATATTCTCTCGTTATAACTGTATTTGTTCTTAATGCATACAAGTATCAAACTCTTGCTACAATTTGTCTAATTCTTGTTCTTATTCCGCTGTGCTACGCTCCATTACATCAAACTTGTGATCACTGATCCTGACAATGGTATCAGAGCAGGTTAATCATTGATTAATCTAATAATTGATCATTGAACTGCTATTCAGATCCAGTTTGACTGAATTAGCATTTTCGTGTGTTGCAAGAAACGGTTATAGAGATTGAATTTTCTGTGACCAATGCACAGCCAGATCAGAAAAACCTTTAAGTCCCACAGACGTCAACACAATACTGAAGACCACAACAACTGAAGACAACAGTGATGACATAGAGTAAATTACGCGGATAGTCTCAGAGGTTTGCTTCAATTTAACTTTCATCCTTAGACCTAAAAAAATACAAGTTTAGTCTAAGGTTTGAAAAAACTGTAACACTTTTATCCATCTCCTTGACGCCATTAAAAATCCGTTAATTGTGTGTCAAATGACTGTTTTCCATTTTATCTTTTAAATAAAAAATTTATTAAGTTAACTTACAACCACCATACCATGTATCCTCATCCCCTTCTTCTTCTTCATCCTAACCACCACCACACACTACCATCCCCACCACCACTACCACCACAAACCCACCAGTACCACCAACCCCCAACATCAAATTTCTTCACCACCTTAATATTACTCACTTCCATGTTTTCCATTCAACCCTGTGCAAGATTTTGATGGCAAAATGCTGCTACCACCTGCAATTCCAACCACAAACAACAACTAGAAAGGAAGGGAAAGGTCGTAGATGCGTTTATTCTAGGAGTCTATCCATGTATACTCATTTTATTCTACAAAAACCCCCTTACACGGCAAAAATGGTCGTAGATGCGTTTATTCAAAGAGTCATTCATCTTCATGAATCCCAAAATCCATAAGAGTGATTGTGATCCTTGTTTCTTAGTAAATTTTGGGAGGAGATCTTCCAATCCATGGGGACTAAACTTCATATGAGCTCCGCCTATCACCCTAAATCTGATGGACAATCCGAAGTCATCAATCGTTTTTTAGAAAATCATCTACGTTGCTTTGCGGGGGATCAACCACAAACATGGGCACTATGGCTTCTATTGGTAGAATTTTGGTATAATTCCACATTCCGTGTCTCGACTGGTACCACCCCCTTTGAAGCTATTTATGGCCGCCAACCTTCATCAATTTTACAGTTTATACCAAGGGAAGTATGAGTGGAGGAAGTGGCTCATGACTACATGATCAAGATGAGGCCCTAAAATAGCTAAAAGTTCATCTTTCTAAGGCCCAATTCTCCATGAAAACTCAAACTGATAAGAAGATAAGGGACATCAGTCTTTCGGTGGGTGAATGGGTTTATGTCAAGCTTAAACCTTATCGCTAAATACCAGTGCTTACTCGCGTCCATCAGAAACTAGCAGCTAAACTTTTTGGTTCAATTTAAATTGTGGAAAAGGTGGGACCGGTAGCTTACCATCTACAGTTACCTCCTACCTCTAAGATTCACCTGGTGTTCTATATCTCCCTTTTAAGAAAGTTGTCAGTGCACCAAGTTCTTTGATATTAGCTCCTGAACTAGACATTGCTAACTTTGACACACTCAAGCTTGAATCTATTCATGATACCCGAAAGGTTATAGTCGATTTTGTTTCTACAGAGCAATAGTTGATTCAATGGTAGGGGCAAACATGGGAAGACGCTTTATGGATTAAAGGCCAAATTCATGATATAAGTCTAGAGGTCAAGACTTCTTTAAAAGGAGAAAGTAGTTGTACGGATATGGGGACTAAATCATTTCAAGTCTATTCTAAAAGGGGCAAAAAGGGGCAAAAAGGGGCAATTCTAAAAATGGCTAAGAGTCGGTTACAAGTGTGGGAGGAAGGAGAAAGAGAGAGAGAGAGAGAGAGAAAGAGAGAGAGTATAAGTCGTAGAAAATGATGTATGGTGAGGTATGTGAGTATATTATGAGTGTTAGGCTGTTACCTGATGTATGGAGAGAGGGTATAACCCTGAATCATATTTTGTATCTTCTTTTTCAAGTTTTCATCAATCATAAACATTCTTCTCTTATTTTCATTACAATTTCTTATTGAATACTATCAATTGGTTGTTAAACCCTATTAGTTTGCTAGTTAATTTCCTATTTGATTTGTTAGGGAAGGCGAGCCTTTGGGGTAGAGAGAAGGAAGTTTTGTTAGACTAAAGTGAGATCATTTTCTTGCTATTTTAGTGTTTGTTGTTTATAATTATTCTGTACTGTGAAAATTTGCATATGCTTATCCACATAAGCATTGTGTTTATAGTGTGCAACAAGGGAGACGATTGGAGAACCGGTACTCTTAAAGGTCCACGTGTTCAGTTTAACTAGTTAAGGGACCTTTAGTTTAATCCCTACTTTTCGAATATATGCTAAGTTTAAGGACTTACCTACACAAAACATGAAATGCAAGGGAGGTTATTGAAGTTTGCACACAAATAATTGATATTATTGCTATAATTCTAAACTTTAGAGTAAAACAATTTTAGAGGTCGTAAGCATTGGAAAAAAAAACTTGGGAGAATTTCAACCAATTTAACCAATATGATCTATTCCTTTTTAGCTATTTACTTAATGTGACCCCGATTTATTCATTTTTAGCTATTTACTTAAAGTGACCCTTTTGAGAAAAATTCAACCTGAATAGACCCATTGCATCATAACATTTATTAGACTACACAATAAAGTACTTGAAATCAAAGACTATGATGCATCAAAAGCACTTAGCTATCATGTGATGTTGGTCCATGTTACAACACATGCTCCATCAACTCCCGTAAATAATTCACTCAAATAATTTGTCTTATTGTAGATGAAATGCATAGTCAAAGTTGTTATAGTTACCATGTATATCCTTTAATATTGCATGTAATTATGGGGCTCCACAACTATATGTACTCTTGTATTCATGTGAATAAAATATGCATTTCAATCATCTTGTTATGGTAATTAGAGCCTAAAGCAAACTCTCACGAGTAATCTACCATCGATCTTCTTTTTTGTTTTCCTTCATCCTCCATGCTGCCTCAAATACCATCATTACCATCACTGCTTCTACTCATCTTAACATCAAACTTACTTCTCAAAACTTTTCATTTTGGAGACGCCATGTGCAATCTATGCTCATCGACCTTGATCTTATAGCCTTCATCACTAGAGCTACTCCGGCTCCATAAAAAACAGTCGTCAAACCTAACCCTACATATGACACTTGGTTCGACAAGATCAAGTCATCTTTAGTGCTCTCTTCGGCTCTTGTTTTAATGACATCCAACCACTCACTGCCTCGGCATCCACTACCAAAGATGCTTGGATCGCTTAACGTCATCCTTTGCTAGTAATCCCGATCCAGAATAATTTCTTTGTAAACAAAACTTGCAAAGAACCCTAAGGGCAGCCGATCTATCCCTGAATTCCTCAATGAGATGCACTCAAATACTGATGAGTTAGCGCTTCTTCAAAGCCCCTTCAGCGAGGATGATCTCCTGGTTCACATTCTCACCCAACTTGGTGACGAATATGGTGGACCTTGAACGATCGTTGAAATCAACTGAACCCATGAACCCCATTGTGCTACTAAAAATGCAACACAAAGGTAGTAGGTTCGACCGCCATTTCGTTCGTCTTCTAAACAACAAACCGAAATACCCGGTTTGAGTTGCCTGCCTCATCACAACGTTCATCCCAGATTAACAAATTTCAAAAGAATTCATCTAGTACCCGCACAAATCAGTTTTGCAACTTCTGCAAAATCTCCGGTCACAATACTCGTGACTGTCGAAAACTTGCTCGGTTTCTAAAAGACAATCAAATTGCGGTCCACAACCCTGTGTCAAACCCCATCATTAGTTCAACTACTTGGGGCCCGGGCTCTAATATGTGAATGATGGACAATGGTGCCTCTTATCATCTCACTTCATGTCCAACTACACTTTCCTCCGTTTCCGAGTACGGTGGTCCCGATGAAATTATTCTTGGTAATGGTATGGATCTCTCTATATCTCACATTGGTTCAAGTCATTTTCCTACTAAAACCAAATCATTATAAGTAACTGATATTCTATTTGTTCCAAACAAATGTACTAATTTAAATTCAGTTGCAAAATTATGTCGTGCTAATTAAATCACTATTGAATTCTTTTCTTTTCATTTTCTATGAAGAATCTCAAAATAGGGGCGCCCATCATATGGGGGAGAACATCAGTGATGTTTACTATCTCATTCGGGTCACCTCACTTCCACAAGTTAATACAACTACAACCTCGTCACCACTCCAATGGCATCATCAACTTGGACATCTGTGTTTTCGTACTTTCAAACTTCTTCGTAAAGACCTTGGTCTTAGTTTTAAACCTTTATCATGTTCCACCTTACATTATCAATCGTGTGCTATTAATAAATGTCACAAGTTGCCATTTGGACCAAACTCATTTATTGCCAATAAGCCATTACAACTCCTTTACTCGGATGTACGGGGAACGATACAATAATCTATTGATGGGTTTGCATATTAGGTTGTGTTTGTTGATTACTATTCTAAACATGTTTGGCTTTACCCTCTCAAATGCAAATCCGATGTGTCCACCATTTTTCCACAATTTAAACAACTTGTGGAAAGGTTTTTCCAAACCCAAATTATATCTATTTTAACCAACAATGATGGTGAATAGATCTGCCTTCAACCTTTTCTTCAATCTGTAGTAATCTCACACTACACCACCCCTCCACACACACCTAAACCAAATGAAATCGCTGAGGGTTGTCATCGCCACATTGTGGAAACTGGTCTCTCTCTACTCCACTATGCCAGTTTACCGCTCTCATTTTCGTCTCATGCGTTTGAAACGGTGGTTATCTCATTAACTGCTTCCCTACACCAATTCTTCAATTCCAAACCCCATATCACACGCTTTATCATGCATCACCAAATTGTACCAAACTCAAAACCTCTGGATGCTTATGCTACCCATGGCGTAAACCTTACACCAAATCCAAATTTCAACCAAACTCTCAACCATGCATTATTTTAGGATATTCCACGTTGAAATCGGCCTATAAATGCTTGGATTCTAGAACCAATCGTCTCTATCATTCACAAAATTTTGTCTTTGTCGAGGATGTCATTCCCTCAAAAGGTCACTCCTCAACATCCACTTCCCTCCCAACTCACTTTGACTTTTTATCCACTTCACACACCACTACAAATACATCACATGTTTCTGCACCTTCTCCAGCCATACCCACCTCTTCACATATACCACCTATACTTAACACACCATCCTTGCTATTGCCTTATCTCGGGGTTGGTCTTTACGATAATTGGATGTTAACAATGTGTTTTTACATGGGAATTTACAAGAATAAGTATACATGACATAACCCTCGGTTACATTCATCCGCAATTCCCGACTCATATGTGCAAACTCCTTTGGTCCCTCTATGGTCTCAAACATGCACCTGGTGCATGATATATGGCTCTTCATTCTTTCTTGATTGATTTTGGTTTCACTATATCACATGCAGATGCTTTATTTTTTATCAATAATTGCAATGGTATCATGTGCTACTTTGTAGTCCATGTGGATGATATTATCTTGACAATCAACAACAACGAGTTCATGGATGGGTTTGTTAATAGTCTTGCATCTTGGTTTTCAGTTAAAGACTTTGGATACCCAAATCATTTTCTTAGACTGGAACTCATACCCAATGCCCATGGTTTATTCTTATCTCAGCATAGACATATTCATGATTTATTGACCGCATATCACATGGATGGGGCCAAATCGATCGAAACACCACTATGCTCATCCCAAGTTCTTACTCTCAAAGATGGAACTCCAAAAGTTGACCCCACTCCATATCGTAACCTAGTGGGCTCTCTTTAATACCTTGCTTTCACACACCCAAATATTTCTTTTGCTGTGAACAAGCTCTCACAGTTCATGCATCAACCAACTCAAATGCATTGGCTCAAATGATTGTTGGGTTATCTTAAAGGAACACTTTATCATGGTTTGTTTCAAAAAAATAATTCCCCTTTTGAGCTCACAGCTTTCTCCGATTTAGATTAGGGGTATCTCCACAGCTGGACGCCCAACCACAGCCTACATTATTTATCTCGGTAGCAACATCATCTCTTGGAAGTTTGGTCGTCAAATGTAAGTTTCTCAATCCTCCACTAAAGCCGAGTACAAAGCTCTTGTAAATGTTATTGTTGAACTTGCGTAGGTGGAAAATTTTCTTACTAAACTCGGTCTTCACATGATCATGTCACCTAAAATATACTGTGATAACACCGGAGCCACTTAATTGTGTGCCAATCCCGTTTATCACTCATATATTAAACATGTTGCTTTAGATTATCCTTTTGTTCATGAGAAGGTTGCACCCGGTACTCTACGAGTTCACCGTATAAACTCCATGGATCAATTGGCAAACACCCTCACTAAACCCCTTTCCCAAGCTCTATTCTTAAAGTTACAATCCAAGATTGGTTACTAACGGAACCTCCATCTTACGGGCATGTATTACAACATGCAGGATTGGTTTTTGTTACTCAACACTAATGTTATCTATCAAACTCACTAAGTCAGACTCGGCTTGAGTTATTCTTCAGGCCTTCATACTTCGGAAGTCATTGTCTTGAATTTTTCTAAGTGTTGAACTTCCGAAGAGGGAAGACTTTGTCATCAAAAGTTGGAGTTCCTCTTCGAAAGCTCTTTCAAACTTGACATTCGGAAGTTCAACATTTGCCTTCGGAAGTTCAACATTTGCCTTTGGAAGTTTTTCATTAGTTGCACCAAAAATGTTCTAAGTGTTTGTTTTGGTTGCACTAGCCTTACTTGATCCAACACAACACATGCTCTATCAACTTCTGTAGAT